>JADLZN010001503.1:0-15702 GCA_018155175.1 Sinocyclocheilus anophthalmus | reverse complement strand
CGACAGATGAGCCTGACCAGAATGGGAGACCGACTTAGTCAAGAATAAGTTATTAGCCCTAGAATGCGTGACCCCAAAAAACTATATTTAATACATAATCTCAGTCTGAATTCAATAGTTTAAAATTTTGATTATATGCAAATGTTTAAATGTTTCAGTAATGATCATTTGTTTGATCATCTGTAAAAAATTCAATATAACAGATTATAACTATAATGTGCTTGTGTCAGATTTTGATTAGGTTATGATCTTTTGGATCATCAGAACATTCACGCAAGTGATTTCAACTGGTAGTAAATGTATGAAAGAGGCCTATCAAGTGATGAACTCACTTTTGTGATAAAGATAGACAATTATTATTATTATTAGTATTATTATTATGTTGGTTGTTATTGTTTATATTAAAAGAAAACATTTAGGCCAACTCTTTTATTAAATACATTGAACCTTGGACAAAAAAAAACCCCTAAAGGAAGTGGGGTACTAATAAAGAGTTTTTTGTTTTTTTTTAGCTGTGACTAACAAGCATGTCAAGGAATTCAACAATATTATAGAAAAAAAAAATCTGAAAACCATATTGGATCAGTTTGACCCTGTTTATGCATTCTATGGTTAAGATAACATTTTAGGCTCCAAGGTTGGTGCACGCATGACTTGAGCAAAGGCATAGACAAAAATGGATGCACACAAGTGTCCTGACCTTCTTTTCCAAGATCCTCCCCTGTGGACTTGAGACTGACTTCACAATGAGTCCCAAGCAGTGTGGCATTCATGTCACCACAGTACAAGACTCTCCATATCACTTTCTCACACCAGATACCACACACATTCTAGAGGTTCTTCTAGCTTTCACCCTTTAACCTCAACCCATACCCAACAAATTCTGTGGTTAGCAGCATTTACCATATTCTATGTGTCTTTACTATTTTTTTAACCAGTTATTGATGTTTATTTATAGTGATCAGGTCTGTTGATCCATTGTAAATGCAGCTATAGTCCTGATGGAGGCACAGTGCTCGTACCTGACAGAGCACCGTGCAGCGGGACAGCGCTCTCATTACCACAACAATGAAATAATTATGAATGCCGCTGCGAGACTTCATCAGAGGAATATCTATTGTATTATTTATTCAGTCCCCTGGTTCAGGGAGAACACATATAAACTTCCAGCCATGCTCTTCCCCATGCACACACTCTCCTGTCTGCCTTTCAAAGCGGTGGCTTGCTCCTGCTACTATTTTCTACTTAATTTCTCCAGGCCCTGGGATGCTTTGCTTGGACATTGCCTCTGATATGTAGCCATGACTGACCCTAACTGTCTCAAAGGACTATTGCAGTCTGTGCAGTGCCAGTTGGAGGATGTTCATTCATCAGTAAGCGGTCAATACTCTGATGGGTTCATGGCTACAAGCGATTACTCAATGCGGAACAAGTTGCCTTCAGATGGAAGGCCAAATCACAGGCCCTGTTCAGCCGTGGAGACTGATGCTTGGAGAATCGGCTCTATATTGAAGACAGCAACAAGACTGCAGCAAGACAAGCAGAAAGCAGGTGAGTGCTGTCTTCTAGCTTGCCGGAAGGGCTTAGTGGAAGGGTTTGAATGACGTCTCTCATCTTGCATGTGGTGAACTTTTTAACTTGGGCAACAAAAGCGTGTGGGGTACATTCGTGCCCGTGTGTTTTTTGTTGCTGCGTCCATCCTGAGCGATGAAGTTGCATGGGCGATGGTTGTGAGCGTGCAACACAGCATAATAAATAATGCAGGGCCTGCTTGGCAACACTATGGCTGGTGCTTGGCAACCTCTGAAGCACCGTGGCGTTGGGAGACGGGGGAAAGTGGGTGCAGTGGGCGGAGTCCTGCAGGTGCTCGGCTTCTCTTTCTCATCTTTCTCATCTTTCGCATCCGTTCATCTGATCCTGGCTTGGGAGAGCACTAGTGTACTGAGCAGATGCACCTCCTGCTCACTCAGCTGCAACAGAGGAGGCCTTTGTTATTTTGTACTGTAATACATCGCATATGAAGGGCCGGCCAACATGCTCTTCTGAGCCCAAATGAAATTTACAATTTTGTTATGGCTTTTAATCATATTGTAATGATGCACATAGGATTAAGGCCCTCTTTATTAACCTCCAAACATTATGGAATGTATACTGGCATATGCATGCATATTTCAATTTGTCATAGGCTTGTAAAAGATTCAGATGTATATAAATATATTTGTTTGTCCAGCAATAATCGGAGAAAAGTGTCAGCAGTAGTAAAACATTCTGGTTTGCATTGAAAGAGGCATATGTGCAGAATACTTTTGCTTCCCTTCAATATGCATGTCTGAATATGAAAATGTAAATTGACAGATGGATTATATTGAAGGCCAGACGCATAATGTAGGCTGGCTGAAAGTCACGCAGATGTCGAGCTGACTTTTGTCCAGTAGGAGAAAAGGAGAGGGATTTGTTGCCAACTCTGGATCCTGACACAGATTTATGTCTGTATCTGGGGCAAAGCTGCTCTGTGCTTTGTGGAGCGCCAGATACAAAACGTTCCATCCTCAGAGATAATGGGTAGTTTAATGAGAGAGTAACATTTTTAGGGTTAAAAAGTCAGTGAAGGAGACGTACATGTCTAGATGTACATGTACAATTGACCCAGTGCTTTCTTTTGAGAGCCTTGTCTGTCATTTCTTTATCTCACCTTTTAAACATTTCAAATAGGCTGTAGCCTACTTTCACAGTTACTTATAGTAACACAGGAGGGAGTTGAAAGCTCCTGTTGTTGTCTGCACAGAAGGAAAGGAAGCACATCATCTGTTCAGCTCCACCGTCTCACCTGAGCGTATGAATCTAAATATGCTTATGATCTCTGCATCACAGATAGCAGTATCTGCTCATTTATTTCTTGTCATGCACACAATACTGAGAAGTAGATCATGAGTCTGGTTCAGATGTGGTTTAACAAGTGGTTATTAACTGACTAGTCTTCCATGATATGGTCAAATATTAATAAAATAACTAACCACATGTAGTTAAGACAGCTAAATATAGGCTTATGATATTTTCATATGTTACTGTTGATGTTAAATTCATCTTCATCTGTCACTTGGTAATATGGCTAATACTAATTTAATATTTTGCCCCATATTTGTAACATTTGTTGCATTGTGCACTGCCATTCAATAGTTTTTTTTTATATGGTTTGGAAAAGCTCACCCACGCTGCATGTAGTGATCAGAATACAGTAAAACAGCAATATGTAAAATATATACAATTCAAAATAAAATATAGTTGTTTATTCCTGTTGATTGGTAAACGAATGTCAGCATCATTACTCCATCCTTCAGTGTCACGTGAATCCTTCAGAACTCTTTCTAATATGCTGATGTGGTGCTCAAAACTTTATTACTGTTATCAATGTTTTTGAGGAATCCTTTTTTCAGGATTCTAGGATGAATAGAAAGTTCAAAAGAACAAAAAATATAAATATTTTGTAACATTAAAAAAGTCTATACTGTCACTTTTGATCAATTTATTTGTCTTGCGGAATATAAGTCTTAAAAATAAAATATGTATAAAATAAAACAATCTCGTTGAAAATACATCAGAAGAAGAAAACAAATTCTCAATGCATAATTATACTGTAATACAGAGTACGTCAAGTATGTATAGAATACATGAGGAATCATTAAAGTTTAGAAACAAAATGTTTTAACCATAAAGTATACGCACATATTTCGACAAACAAATCCTTCCAAAAAGAAAGTATTTACATACATAGGTATGCACGCATGCACACACAGAAAGAAATTCAGACCACAATCATAATGACATTTAAGAAAAAAGACAATGAATGGGTCCCAGATAAAAAAATATATATACAAAAGTAATTTCTTTCTAAAAAGTAAACTGACCTCAGACAAAAATAGAAGATTCATTTTTCATCCAGCTTAAGTGAACTTTGAGTGGAATATGACAGTATTTAAATGATTTGCATACAAAAACTGACCTACTCTGACGTGTGGATGCAAATGCATGACGCAAACCACAGTTGTTCGGTTGTCTTAACAGTGATATTTTCAACTGTCTCTAACAAATCATTTACAAACACAAGAGGAATATAAATCAGATGTGATGCTCTGGATACCTGCAGTTGACCTGACTGCTCTGTTCATATGCTCTTGCTATCAACATATAAACACTTGCTCTTGTTGATAGAGTGCTGGGTGGTGTGTTGATGCCTTCACTCGGCCAGCAGCAGCACACTCTCTGTGCTCCAAAAGCTGTTTAGTGCTTAGTAAGAAGCTTAGGCATGCAGGGAAAGCATGAGTTGCCAGTCAGTGTGTGTCCAACTCTTTACTGCCAAACATCAAATCCATCAATGCGTCTCTTTGTCAGAGCCTGCTTTCCTTTTCCTTTTCCTCTTCCTTGCTTTCTTTTTTTCAGTAGTTCCTCTCCTGATTTTGCGTTCTCCGGTCTGTCTTTCAGTTCCTCCATCTCTCTGCATGGTTGTGATTGGGACAGAGCTGTCATGGTTCATAGGATGTAAGGACATCATGTGTATCTTTTAAAAGGAAGAACAGAAGCTAAATCACACAGAAACGAGGAAAGAAGGATTTTTACTGACAAAGTAAGTGATGTCATTTATCTTGCTTAATATTATTTGAAGTACATATGTCAAAAATGTCAATCATCAAAGTCAGTCATTAGTATTAATGTTTAAAGTTCGGGGTCAATAATATTTTTGTTTGAAAAGAAAACATGTTATTACGGCAAGATTACACACATCTCTATTTTAGATTAATTGCTGTTCTTTTGAACTTTTTATTCAAAGTATCTTGAAAAAAATTGATCACTGTTTCTACAAAACATCTACAATAAAGCTGTCCAACTGTCCTCAACATTAATAAAAACATGTTTCTTGAGCAGCAAAATGATTTCTGAAGGATCATGTGACATGAAGACTAATGAGTAATGACTGCTAAATTCGCCTTGGCTCCTAGGAATAAATTACATTTTAAATATATATTAAATTAGAAAACAATTATTTGAAAATGTAACAAAGTTGCTGTTTTACTGTAATTTTGATCGAAATAAATACAACTTTGGTCAGCAAGAGACTTCTTACCAACCCCAAATGTATGAAAATTAATTTATGAATTTATGAATGGTATTGTATGTAACAAGGTTTGTTTTTGGTGCATTGTTTTTCTGTGTGAATTTATTTGGCATGGCAGTATTTTCAGTTGGGAAGTCTCTGATTAATCTGTAGTTGCAGGATTAGTGCTGTGTGAATGCTTACATTGATCTCTATGCAGTGTCGTCCAGCACAAATATTATCTTTATATTCTGTGGATTGTGTCTGATGCTATGTAGGTATCAGCCTTGTTGGACAATGGCAGTGATCGCTTAGGAAAAATGTCAGAGTCAGAATCAGAATGAGCTTTATTGCAGGTATGTTTACACATACGAGGAATTTGTTTTATGACAGAAGCTCCACAGTGTAACAGATTGACAGTGACAGAACAAAAAACACAGTTAATAAAAAATAGAAAAATAGAACAAGTAATTAAGGAATAAAAATATACAAATCGACAAATGTATGTACAGGTATATAACAATAGACAGTTGTATGTGTAATGGTATCTGTGCCCCCCCCCCTTGAAATGTAGACTGCGTGTGTGTGTTAGATAAATAAGTGTATGTGTGAATAAATAGTGTGTGTTCCACAGGTATTGTCAAGTGTTCATGAGATGGATGGCATGAGGGAAGAAACTGTTCCTGTGTCTAGCCATTCTGGTGCTCAGTGCTCTGTAGAGTCGACCAGACGGCAACAGTTCAGAGGGAGTGTGCAGGATGTGAGGGGTCCATAGTGATTCTGCCAACCCTTTTGCTCACTCTGAATGAGTACATTTCTTGGAGAGAAGGGAGGGTTGTACAAATGATTCGCTCAGCAGTACGGACTACCCTCTGAAGTCTTCTGAGGTCAGATTTGGTAGCTGAGCTGAACCGGACAGTTATTGAAGTGCAGAGGACAGAATCAATAATGGCGGAGTAGAACTGTTTAAGCAGCTCCTGTGGCAGGTTGAACTTCAGCTGGCGAAGGAACTACAACCTCTGCTGGGCCTTTTTCACAATGGAGTCATGTGAGGTCCGACACTTCAGGTCCTGAGAGTTGTGGTGCCAGGAACCTGAATGACTCCACTGCAGTCACGGTGCTGTCCATGATGGTGAGTGGGGGGAGTGCAGAGGTGTTTCTCCTGAAGTCCACGGTCATCTCCACAGTTTTTAGCGTGTTGAGCGCCAAATGCGTGTCTGCGTAATGTTTCCCCCCAAAATGTTTTTAAGAAAATCCCTCAACTACATGAGAATTCAATCTTGTGTACTCAAACATGGAGACATATTTTATTTAATAATTTTAACAATTAACACTAAGAAACATGTTTGGTGTTTCTTCTGTGTTAATTAGGAAAGCAAACACAGAGCAGCAAAGGGATGGACTGGGTGGACTTTGCATGTTTTTTTTTCTGTTGCATATCTGCATTATCAAGGCATGGTCAGAGATAAGAAAGGTTTGTTATAATAAAGGATAGTGACACCTATAAGGTTGAAATAAGTGTGAGGAACATTGTCCAAATAAAGGACACAGTCTCACATATTTTACTTAATATCTACATAAACAAGTCAACTGGTTCTTAACAAGTCGTTTGACAATGAGGAAAGAGTACTAAATAAATAACAATCTAGCTTGCATGCCAATGGTATCACACATGCCTGTGGTTATTGACCCCTGATTTAACACAGTCTGCATTTAATATGTGATTCATGCAGCACATAACAGATTTAATTAAAGTAAAACAAAAAAAATCACTTATATACACTACCATTCAAAACAAAAATACAGTAAAAACAGGAACGCTGTGAAATATTGATACAATTTCATAGGAACTATTTTCTATTTAAACTGATTTATCCCCAAGGGAATTTCCAGACAGCATTATCAAGGCTTATTATTTTTGTGGTAACTGGGTAATTTTTTTTCAGGATTCTTTGTTTCAATAAAGTTCAAATGAACAGTGTTTATTTGAAATAGACATTTTCAATTAAGTTTTTTTTAAATGTCTTTACTGCTACTTTTGTTCAAGTTCATGCATCCTTGCTAAATTAAAGTATTAATTTCTTCAAAAAATATTAACTTACTGTCCTCAAATTTTGAACAGTATTGTATGCTCTAAACTAACATAACATCCATCATTTTCAGTAATGGAAAAACACATGGAAAATATGACTGCAGAAGAAACCTTTGGTCTCTGTTGGGTTGAGAAAAGCCTTCTGTTATCAGATTTAGAATTTAGCCACATTGCCACACCAGAGATATGCCATTCCTCTAGTATTTTACATGTCAATAAATTACTCGTTTGCTGCTCTCCTTTGTAGAACAAATACTTTACTTTATTGTGAATTTAAGAACAACAAGTAACAGTTAATAGTTAGTAAACTATCATTTGCTATTGTCTTACTACATTAGACTAGAACATTCCCTTTGATAATTCCACTGACGCTTTCCATACCCCGCCTGTATTTATTTTTTACTCCTCATTCTGTCTCATCTGATTTCTGTGTAACAGTCCTCATTAGCAGCTGTACCGGTGAAGATGAATGTTCTGGAGGCTTCAGGAGACCCAGAGGGAGAAGGCAGTGACGACTTAACAGGTCAGAAATCTTTCAGTAAAGCTCAGTGCTGTCATCAGTTAATCCAGTCTCAGTTTTTTATAATATATGACATACTATTCTAAAGGCATGATATGTTTGATGTTTAGGAAGGAAGAAGTCCAGGTTAAAGTCTAAGTCACGCCTGTTTGGGAAGATAAGGAGGAAACAGGATGATAGTGGCATGAAGCCGAGTCAGTCTGAAAGTGACATCACACTGAGTGTGGACGACTCCGAGTAAGTGTTCACAGTGTCAGCATGGTGTGATTGAAGAAAAGCTAAACTTACCAAAGTTAACATCAACAAATACAAAATGGACAATGTTTGATCATAAAGTAAAACTTTGAAGCAAGTAAAAGCTATACACGATTTGATGATCCCTTGTGAAAATGAAATGTACGCCGTTGCATTGAATGTAGTGTACTTCAAACCTTAAAAGTACATTTATAAAAACTCTACTTGTACAGTTCATGAAGTAAATATGAAAGTTTCAAGGGGTTTAGTTCACCCACAATGACGTTTGCATTAATACACCCTCTGTGTTGCAACTGTGAGAACTTCGTTCATCTTAGCACACAATTTAAGAATTATTGATGGAACTCTGCGCGCTGTTGGACCGCTCGACCAGCCACTCCAGCTTGAAAGTTCCACGTCCAGAGAGTCGCAAGGCGGATTGGTAACATAATCATGTCGACATCAGGGGTTAACGTCATTTTTACCACGCTAAGCGATATTTTGTGCCCCCGCCCAACCTCACGGCTTTATTCCAACAATTCGTTCTCATCCGAATTCACCCTGTTAGGGCTATTTGGAGCATATTCAGCTGGACGAACAGCGTCTGTGTTCCTGTGTCAGCTGCGCTCATGCGGCTCTGTTTCTACTTGGGTGTTGATTTGCTCTGAACGACACCGGTATCTGCGTGACGCAGTTGACACAGAATAGCATATGTTGTTTACGTCCAGCGGATATTCTCCAAAATGGCGCTATTAAAATAAATGCATGAATTTAAAATAAATGTAAACTATATATTATTTCCATAACAAATGCTCTTTTAAAAAAAAAATCACAAGGGATAACATGCCCCTCTTTGCTTTTTACATCTTTTCTTCAAAGTTGTTCCAAAGGCATGCTGGGGTCCCGGGCATTTTCACATGACAGCATTTTTCAGGCAGAGCACAGTCATTCAGACCCTGAACCACTAAGAATTCTGTCTCAAGAGAACATTCATGGCAAAATTCGAGCTCTGCAGGTAAGACAGACAACACATTCAAAACACTCTTATTATAGCTAAAATGCCCCACTTTATAAACACTCATCAGTGTGACTGACGGAAATTTTTCGAATAGACTTTAAGATGATTTATTTTGTTTGATCAGATAAAACTCCAGCAGCAAAAGCTGCATTTAGGTCCTCATCCACTTCTGTTGCCCATTAAACGGCGTGTAGACTTAGGTGGAAGTTCAGAAGATGACAGCCTTCCTCGTAGCCCCTCTGAAGTTTCCCGTGGAGAAGGAATATACATGAGCATATCGAACAAGGTGCTTCAACTATAATACAGCAGCATTCCAGTATCTTTGTTGTGACATAGTGTATTTTAGTGTATTGTCACTAATACATGCATGTGTTGGTGTTAAATGCATGTTTTCTGCATAGCTTTGGCCTTTCAGACTATCATTAATCAAACATCTGCACGAGTTTGTGTGGCTCATTTTGTGTCTCCATTACTGCTGTTACTACCCCAGCCTAAATCTCACGTAAACTTCTATGTCATGATGTTTGCAGTTTTCTATCCCTCCCAAAAACCATAGCACCTTGAGCTTAGCTGAAACAGGAAGTGAGGAGGAAGAACAGGTAGCCTGCTGCCATTTCACTGACGTGTTGACATTATACCTGTCATTCATATATTTGATTTATGGCTTAAATTTGAATGGGTTTTTTTTGGTCCTAAATATTGTCTAATGTCCCTTTTCCTTTCCTTCCAGGCCTCTTCACAGCCGCTTTCTCCTCGGCCGGTCAGCCCAGCACCTGCACCCTTTTCCCCACTTGCCCCTGGCTCAGTGGACTTCAGCACTCCTCCACAATTCACTTCCCTCCTGGACAACTCTGCTGCCCGTCACCGTATGTCCCTCAAACCTAAGAATCAAAGAGCCAGTGCCAAGAACAGGAGGGTGACCACTTCGGTGAGCCTTTTTAATGGATCCTTCTAAAACGTATTATCCATTGGTATCCATTAGCATCACCCAGTTTCCCTCGACAAAAAAAACAGTGTGATTTTTCCACTGGCTTTTGAAATATTGTAGGAAGTAAGCTCTGTGACCAACAAAAGTTTGTGATTCTTACAAGTTTTGTTCATCAAAAATTCATCAGCCTTTATAAATTTTAAAACCTAAATACAATCGCCGGAAGTAAAAAGCTTAAAAGTAAAAAGTTAGGCTATAAACAAACTACACTATGCACAACCTCAATGTCAACACGTTTAATCTTCTGACAACTCTTTCAGTCTTTATTTTAAATCTACAAGTTGGAAAGCTTGAATTAGAATAGTTAGAAAAGTAAACACAACAATGCTGTAAAAGTGGAGTAGATAGTAGATACGTTTACCTGCTTGGCGTGATGTTTAATGTTCTCAACAAACTCTGTAGTCCCATTTAGCCAATTGTTAACACCTTATTTAATACTTTTAAAATCAACGAGTGTCTGCACCAAGAGAGCCTCGTGGCGCAGCACGCCGAATAGGACAGTTTGCTATTTGGGTGTCTTGTGCTTGATCTGTCCCTCTCTCTCCCACTCAGCTTCCTCATGTCCTATCAGAAAAAATGAAACATAAAATCCAGGAGGGGTAGTATGATGTATTATGGTAGAATAAAATTAGGAATTATCGTGGCTTGTGTTAACCAAGGAACTTATTTAAAAACCTTTGATGAGGACAATCGGAACAGCCGTTCCAAAATCTATTTCTGGGTTTTAGGACTTATTCCTGAAGAACTCTAATGCTTGTGGAAGAACAGAAATTTAAAATATTATTTTCCATATAGTTCATATTTAGTTCACATAGTTCATATTTAATAGATTTTTCTATATTTGTACATTGCACTTCCTGTGTAGGCTGGAAGCAGAGCACGATCTGAGAGTTTGAACAATCTGGACCAATCGCTGACTACTAGGGAGGAAGAGACTTCTGTAAAAGAGATACCTCGCGCTCGCTCGTATTCCTCACAGGTCTTACGGGGGGAGAGGCTTACGACTTCACAAATCAAGAGTCCAGTTCCAGTTTCACCTTTAATGTCTCTGCAGACGTCTGGAGATATTAGACAAGTTTCTGCTGAACCTGAGATTGAGAGAAACATCCTGTCCACATCACCTCCAAGCCCTAGCCTACGGGAAACAACTGCAGCTGTGTCACCAGTAGCCAAACCACCAATCCCAGTGGTGCCAATTGACAAAAAGGGAAAAGGAGAAGTGAGTGAGATGCTCAGTAGCTCCAAACTACTCAAGAACACCCAAAGTAACATTGTGTCAACTGTAAGACCAAGTGTAACTACCACACCAGAATTGAGTCCTGTGAAATATGAGAAGTCTAATGCTGTGCTAATACAAACCAAGATGGACAAAAACTGTGTTCAGAATGCAGTAAATATAGAGAAAAGCCCAGCCTCTACTCATGCTCCAACCAATGTGATTTGTGGAGTAAATCTGAGACCATCATCTCTGAGGAGAAATATAGCTTCCACAGATGACAAACATGAGTCCAGGACCCTTCAGCCAGTCAGCACAGTGTCAGCTGTTAGTCATGAAGATCACACTCAAACAGAATCCATAAAGCGCCAAAGAACTGTGTCTGGATCGTTCCACTTTAATGTCTCCTCAGACAAGAGTCAAGAGCGGCCGAGGACTGCAAGCTTCACTGGAGTAGTTGGACAAGCTGGACTGAAAAAGGAACCTCCATCTCCTGCCAAACCTCCTTTAAATATCAAGATAGAGCGGCAAGTAAGTTCACAAGTCGAGAAAACAATAAAAGGCCCATCTGCTAACTTACCACTAATTTCAAAGAAGGAAGACAAAACAGACACTTTTCCAGTGATACCAACAAAGTTCACTGATCTAGCAAAGAGCCATCCTCGGGCCCCGGATGTGGAGGAGAGTCAGGACAACGAGAAGCAGGAGATTGGGGTAGAGGCTACTGAAGAAGGAGTACAGGAGGTGGAGGTGGCAGAAGAGGCAGTTGAGGATGTGATGGAAGATGTGACTGTGGGAAAAGAGAGAGAGGCTACAAATGCATTCGGAGTGAAGCTTCGCTCTACCTCTCTTTCGCTAAAGTTTCGCTTGGACAAAGCTCAATCAGAAGATAGAGTTAAACACCACAGTGCATCGATTTCACCTCCGGCCTCACAATCCGATTCAACCAGCTATCTGCAACCTGAAGACCAATGCATTGGCATGGGGTCTACAAAAGTCCATGCTAAACTCAAAGAACCTTCTTTCCAAACTGATGCGTCCGCAACGTCAGTTCATTCCTCCGGTTCACCACCTAAGAGTTTCTGTAGAGACAAAGAGAGAGCTGGCGTCCTCAGACAGGCTGGTGAGTTTCTTTTTGTGGTTCCCCAAGGTGCATGAAGATTAAGCCTCTGGCCTATTTAGTTGCAATTATGACGAATGTGAACAGCTACATATCCTATGAGAATGATGATCCAGGTCATACCAGGAAACAGTCTGTGCTTGTCTGAGTCAGAGCATTTAGAAAGCTGATTTGTCCAAATGTTTAACTGTGCCTGTCTGTAATTACACTGATGGCGGTTACTCAACTGAGTAAACAAACGGTAGATTGGGCTCATAGATCTCTGTTTAAGTTATACCTTGTCTTATTGAACTAACAATGGACTTTACTAAATAACTAAACCAATAAAGTATTTATTACCTTTATTGCCTATTAATGATTAGTTGATTTTAGTCTAATTTAAAAATAATACCAACCAGCAGAGCAGTACAGTAAATAGTGATACATGATTATTATAAAATCATAAAGAATTTAGGTATTACATTATGAAAATTAACCATGGTTTGACTATAGTAAAAATGTAGTACCATGGTTTGTTTTTTTACAATCGGTCATGAACTCTAGAGCGCAGGCGATGGGTCTTAATGTAAACTGATTTATTCACAGTGTTAAGGCTTGGCCAATCTGATTGGTTTAGTGCATACGCAGCCAAGAGCTTGTGCTTACATTAAATGGAGGTTTTAGCATTCAGCAGAGCGTTCGCAGCATATGCTTTCAGGAGTTCCTCTAAAAACTCCACTTCCCAGCTCACCTGTATCGATATGCCTACGGTTTTTATATGCTATTTGTGCAGCAGCAGTAGGTCTTAAATACTCACACAGCACTGTTTTGGCTTATGTACTGGCAATAGCAAGTTTCGCAAGTCATGCACTGATTGCCCAGCAGCAATGATCTACAACTACAGCAAATACCAACAGCAGCAGCAATTCAGCAGCTTAGCATATATATTCCACCAAGACCAAATACATTTACATTGTCATATCCATCACCATGCTAAACTCTTTCGAGGGGTGCTCTAGGATAGAACCACAGTTTTTACCTACAAAATACCATGGTTAACTATGGTAGGGTCGCCAAACCATGGTTAATTTGGTGTTAGCATGGTTTTAAAATTCAATAACCATGTTTTTTTGTTTTATTTGTAGTAAATCCATGGTTAATTTTCATAAATGTTACAATTCACTAATTGTTTATTTTTTAAATAGCAATACTAAACAAAAAATGGTGCTACAACAACTTAAAAGATGCATGCACATTAGCAAAATTTTGTGATAAAAAATGGTCCTCTGTCCATTATCAATAGTATTGCGATGCATGAAACAGCTCACAGAGAAGTCACTGCTTTCGATTGGTCAACTAAGATGAATGGTATTTTGATAAATAAATATTCTGCATTTTCAGAACCTCCTCAGCCCTCATCATCAGCCAGTAAATCCACTAAGATTGTACCTTCACCAGCTAAAGAAGGTACAGGCTTGCCTCCAGAAGAGACTACAGCGGTATCCTCTCAGGAGAACCCACCAACATCTACTGCTTCAGAGGTGTCCTGGATGGAGATGGCAAGAGAGAAGACCAGAAGTCTTCAACAGCTCTTTACCAGTAGACTGCCTGAGTTTCCTAGCTTGCAATCTCGACCAACAACCTTGACTACAACACAACCACAAACATCCACTTCACAAGCCAATCCAAGAATCACACAGAACATTTCAAGCCAGCCGATGACTACACAACCTCTTTTGAGACCTACAGAAACAAAACCACTGCCATCTGCACAGCATTCTGGAAGATCCATACAATCTGCCACTCTGTTGATGCAAACTCAGACTGGAACAACAAACCAACCTTCAAATTCAAATCAGACTCAGATTGATAGTACCAGAGAAGTCCAGTTTCAGTCCAAGACTCAAATGTTTAATTCAACAACAAAACCAACCCAGTCTACAGTTACATGCACATTGAATGTGCAATCCACTGCTGTAAACACAGCAAAACAGCCATCACAATCATTGGCACCACAGACACCACCCATCCAGCCGTCATCACCACTGCGAGCAGCATCACAGACCCCCACACAAGCTATACTGAGTCCCACAGCACCCCCAGGTTACCCACATCTGTCGTCAAGCCCAGAGTTAACGTCCCAACCGTCTGCCAATACTGTCTCAAAGGATCAGCCTCAGAATGAGGGGGGAGAGCCCAGTGTAATCTCAGGGAAAGCTGACAGGGCGTCTGCATCTCAGGGGAAAGGGACCGGTCCTGAAGATGGCAGACCAGTGTGGGCAGCAGGATTAGGAAACAAGACCTCGCTCTTACAGCGCTGGGAGAACCAAACAACTGCTGCAACCAAGGTATTATTGTTTATGTAATCTCCAAACACACTCAGTTTATTCAGTCATATATAAACCAGAGAAAGGACACTTACTTCAGCCTCTGAAAAAGGAGTGATTGTTGTTTTTTACCCCCCCATTAAGCTCACGTTTCCCTTTGTCTTGCAAAAAACCTGATTGAGAGCTCAATGTACTGATTTCGCCGCTGGAGTCATTTACTCACATTTCACACGTGTCAATCTCTTTTGTTTAACGTTGCACCACCAAATTCCTATTTCAATACTTCGAATAGTGGGAAGCACAGTTTTGTCCTCCAGACACCTGACTTTGGGTAAATACATGTGGGGGTCACCTGACAGAATTACACAGGTGTTCATGTCCGGCATGGACCTTTTTTCGTTTGGAAATTCACAATAATATACATTATGTTCCGTTTTCCTTTATTCGGAGTGGTGCAAAGTTCACACAAATAACAAATGCTAGTAATGATGCAGGAGATATCATACAAACTTGGTTTGCTGTGAGACGCAGGCCTATCTACTACTACTAGTGATGACCTAACTGAACCTTTGCTTTTTAAAATATAACTGCATTAAATTCCTGAAGCTGTTTCAGGACACCACAACATGCCAGGTGAAATATTGACAGTACATACCATGAAACAGTTGTGCAGCTTATTGGGTGGAAACCGTGGGATACATTTTTTCAGTATTCTTTGATAATTCGGACAATTCCAACGAACGGCATTTGATTCAAATCGACACGTTTGTGCCAGTTTACACTGCTCTTACAATGTCAATATTAATCAATGAGAAGGCATCCTTAATTACACCAGGGCTAGGTTATCCCAAAAACGTGCAAATTCTGTCATACTGCTCACTCATGTCGTTCAACAGCGCTACAAGACCTTCGTTATCTTTCCAGAAACGCAGCTTTCTGCACACTGCTAGCAACCAGACCACCACTGAATCTATTCCAGGCCTGAAAGGACAGCTAGCGTAAGGACATCATAAAATGTCCATGTGCATCAGGGGTTAAACAGAATTAATGGACGTACGAGGCCTCCGTTTGTGCGCAAAAGAAAACAAAATAATGACTTTATTCAACAATTTTTCTTCT
>JADLZN010001502.1:13993-43679 GCA_018155175.1 Sinocyclocheilus anophthalmus | reverse complement strand
GCACATAGAGGGTCACAGACCTGAACAAACCCTTCATTTTAACCCTTCATAGCTCTACACTATGTGATGCTAATACTTGCGATCCGTTCCTCAGAAAACGCCAGTAATGCAATGGTGTGAATTGAACGTGTGGACTTTCTCCTCGTTTTGACTCTGTGCCAAAGGAAATGTGAGCAAAAGAGACAGATGACACACTGACAATGCTACGAGACTTAAATGACCCCTGGAACATCTTTCTGTCTCATTCTTTCATTCATTCAGTAGTTTAATATTCATCACTTCCCTTCAGCTCTGCCCTCACAGGCGTCCCATCACCCAGACCGCCCCAAATCCCCTCTCAAATTCCCACTTCAACATTACCTCATTTACAAAAGCAAAGTCAAGACAAAAGAGCACGTCTCCGAGCAGTGCCGCCTTTAACATGCAGGACGCAACCATTGAGGCGACAGAGAGGCACTATTATGAGCTCTTTCACCTCTGAGAATGTTTCTTTAATGATTCTATTCTGTTTCCATGTTATTTCTTTGCTTCCTTCATTATGTTAATAATTTCTTCACCTCGAGACAACATATTTGCCCACAGTATCGTGCCAGAGCAAACAGAGAGGTGTTAGCCTGAAAATTAACCTTGAAAAACCAGCCACTCTCTTTATCACATATTGCACCCATACGTAAAGTGATTTATGACCTTGCCGAGAACCTGTTTCTAAAATCCTATTACATATAATGTGAAGTCCGAGCTGTCCACAAACCTCTGTTTAACATAGATTTATTCAGTCATTTAAAGGCAATTCTCTCCAATCGGGGTTTATAGCTCATCGTTACCAAACAGGCTACTAAAACGAAGTTCTAATCTCACACATACACACAGCAAATGTGTGACATATGTTACGGTTCCTGCCCTGCAGGGGACGTACAAATCTTCTGATGCGTCTATCAGGAGAACCCCTGTCGCCGTATCCAATTCTTAAAGGAGCAGTTGAATGAAAATTCTGTCATGATTTACTGATCTTCATTTGTTTCTTTTGTGGAACTTCAAATGCTTTTTTTTTTTTTTTCACAACAAAAGTATAATTGACCAAGGGCTTTCAAGCTCTACAGAAGCACCATAAAACTATCACATTCCATATTACTCACTGACAAACCCAATTCCAAAAAAGTTGGGACACTGTACAAATTGTACAGTAAAAAAGGAATGGAATAATTTACAAATCTCATAAACTTCTATTTTATTCACAATGAAATATAGATAACATATCAAATGTTGACAGTGAGACATTTTGAAATGTCATGCCAAATATTTGTTCATTTTGGATTTCATGAGAGCTACACGTTCCAAAAAAGTTGGGACAGTTAGCAATAAGAGGCCGTAAAAGTTAAATGTACAACTTAAATGACATGGTTGCAGTTCTGCAAAGGCAAACATTTCCAGAGCTTCGGGGCCGACACGTGCAAACCAGCAACGGTCCCCCACAGTTTAGTCTTGACCTAAGGTGAAGTATTTTTGTTTCTTTTTGTTGCCATAGGATCTTGGTAAAGCTGTACAGTTGCAGAGAAGAGGCACACGTTCCCCCAGCCGCTGCATCCCTCATCAGCAGTCCTGCTTGGGTCATCACCTGCCCTGCTGCAACCCCTGCGATACATGTTACTGTCGTTTCTTTAAGGCCTTCTGCTACTGCCGTAGCATGGATCACACCTGCAAACACGAGTATGCATAGAGCCAAATTCTACCCTGAAATGACTAATTGTGGCTTTACATTTACAGTTTTACTGCTCTAGAATGTATATGTGGATAGTGTAAATATACAGCCTCACACTATCCACAGGGAAGTTTGTTACAATATAACAAATATAATGGTTAATATTTAATAATAAAGCTGCACAAAGCATAAAGAGTGCACCTTGGCTCTTAAGATTTCAGATTTGTATTGCTGCAGTTTTATGGTGTAATTTTATTGCAATTTTAATGTCAAAATCTTCTCATATTGTCATATATTGTATATATATGCATTCAATAAAATCAAATTATTGCAAATGTGTAGCGTGTTAAATTAAAAAAGGTATCAATTCGCCTGACATTAAAATTGAGCTGTGAACAACTGAATAAATGCACCGAGAGCCAGAAGAAAAACAGATTCATTTCTGCTTTACAAAAGGTTAAAACACATAGTATGTATTGGGTGCATCCTAGAGAGTGGGGAAATGAGTGGATAACGTATGAAAATGCATTAAGCGTGCAAAACTTTCAATATTTTTGAAAAAGCAAACACCTCATAAAATTGGAGGCAAATAGTAGCTATTTTGAAAAGGCTAAAATATAACGCAGTTTTGATCTGTTTAACATTTTTAATCCCTACATACAGTAATTCCCGTAATTCCATTTGAGTGTTATTTCACAGTTTTGATGTCTTCACAATATTAATTAATTAACCATATTAATTAAGAAATAATACTAGTAAAGAATACTGGATAAATTACCTTTTAATACAATTAGAATAAAACATATTCAAAACTAGTCATGGGCAGTCGAGGCCTAATGGTTAGAGAGTCAGACTTATAACTTGAAGGCTCGTGTTCAAGTCTCATGTCTAGCAGCCCCTTTTTTAAAAACAGCATATGTTGGTTAGGTATGTTTTGAAGCATGGTAGCTGGTTTTAGCTGGTCATGTGCTGGTCCTAATCTGCTTGAGCAACTAGCTCCTGCTCAGGACCAGCACATGACCAACTTAAACCAGCAGCCATGCTTCAAAACATACCTATCCAGGCCTGTTTTTTTTCAATTGTATGGATTGTAATGTGGTGGAGTGATGTCCAGCACTCTCCTGGCCATTTACTACCATGACTGTTTATATCTGACGAGTGAGACCCTTGAGCAAGGCACTGAACCCCCCCGACTGCTCCACAGTCTCCACAAGCAAAATGTCTCCCACTGCTCCGGTGTGTTCACGGTTTGTTTGTGTGTGTGTTCACTACTCACTGCTCTCTCTCTCTCTGTGTATTCACTACTCACTCATCACTCTCTCTCTCTTTTCTCTCTCCCTCTCTCTCTTTGGTCTGTGTCCTGTGTGTGTGTTGTTGGTGTTGTTTGTTTGTAACGTGACTGGGTTGCATGCAGAGCACAAATCTGAGTATGGGACCCCTCCTCTCTACTTGGCCTCATGTCCTTTCCTTTCCTGTCCTTATAATGATTAATCCAAGACATTTGATCCAAAGGTCATGTCATACATCTTTATTGATTAAACTAAAGACAGCATTCATGGCTGCTTTAGTTAGCTGAAATGGTCTGGTCAATCCAGGCACGGAGCTTGGTGACACGGGCATAGACAGCAGGGGTGGAAGTGGAGCAGGTGCTGCTTCCCCAGGACACAATACCAACGAGAGTCCAGATTCCGTTCTTCTCACAGACCAGAGGACCACCAGAATCACCCTGGAAGAAACAAAGTAGAGTTTGTAATCAAAATGTACTGACACATGTAAGAAGAAATGTTTAAAAACTATCGTATATTTATTCAGGACAGCTCACCATGCAAGAGGAGACACCAGAGGCTCCAGCACAGATCATTATATCAGTGATGTTGCTTCCCCAGTAACCCTTGCAGTCGTCATTTGTCAGCAGAGGCAGAGCGGCCTGCTGGAGCAGGGCAGGGGTATCAGGAGCTGAAAACACAGATTGTCAGAATTTTAAAAGAAAATAAATCAGGACAGATCCAATTCAGGCTAAACTACAAAAATATTAACAAAAAAAATCATGCAAAATGATAAAAATGCTGAAAATAAATAGGATTCTGAAACTCACCATTGTACCTGGTCAGGCCCCATCCAGAGGTCACACACTTCATGCCTCCAGGGAAGTTGTCGGAGGTTTCAGCAAGACACACGGGAGACACATGAGTGTTGAGCTGAGCGGGGGTGGCCAGCTTGATCAGGAGGATGTCGTTGTTGATGGTGAAGCCGTTGTAGTTAGGGTGCTTGATGGACTGTGGGAAAAGGATACAGACACGTAAGCATTCAGATCTTCAAGTAGCAATTATCTGTGGGAACACTCTCTTCAGTTTCCTGTTAAAAGTCTCCAGTGATTCAGGTATGATACACTAGTGCTGAAGCGTTTTTTAACAGCGGTGAATCTGCTGCTGAATCTTCAGCGAAATGAAATCAAGAATATGATACAAACACCTTTTGTTCTGTGTTCTGCAATGGCTTTCCCTAGATGGTTCTCTTAATGAATAGTTCAAAAAGGTTCTGGTTTACGGATATAGTTTTACTGAACTATATCGATTAGATCCGTAAGTGAATCAACACCTGACTTACATACTTGCTGAACTGCAAGTTGTCATTATTAGGGGCCAAGCACTGAAGGTGCTGTAGCCCATATTGTTATTGGTAGGAGTCTATGAACTGTAGATAGGAAAATCATGAAATTTGGTACACTGATTGAAGTAGTCCTGGACAGAAATTTTGAATATTTTCAGAGATGTCGAGCGAATGAAGACTATTTCGTGTGAGCATCATTACTCACTGATTGTCCATGATGTGCTGTTAAAGATACACATTTTTTTGTATAGTTTTTTATTAATTGATGAAATTATTTTGCTATATATTTATGTAGTGAATTTGGATGGAGGCTCTTTCTGTAGGAAATGATACTCAGGATAACAGATATTGAGAGTCTACACACCTTTCCAACACTAATGGTCTGAATGGCCTCAGCATTGGATGAGCGATCATGCTCACCCAGGATGACACGGTGAGAGGTTCTGTAAAAAAATTAAAAAATTAAATAGGCTAATAAAAATGTTATAACCCAAAATGCTTTAAAAGTTTACAAATCACATTAGATTCCTATAGGCTAAACAATGTGTAGTTACAGGTTTAGTCTTTAATACTGTGTTACCTGACATCGCAGTGAGCAGCAGTCACAACCCACAACTCATTGATCAGGGAGCCACCGCAGAAGTGGAAGCCAGTGGAGTCCTGTAATAAGTTTAAAATGACAATTTAATAAACCTTTTGAATTAGCATTTAAAAGCTATTGTTATTGACACAGATTTTACCTGCAGAGACACCTGCCAGGGCCAGGAGTGAGGCCGTGCCTCCTCACCATTCACAATCCTGGAGTAGCCAGTAATAACAGGGGGGATGGCAGGAACGCCACAGCCTGACAGAGCAAAAAAATAGAACGAAAGCAGTTTAACAAATTCATGTGTTCTAAGGAATATTTAGTTAGCCAGGCTTAAAGTCTGCTATTAGAGTATCTTATTATTAAAAATAAAAAACAGGAACGTACCATAGGCTGCACCAAAGAAGGCGAGACAGGAGAGGATCCACAAGAAGGCCATTGCTGCACTTGAATGTTGTTTGCTCCTTTGAGGGCTTTATATATTCTGTCCTCATTCATATGCTGGACATCTTATCTTGACACTGTGGGATATTGTGCACCTTGCAAGCAAGGTTTTTTTTTTCCCATCCCTGCCAAAGATAATGCCTCCTCCATTTAGTTGCTTTAAATCAGCTTTTTAATTTAAGTCTTTCAGCTGTGAATTCCATTTACATTTATGCATTTGACAGCAACTAAAACTGCACTGAAAGTAATAATTTCATCAATTCATTCCCTGGGAGTCAAACCCTTAACCTTGTCATTGCTAGCACTGTACAGTACTGTTGGACCTACAGAAATACTACCAAATACCTATTAAACACTGGATGCCGCTAATTCTCCCAGATTCACAGTGACTGAAAATCGCTCTAATACTGTGAAATACATTACAGAAAAACTGTACTAGAAAGACTGATAACCTCAATTTTATATGAATAATTATAGTTGATAATACTTGTGTGGTGGAAATGGCCGTGAGTTTCGTTATTTTGTGTAATATCCTCGGTTAATTAGATTGCACACAAAAAAAGCTTCCTGTAAGGTTAATTAGAGGATTTTATATTTTGCATCTGTCAAATAAGTTCATTGAATGAACTTAGCTCTCTTGAATTTTTGTTGCATAACAAAAGCCATCGTGTCGTGTTTACTGCAGTAACCCTGACCCGATTGGTTGTATTTCCATACACACTGATAAAGTGTGTTCTCGGTTTCAAGGCCTCTGTGTCCACATCTGCACTGATTCCCAGGTCCTGTATATCTCTTCACATAGCCCATTACCTATATGTACATCAGTGCAGCTATATGTACTGTAAATGTACGTATTCACAGTAGTTGCATTCTGCAACTAATATACTTTGTACTGGATATCAAATGTTCCAAAATCCTAATATTATGACATTTTATTCAAAGAGGAACCAAGCTTGGTGGACTATTTTTTTATTAATTTGACATTTTGTATTCATTTTCAAATGTATATTTATTCATGTGGTGCTCATTTCCATTAATAAGAGATTTGAATGGAATGGAAATGCAGCAGAGACATTAGGAATTCATTCCAAGGATGCATGCAATCTTGCTTAGAAAAGTTGAAATTTGAAATGGAGAGTGGAGAGATTGTGAATCCCATTAAATTATCCTTTTTTCCCCCAATGTTTTAAGATTTATTAGATTAACAATGGTGTTATAAATGGCTTCATTGTGCTTTTATATTTGTAATTGCATAACAAAAAATTGGAACCTGATCGAGTGTCAATTTTGGAGCGGTCCGAAAATAGGCTATTGTATCCCAGCAAGCAATAGCCGTCATTTCAACGTCTCGGTTAAGATTAGACCCGATATAGTCCGGCTATGTGCAACCCACTTCTAGCCCAAATAACCTTGAATTTGGTTTCATGTCGTTTTTTGGCAAAATAACTTGTGAGATGTATGACATTCCATCATGTAAGCAAAGTAACAGCGTTTACAGGGTGTTTGGTTTCATTTCTTTGACATGTTCAATACTTAGCCTGTGCATAGCCACTATTTAGCTCGTAGTCAGAGCGGCTATCTGTAGCCCACTTATAGTCAAACCTGATTCACTGTAGTTTTTGGCCAGACAGCGCATGAGATGGTTGATATCCCATCATGTTCGCAGTGTCAATAATATAAGTGTCATTTCATGACATGGTCTATATGTAGCCACGATTTAGCTCTAAATTGGACGGGCTATGTGTAGTCTGCTTTTAGCCCACCTGGCGAAATCGAGGCAATCTGTGGTCTAATTTTAACAGCTTGGCTATAGCCATACACCAGTAACCAGACCAGCGATGAGCATAGCCAAAATAGCCTTAAAATTGTTTATATGTAATTTTCGTCCACGCAGCTTCTAATTAAATGCAAGTAAACTTTTGAATAATTTAAATGAGCATTATTTTATATTTTTATTATTTTACAGCATTATTAAATATAGCGTTATTTATTATGCCAAAAATAATGCTAAATTTAAATGTTTCAGAAGTTTACTTGCATTTGATAATATGATTTCATGCATCCCACAAGCTGTTAAATGTTACATTCATACACATTATATGATATTATTGATATTCGGCTGTCTTTCATTTTATAAATAAAAATGCAATTAAAATTCCCAACCACTAGATGGCAATTGTAGCCCTACTGAGACATGACTGCTGTGCAACGAGAGACATGGAGTTTTTTTTTTTTTTTTATTTCTTCCATTTACAACAAACAACAAGGTACATAACGCATCACATATCTAACAACACGTGGCCAGCCTTAGGTTGAGCATAACCAGTGATAAACAAGATCACAATAAACCAATAATAAAGAAGAAAAGAAAAGAAATAGAACAAATAAAACAAACCAAAAGCAAAGGGCTTTTTACCTTAGTTTATACATGCCTCAAAAACGAAATTAATTTGATAGCTTTCTTGTTTTTAACCAATTCTAAAGATTTGCACAACATTTTAACCTCATTCATCCACTGGTTAAAGTTGGGTTTAGATTTAAACCATCTACATTTATGAATGAAAAAACTTTCCGAGACAAAGCAAGAAATTAATAACAAAATCTAGCTCTTTGTTTTCCAGACAAATACCAAACCTAATTAACTTCATCGTAAGTGGTGGGAGTTCAACCTCTCTAGACTGTATCCAGTTCTGTACATCTCTCCAAAAAAAAGTGGCACCAAATCACAACAAAAGAAAACATACTCTAAATTTTCAATATTCGTTTCACAAAAAAACACAATTATTCACATCCAAATTAAATTTCAGTCTTAAAAATTCATTGGTAGGATACATCTCATTTAAAATGTTGAAGTTCACCTCCTTAACTTTAGGAGGAAGAGGAAAAGATATATAGATTTTCCAAATTTTTTTAATTTCCATAATATCACAATCTTTGAGCATGTATTCCCTTCTAATAGGGTTAGGATAATAAGCCTGTAAAATAAAATCTCTGATGACTCTATTTGTAAAATTTTTATCACAAAAATCATAACCTTCTAAGGAGAGCTGTCTCAGTTCTGGGGAGACTTTGGAGTACAAAATGTCTTCTTTAACTATTAATCTTACAGCAACTGGAATGGCTCAAATTATTCTATTATACGTATTAACAGAACACTGCAGTTGGAATTTTTCACAGAATTCTCTATACAGTAACAAATTTCCATTATCATCCAAGAAATGGTAAATCGCCCAAATTCCTTTGGATTTCCATTCCTCAAAATATACTGACTTTCTGCCTATCTTTATATAGCTATTATTCCAAACTGGAGTGTTGTGAGGTGTGAAGTTATGTTTGTACAATAATTTCCAATAGAGCAGCACTTGCTGATGGAAAGCTGAAAGTTTAACTTGTAACAAGGTACACTCAAAATCACAACGTAGAAAAAAAAAATGTATTCCTCCCAGTTTGTTAAAAATTGCACTGGGGACAATAAACCAAAAAGAACTGCTATTTTGAATGAAGGATTTTAACCATTTCAATTTCAGAACACCATTCATAATATCAAAATCGATCGCATTCACACCACCGTCTTCATATTTTTTAATCATATCTTCCTTTCTTATGTAGTGACATTTATTTCTCCAGATAAATTTAAAAGTCACTTTATTTATTAATTCGATAATTCTTGTCGATATGGGCAAGGAGAAGCCTGGGTAGATAAGTCTGGACAAACTATCCATTTTAG
This sequence comes from Sinocyclocheilus anophthalmus, assembly GCA_018155175.1. Taxonomy (NCBI): domain Eukaryota; kingdom Metazoa; phylum Chordata; class Actinopteri; order Cypriniformes; family Cyprinidae; genus Sinocyclocheilus; species Sinocyclocheilus anophthalmus. Next base: position 34,613 of record JADLZN010001502.1, on the reverse strand, counting down.
ACAAAAGAACCCTTCCAAAGATTGTTAAGATCCCTCTGTAACCATCTGTTCAGAGTGGATTTACATTTATCTATGTTAATCAATAAATTTTTATTCTCCATTATTTCTCTATCTTTAGAAATTGTAATTCCCAAATATTTAACTTCTTTCTTAATTTGTATATTAAATAATGTCTGTAAAGGAAACTCATGTAAAGTTAACATTTCACATTTCTTTAGGTTCAAATAAAGCCCTGAAGCTTTAGAAAACTGGTTGATCGAGTGTAAAGCTAGTGGAATTTGTTGTTCATTTTTAAGAAACAACGTTGTATCGTCAGCAAACTGAGTTATAATTATTTGCCTATCCAACACTGTTAAGCCTTCAAAACCATTATTTTTGATAAATATAGATAACAGCTCAGCAACCATTATAAACAATAATGGTGAGCTGCCACATCCCTGACGAATCCCCCTTTTAATTGGAAATCTTGTGCAGGTTCCATGACCAAGTGCTACAGAGCTATTTATTCCATTATATAACATTTCAATTAAATTTATGAATCTTACTCCAAAACCAAAATGCTGTAAGTTTTTCAAAATAAATGGATGCTCTACGACATCAAAAGCTTTATAAAAATCTAAAAAAATCAGAAACCCACTCTCTTGAACCACATCACTGTAATCAAGTAAATCTAAAACTGACCTTATATTATTATGGATTGACCTTCCTCCCAGAAACCCTGATTGTGTCTCACTAATTATATTAGAAATACCCTTTTTCAGCCTAGCAGCGATAGCCCCAGAAAAAATTTTATAATCAGTATTGAGCAAAGTAATAGGCCTCAGATTGTCTAAAATTATTTTATCTTTACCAGCTTTGGGAATCAATGTAATCAAACCTTGCTTCATACTTTCAATCAACACTTTTTTTCTAATACATTCTGTCAGGGAACTAAATAATACATTTCTCAAATCCACCCAAAACATTTTTTTAAAAATTACTAGTAAGTCCATCTGTCCCTGGGGATTTGTTCAAAGGCATCTTTTCCACAACTGAATCCAATTCTTTAATCTTAAGCTCTGAATCACGTAAAACTTTAAAAGAGTTATCAATACGTGGAATATAGTTCTGGATTTTAGCAAAAAAAAGATCCGATTCATCGGAAAAGAAATCTGAAGAATAAAGTTTAGAATAAAACTGAAACACTTCTTTTTCAATTTTTCTACAGTCTTTGCATTCCTGGTCTTGTATCATTAAACTACTGATAGAGTTCATTTGTTGCCTATTTTTTTCTAAATTGCTAAAATATGAAGATTTATTTTCACCTTCTTCAATCCATTTAGCTCGTGATCTTATAAAAGCACCCTTAGCCCTCTCGAGATACAAATGATCTAATTTACTTTGAAGCTCCATCATCTTAATTATTTAAAACTGGTTTGTTACAGCATCGGCTTATTTCACAAATTAAATCTCTTTCATACTCCCTTTTTTCTTTGTTTAATTTCTTAGAAAAACTTATAGAGAATTCCCTAATTTTAAATTTGAGAAATTCCCATTTACTTGTATTACAATCAAAAGAATCATTTATCTCTATATCTTTTATTAGTTCATTGATTTTATTGCAGAATTCTTCATTATGTAAGAGAAAGGCATTGAACTTCCAATAACCTTTATTTCTAAATTTTTAAAATTTTGGTTCTAACACGAGATCTATAAAGCAATGATCCGTTAGCGGAGCTTTAGAAATTGTAGATTGTGAAGCATATTTTATAATATTGTCACTAACCATCCAATAATCTATTCTAGATTTGCTCTCTCCATTAGGTATAAACCATGAAAAGCAATCAACTTCAGGATTCAAACATCATTCAAATTATTTTCTGATTTAAAAAAAAAAAAAATCAATACTAACATTAAGCCGTCCCTTGTTAAGTCTAGGTGGCCATCTGTCTTTCCACTCATCTGGAACCATATTCCAGTCCCCTCCAACCAAAATATTTTCCGTTGGGTATAGCACTTTAGTTTCTGAAATAATATTAGAAATCTCTTCTACTAATTTCTGGTTTTGAATTGCATTGTTAAAGCCATAAACATTAATTAAAATGAAAAAAAGAACATCAATTTTCAGTACCACCATCAACCAATGACCGCTTCCATCCTCTTTATGAGTGATGACTTCCCCAGGACATTTGTTAAAGCATATTGCCACTCCTCCAGAACGATTAGAACCATGACTGAAAAAAATCTTGTCACCCCATTGATTAGTCCAGAAAGAGGTATCCAAACCCGAAGAATGAGTCTCTTGTAGAAATACACAATGAGCTTTCTGCCCTTTGCAAAATAAAAAAACTGCTTTTCTTTTAACAGTGTCCTTTAAGCCCCTAACATTCAGAGAACCAAATACAATTTTGTCCGTAATCATTAACACTAAAACGGAAAAAAATAAAAAACAAACAAATAGTAAATAAAAACACAAATTAAACCACCCCTTGTGAATTCACACTCTCACTCTATGAACCTTAACTTACAAATAGAGCTCCAGTGTCCCACTGAAAAGGTTTCCAACTACCAGTCAATTAGAAACGAAACACTTCACCCGTCAAAATATATCCGTCGCCCTTCAATGAAGCCATATGGACCGCGAAAAAACGCCGGTTTTCCTGCCCTCCTTGCTTGTTCAATTTGAGGCCATAACTTTCGTCTGTCTTCCAAATCTTCTCGAGGAAGCATCTCGGCGAATCGAACTCCCTCCGCCTTACAGACTGGTGAATTTTTGGTTCTCCACCAGATTTCATCTTTCACTCGCCTTTGCGTGAACAGCACAATGGCATTCCTGCTTTTACTGTCCATCTTTCTTCCCAGCCTGTGGACAATGTCAACAGCCTCATCCATCTTTGCGTCCATCTCAGGTGCAATCTTACCGAGGATTTGTATGACATGTGATCTGAGGTCTTCGTCTTTTTTTTCTTCTATGCCTTTGATACGGAGACACCACCTCATTCTATATCTTTCTTGTTCTCTCACCCTCTCCTTAAGATCACAATTATCCTTGCGCAGATGTTCATTTTGTATCTCCAAGTCCTTTACTCTTTTCTTGCACTCATTCACCTCTTCCATGTTGAACTGAATCGCCTTCGTTAAACTTGCAATCATGGCGCTACTTTGTTTAGATTGCTCACTTAAATCCGCCAGCATCTCATCCACTCTCTTTTCCAGATTTAAGATTGCCTCCAGAATGGTTTCGTTGGAGATTTTATCTTTCTCTCTGTCAGCTGTTGGCTTAACCCTTTTCTCCGCAGGAGTTTTACTTGGCGTTGAAGGAAGGGAGCCATCTCCGCGATTTCTTTTACTTTGCACAGTAACCTCCATTGCATAGTCGTGCAGCATTACTTTAGCCTCCTCGTTCTTTTCGATATTAGGCGACAGATCTAGCCCTTTGGGGTCTACTTTTAGCTTGGCAGGTTTAATCAATTTTTGTGAAGACATCTTAACATTAAACAGTCGGAATTACTTACTTCAAGCAAACTTTGGGGACCACTATCACGAGCTTCGAAAAACACAACTGCTCAACCCGCCATCTTCGCACCCCCCCACCTATGCGTCAGTTTTCATTTATACTTCTGCGTCGGTGTCCGCGTCAACGTGCAGTACACATGCAAACAGCTAGTCAGCAGTGTCCATGGGCATGTTGCTGGTGTAACCCGCAGTACCACGGCAAAAGCCGAAGAAGAAGCGGCTCGTCGGAGAAGCATTATAGCCGTGACGGCGGCAAATAAATATCAAATCATTAAATCATTATTTAAAACTACAAAAAGGAGACAACAACGGAACAGGAGATGATGGCATACTTTCAATCTCCACAAGGACTTGTACAACGGCAGATCAACATTGTTTGTCGCGGAAAACTACTGATGTATAATGCTATGTAGTAAAATAAATGATAAGATACTTGTTCTTTGCTTTGTTTTATTTTATTTTATATAAGAAGGTGTAACATTAAAATATATTAAAGTGCACATAAACACACAAAAAACTCAAGTACATATGGAGGGAGGGGTTCTTTCAGACCAATCACAGTGCTTGCGGTCTGCGTAGAATTGACGCGCTGTTAGATTTTTGGAGAGGTGCACGTCAGGCTACGGCGTATGGGTGTGCGTCTATGCGTAAGCTACGGCGTAGGTCCGACGCAGAAGTATAAATCAGCCTTTAGATGGTATGTAAATTGGATCTTTTCAAGATGTTTATTCACAAAGTCAACGAATGCACTGGTTTCCAGATTATATGCTCTTTTTTTCACAGACACCTCTGTAATGCACATGTGCTTACCATGATTATTTCAACTCTGTAGCTGGCCCAAAACTACACAGTACTGAGCCATCATTAATATGTAAGTTCAGACATAAGGTGGAAACGCACCACTCTGCTCCCCCTGTAAAAGTGCAATAACACCACAAATCCATAAGCAAGGACATTTCAGCCTGTAGCCATTTTGATTCTCCTCATAAATATTAGATATTCCTTTTTAAAGACTGAAATAGGAAGTCATTGCATGGCGCCTGACCACCGCAGATTCCATTAAAGCTTTTGCAGGGAAAAACATGGACAGCTATAAAACTTTCAGAGCTTCTCTGAGAGGAGGTGAAGCAGGGACACCTGGATTCCTCAAATAATTAATGACTGCTGACGGAAGTAGCGGTCGAACAGAAACTCTTGTGCCAGAGCTAGATAAAACATATTTAAATGTGATGTGGGATATGCCATTAAAAAATCTATCACCGGTAAGGGCAATTTGACTGGGTAATGAGAGATGGTTCAGCTAGAATTGTTTGCCTGCAACAGGGTACCGTATCAGCATAATTGAAGGGAAATTATGGCCTAAAAGCTAAAACAAGTTTTGGGAATCTCTAATTAACATAAAATGAGCAATCATCTGCAACACTGCTGCGGTCTCCAGAGCTTTCACAGGTGTGACAGGTCTACTCCTGGATTGGTGAGCGCACAAGCTGGCATTCATACAGTCTGAGAGATCTCTAGGCCATGTCTGTCTATTTGAAGAAGATACCAATTGAGAAGACGTCCCCACTTTTAAGGGTTGCAAACATCAAAACAAGCCATTCTACATCCTTCGCATCCACGTCAACTCAAATCTAGAGTCAATCCTACATTTAGGATTGATTTGAAAGTACTTTTACTCGTTTATAAATCATTCAATGGGCTAGGACCTAAATACATTGCAGATATGCTCACTGAATATAAACCTAACAGACCACTCAGATGAATAGGATCGAGTCAGTAAGAAATACCAAGGGTTCACACAAAACAAGGGGAGTTCACTTTTAGATATTATGCCGCCCGCAGTTGGAACCAGATTCCAGAAGAGATCAGATGTGCTAAAACTTTAGTCACATTTAAATGCAGACTCAAAATTCATCTGTTTAGCTTTGCATTTATTGAATGAGCACTGTGCGTTGTCCGAACTGATTGCACTATATTTTAGGTATAATCATTTTCTATTCTTAACGGTTTTAAATTAATTTTAAACCTCTTAAATAAATTTTTTTTTAATAATTTTCAAAGTTTTTAAATGCCTTGTTTTATTGTTGTGATTATAATCTTTTCTTTTATGTAAAGCACTTTGAATTACCATTGTATATGAAATGTGCTACATAAATAAACTTGCCTTGCCCTCACAAATATCTGTAAATGGCAAAAAGTGTTCTCTCCTAGGTAAAAAAAAAAAAAAGTGTCCAACCTCAGCCCTGGCTTTAAAACGCACACTTTACTTTTAAATGAGGAATTACATTAAGCTTTCTCAGCAAGTTCATTTAATTAAGTTTCCGATGACAGGATGGTGGAGCAATCTCCACTGAGAATATACTTGCCGTTCAATAACACCCAAAAGCTGTCAAGTGTTGTGCTAATAACCTCTTCTCTGCTAACTTGAATCAGAATACCAAATGGAATTTTTAAACAATAAAATGCTTTGCTGGCTGCTCATTACTCTCCCGATATTGTGCTTAATAAACGTGATGAATCACTTCAAATGTGCCACATTAAATGGTGCGTGACTGAATCCTGATTCCTCAGAACTCCAGAGTAGGATAAGAGAATCTCAGATCTCGTAGAAATTTCGGAGGTGGGTGCAGAAACTCTTATTTAATAGTATATGACTATTGTTGTTCTAAACTTGCAAGGCCTTTGTTCGTCTTTGGAACACAAATAAAGTAATTTTTGATGAAATCCGAGAGCTTTCAGACCCTCCATAGACAGCAATGCAACTACCACATTCAAGACCCAGAAAGGTAGTAAGGAGGACATTGTTAAAATATTCCATGTGACATCAGTAGTTCAACCACAATTATACGAATCTACGAGAATACTTTTTATGCACAAAAAAAACAACAACAACAAACAGAGGAGCACAATGGGTGGTATATTGGAAAAAATCAGTGATTTTTACTGTGTGTGACAATTGTTGACGATCCAAGATGGCGGAAACGTCAAGTGTCTGGAGCGGCGAAGTGTCATCTACGTAATATATCTATGGAAAACCACTATAACAAAAGTTAGCCAGGCAAACCCACTTACTTTTTCGTCATAAAGAAATCTATATAAATGTTTCCTGCTGTAACTTCACATGGTCATCCATTAATTGTGCTTTCCCAGTAAGGAATACAGTGGTGTGCAAAAATGTTGGCCCCCTTTCCTGTTTTTTTATTTTTTTGCATATTGTCACACTTAAAAGATCTCAGATCATCAAACAAATTTTAATATTACACAAAAGATAATGCAAGTAAATACAAAATGCAGTTTATAAAGTATGATTTATTTTATTAAGGGAAAAAAGCTGTTCAAACCTACCTGGCCCTACGTGAAAAATTAATTGCCAATTAATACACTGGTTGTGCCACGCTTTGCAGCAACAACTGCAATCAATTGTTTGCGATAACTGGCAATGAGTCTTCACATCGCTGTGGAGGAATTTTGGACCACTCATCTATGCAGAATTGTTGTAAACCAGCCACATTGGAGGGTTTTCGAGCATGAATGGACTGTTTAAGCATCCCAATCGAATTTAAGTCCGGACTTTGACTTGGCCAATCCAAAACCTTAATTTAGTTTTTCTTAAGCCATTCAGAGGTGGACTTGCTGGTGTTTGGGATCATTGTCCTGCTGCATAAACCAAGTGCGTTTGAGCTTGAGGTCACAAACTGATGGCCGGACATGGATTTTCTGATAGAGTGCAGAATTCTTGGTTCCGTCAATTATGGCAAGTTGTCAAGGTCCTGAAGCTGCAAAGCAGCCCCAAACCATCACAATACCACCACCATGTTTGACTCTTGGTATGATCTTTTTATGAAATGCTGTGTTGGCTTTACACCAGATGTAACGGGACACACAAACTTCCAAAAAGTTCAACTTTTGTCTCAACAGTCCACAGAATATTTGCCCAAAAGTCTAGGGATAATCAAAATATTTTTTGGCAAATGAGAGACGAGCCTTTGTGTTTTTTTTGGTCAGCAGTGGCTTTTGCCTTGCAACTCTCCCATGGATGCCGTTTTTGCCCAGTCTATTTCTTATTGTTGAATCATGAACACTAACCTTAATTGAGGCAAGTGAGGCCTGAAGTTCTTTAGATGTTGCTCTGGGTTCTTTTATGACCTCCTGGATGAGTCGTCGTTGTGCTCTTGTAGTAATTTTGGTCGGCCGGCAACTCCTGGGAAAGTTCACCATTGTCCACGTTTTGCAATTTGTGAATAATGGCTCTCACTGTGGTTTGCTGGAGTCCCAAATCTTTAGAAATGGCTTTATAATCCTTTCCAGACTGATACATGTCAACTGTTTTGATTCTCATCTGTTCTTGAATTTCTTTAGATCGCGGCATACTGTGTTGCTATTTAAGCATGCTTCACTTAGCCAGACAGGTTCTATTGAAGTGATTTCTTGATTCAACAGGTCTGGCAGTAATCAGGCATGCGTGTGGCTAGTGAAATTTAACTCAACTTTCTAAAATAATGTATTTAATTGCAGTTCTTTCATTATTTAACAGGAGGGGGGGCAATTAATTTTTCACGTAGGGCCACGTAGGTTGGACAGCTTTTTTCCCTAAATAAAATAAATAATCATTTAAAAACAGCATTTTGTATTTACTTGCATTATCTTTGTGTAATATTTAAATTTGTTAAGAGGATCTGAAACATCAGTGTGCAAAAAAATTAAAAAAACAGGAAGGGGGTCCAACACTTTTTCACACCACTGTATAACACCTCACTGTGCCGCCCATTGAGATCGATCCCACACCTCTCTGTCCTGCTCACCTCCATATATCATCCGTCTCTCTCTGCCACTTTCCATTCCTCTTTCCCTTATGTGCAAGGTCGAAACAACCTAACCAAGCATCCTGCTTTGAATTTGAGTCAGACTGGTCTCAATCCTTATGCATTAGCTCACGTCAGACAACACTGGTTGTTGCAGTCTCCTCAACTTGAGACATAAAAGAAAGTCATAAAAGCTCAGACACTGCAGAGGCGGAAGAGGGCAAACATTAGGCTCTTTACTTCATTAATTCATGAACTCCTCTACAATTATAAAGTCTAATGTTGCCTTTTATCTTCACTGCTGGCAACTGTTCACTCTCAACATGTGTGGAAGAAAGACAAAGACAAAAAGAAAGACAGACCAAAAAGATTCTTTAAATAATGAAACTCAATGGAGACATCTGACACAAGTAAATGGTAAATAAAAGAAAAAAAAAAGTTTTTTTTAAAATAATAAGTTTTAAAATGATGACACTTACGAAGTTCTCCAACTTTGAGAATTTCACACAGCATCTTTGTCAGTTCGATACTACTGCGCCCGAATGGACATTCATGTTTATCCTCACGACTGCTGTTCTCCAGTACAATCTGTAATATACAGACAGAATTAAATGTGTTAAAATGTGTACATTTAATAGCACTAAATCTATTAAAGCATAATGCTTTATAGAAAAAAAAACACTTTACATTACCTAATTTTAATGTTTGTGTGTAACCCCGTTTACTAAGTGATTTTTCTATATTCAATAAAAAAAAATAAATACAATATCTATGTGATTTTTCATATTTTAAATTTGAAAAAAAATATGATTGCCCCGCAACCAGTCTAAAATAGTCTGAATATAAACACTTATTATAGGTGTACCGTAGTGATTCAGGATAAGCCAAAAACACGGTTTGGAAAATGGATTCATGATGTACTAGCTTATTATATTAATTTTGTAAATTTTGAACTAAAAAAAGGTTACGGACTGCAGCTTTAATGGCAGAAAAAAGTAAATAACCACACTCTAATTTAAATCATTAAATTAATCAATTTTATTCATTTTTTATTCAATCCCATTTAAGTAAATATAAGATCAAAAAAATATGTAATTTATGAAAAATTTACATTCATCCATAACCACAAAGCTATAATCTACTGAGTAATAGCTTACTTTAGGCTAAATTTGCAACCCCAGTTACTTTCAACCTTGTTAATCTTTCTTTCATAGTTATTCTATATATATTTTTTAATTTGATTATTTTATTTCATAGCCATATTCAAAAATATAGTCAAAAATTTATTTAGTCTGAAAAACATGACAGATATTTTGAAGAACGTTGGTTTGGACCCCATTGACTTTAAATGGTATGGACAAAAACATTATTCAAAATATCTTCTTTTGTATTTTGCAGAAGAAATAAAGTGACTGGAATGACATGAGTAAATAATTTTCATTTTTAGGTGAACAATCTCTAATTTTGATGTTTATTTACTTTTTATTGCTAGAAATAACAAAAAATAACGCCAAGCAGGGTTGGAAGCTATATTTCAGGTTAGGAGGGGTTGTTGCTGGAACTTGTGATGAGGGGACTCAAAAAAAGTGTCTTTACACTGCTAAATGTAAGGGTTCTGGAGTGTATACTGAGCACTGAGTGTATTTTAGTGTTTATCAGGGTATCGCTTGAGAGCAGCGATGGGCTGAAGAGTCACAGAACGCAGCTGTGGAGGGCAGTGAAGTGGAATAGTACAGTTAAGGAGTTATGCAAGGAGACAAGAATTGTCCTCATTCAACACCACTCCACTTTCCTTACTCAGTCTATGAGTATGAATAGAGGGGTAGATGACGCATTTTGGAGGAGAATAAGAAAAGTGTTTTTAAAGCAGTAATAGCAGAGAAACCAGACACAAAATCAAATCTCCCATTAAGATTTACTCCGTTCCAGCACTCTTGCACAAACTGCAAAACATATGCAATCTATAACATGCATTTACAAAATGATAGGTTGAATTTCATTTCATGTTATCTTGAATAACCATCTCCGGATCGTTCACCCAAAAATGAAAAGTCATTAATTATTCACCCTCATGTCGCTCTAAACCCGTAAGACCTCAGTCACAAAAAGTATTCTAGTAGCTTCATAAAATTACAGTTGAACCACTGATGTCACGTGGATTATTTTAATGATGTCCTTGCTACCTTTGTGGGCCTTGAACGTGTCAGTTGTGTTGCTGTCTAGGCAGGGTCAGAGAGCTCTCGGATTTCAACAAAAATATCCTAATATGTTTTCTGAAGATGAATGAAGGTCTTACAGGTTTTGGAACGACATGAGGGTGAGTAAAAATTAGAGTAACACTTGGCTTTAGAGGTGTTAACTGAGCACTAGTCAGACCATATATAAAACAGATTATAAATAAAAAGCATTTTCTCATTTCCACACCTACGTAATGTGAGCGCATCTTACCCTGATATAAGCGTCCTGATGGTGTCTGGCAAAATAGAGCATGTTGTCCAGAGCCAGCATCCCAGGAGGAATCTGAGTGAAGTCCACTGCAGGATTCACGTGATTCTACACAAACACAAGCATGATCGAGAGTAAACACACACTCCAGCCGTGACTCCATGACTCGCATCGTAATCACGCCAAGAGTCTCGTATTGCATTCAGAGCAGCCAAGTCGAGATAAGACGTCAAATTGGTTCCACTGCACAAACTGCTGAAAGAGTCTGTGATTCAGAAACAAGCCTGCATATCCCCGATGGATGACAAAGGCCCAGCAAGCTTTCTGCAAATGCTAGGACTGTGATATCGGCTCCCTCTACTCGACCGTCTACTTCAAACTAATCTACACATTTCAGAAAATGTGGGACGGTTGCCTTTGAGGAGGAGGGCTCGGTGGCTGTCTGACTGGATTTAGAGTTGGCAATTAAACTGGGTTTGAAAGTTCTTGCTCTGGGGTGTCTGGGGTGCTGAATAGAGGAACCACACAGAGTAAAAACATGGTTTATTACGAGACAAAGAAACAAAGAGAAAAACAGAGCTAGAGGGTATGTTTGGTAGGGCAAACTAACTTTGTACATTTGCAGTTTTGAATACATACCCTTTTTTGGTGTTTTATGCCTTTATTCTGGTAGGACGGTGAGTGGACAGGAAACAAAGTGGGACAGAGAGAGGGGAATGGGATCAGGAAACAGGAAAGGTCTGTGAGTTGGGACTCGAACTCAGAATGCCCAAAGTGCAACGGTGCTACATGTCACTACACTTATGTTCAACATTCAACACTTGGTTCCACTAAAGCTGCATTTTTTGGTAAAAAAAAATTACAGTAAATACAGTAAATGTGCAAATATTTTAGCAATTAAAAAAAGGTTCATTTAGTATTTTAAATTCGATTCTGCCCGTGATGATCCTTCAGAAATCATTCTAATAGGCTGATTTGATGCTCAAAAAATATTTTTTATAAGTGAAAACTGTTAAAAAACAGTTGTGGCTAATTTTTGTGTGGATGAAAAACGCACAAACGCTTTTTTTTTTTCAGGTTCTTGATGCATCCATCCAAACGACACAGAGGAATTTAGAAATCTTTTGTAGCATTAAGATCTCATCTACTCCAATCTTTTTGAGGGATAGTGTATGTACAGTATATTATATAGAACATACTGTAGCATACAGTATATACTGCATAGTACAGAGTAGGCAAAATGCTAATATTCCATTCTGAACACCACCAGAGTCCACTGGCAGAGCACAGTACTTAAAAACACGTCTGTGGTGAGGGCACTGGAGACCAATTTCCCATCCATCAATGTGACAATGCCCTGAGAGAGTTGGAACACAGCCCTCATTAGCAACACTGCTGTCTTCACACATTCTGCACTGCTTCCTAACAGCAAATCACAGGGAGAAACAAACTCCACACTTCTCCTAAAACGCAGTGAAAATGGTGTCTAGACCCTCAGAGCTACCTGTCATTTGACATTGTTGGCATGGGAAAACGAGTGAGTGTGTGTGCAATCTGAGGAGCTGTTAACACCGCAGGAGGAATTTAGGGAAGGCCTTATCTTCAGACAGCACACGGCACTGTGAAAAGGGTCTTAGTGAAACTCAGAAGCTCACAGGGGCTTAGGAGCACGACAACTTCAGTCTTGTCCCCTTCAGGCTACTGACCACAATATGCTCCTGCACACAGGCCTTTCCTGCCTCTACTCCTCTTCACACCTGCCTCGGCCTCTCCTTTCTCTTTCCTGCTACCTTTATATTTTCTGATACACGGTAAAATAGTATAGCAGGTCATTTACAAATTAATTAATTTATTAATTAAATTTTTATATTATTACAATTTATTAAAATATATTGATTAAATCACAACACTTTTAAAAATATTTTTCAGCCTTTTGATAATATTTGATATTCAGCGGGGTGCTAAAGAGGGATGGACACCTGCTGCGTTGTCACGGGAACATTCCAGCTGATTATAATGAGGAAAGTACACCGCTCCTTTGGCCAGGTATTCCAAACGATTTACATAACGGACGCAAGTTGCACTGTCACTCAAAGTCCCCACTCCAGGGATAGGGTGATCACTCCATTTGGAAACTTGCCCCAAGTGAACGTCAGTACACGATACGGATACGTTACACCCAGTTGGTGAACTCATATTATATATTATTAATATATATAATTTTGGAGTTTCTAAGTGTCCTTTTTGGAAAGACATCTAAATTTATCTTGAAAAAAGATTATATAGATTATATAGATTTTTGAGAATCACCCTTCGATCTTTTAGTTTACTTTGCTGAATATATCAAATTATGACAAAATAAACATTTGAAACGAGATAAATTGTCTATGCTTAATTTCATGAAGTTTGTGATTAATCGCGATTAATCACAGAAAAGGGATGCGATTAATAAGATAAAAAAATTGTAATCGATTGACAGCCCTAATATATATATATAATATCTATCTATATATTAGCTTAGGTCCACGGGAATCAGGGCCCATCTGAAATGGTAAAATATTTGCCATATCCACCAGTATGATGTTGGTTGCGCGTAAATGTGCACAACGACTCAAACGGCGAGGGTTTTGTTCATGTGTCGGTGGATCTGCCTATGTGTGTGTGCTCAGACATATATATAACGTGTGTGTGTGTATAGATGTAAACCACACAGACACATGTGCGTGTAGACAGCTATTACCGAACGTGTGAGATCGCAATGAACTGAAGTGAGTGACAGCTTTTATTGATTATAGACAGAGTGCTCTTTGCGTGCATTCTAAGCTGTTTTGACTGCCTCAGAACAGATATATTCACCTCAGTAAAGAAATTATTGTGCCTCAAGTCATAATTGTATTTGTCTTGATGTTTCAAAATGACTAGCTGGCTTGTGTGCTTTTCCCAGGCGCGCCGGCGCGAACTGCCGCGCATTCGTATAAATCCACGAATGCAATGACTGGAGATTTTCTCTATATAAATTACATTTTCGATTTGTTTCTCGGCAAACCCGACCTTATGCCTTAAGAATACTTGGAATACGGAATGAGATGCATGGGATCATTTTTATGACATTTGAATCCTTTTTGTAAAAATATTGAAGAAGGTTACAATTCATTAAACGGACAAGTGCAAGTTTTTTGATGTCTCTTTTTAATCGGAAAACTAAGGTCGTTAATAGGGATTTCAGACAGCATCAGGTGACAAATTAGTACCTTAAGTGGTTGAAGGGGTAATCGTTTAATAAAAAAATAGTTATAGCTATACCCTATGGAAAGGGAGAGCGAGCGAGCAAAAGAAGGGTAGCGAGAAGAGCATATAGTTATTGAGTAGGTCCCATTACTGATATTCTTAGGGCCCAACAAATCACTAAGTAGCCCTTATATATATATACTACACACACACATAAAACACACACATATCCATACAGAAAACCATACTAGGGATGCACAGATTAAACAGGGATTTTTTTTGGGCCGAACCGACGGATATTTTAAAAAACAAATGTTTGCCGATTCTGATACCGATATGGTAATTGAATAAGCAGTGCTTAAAGCGAGAGAGACAAAAACGGATGGGTTAACTCGAGCCAGAACGGTATTTGAAACGGTTTGTTCTGGTTCCTCTGTGAAACGGTTTGAGTAGAAAACACCTACCGGTATAACACTATTTTTAAAAATTTTCTTAGCCCAATAATAATAATGAAGTACAGTGTTTAATTTACTCAAAAAGAAAAAAAATCATGAAGAGTCTTGAATGATCTCACTTAGTCATATCAATACAGAATCACCTTTTCTAGATTTACCAAAGACCAAATATATTAAACAAAAGAAAAAACTGTCAAAGCAATAAAAACATTAAAGAATTTGTTTCAAGATATTTAAAAATATTTCAGTCTGGATTAAAAAAAAAAACGCTACTCCTATAAGCGTTAATTTTGAGAGGAAAAAAACAGCCTAAAATAGTAGGCTGTACGTTGCATTGTATTATTACATTCAGAAATAATGTAAAATACTGGTAAATAAAACAAAACTTCCAAACAAATTAGGCTATTTAGTTCCTTCTCTCACAAAAAATTCCCCTGAAGATTGTATTTAGGCTAATAGAAGCATAAGACAAAACCAAATTTGAATTAAAAACGAAATGAGCCTACCTCTCTCATTCTGCACGAATCCAAATGTTTCCATATTTGCGATGTATTTGAATGCTAAACTATTATTTATTATGTGAACTATAGGCTTTGTTCTTCACTCGCATTATCGATGTAAAACATCATGCTTCACATATAGGCTATATCAGCAGTGAGGCACGCGTGCTGGTCACACTGAATGGCACAGACTGTACTACAGACTATTTAAATTGAGCAGTGTAACTTTATGTTTCTTTAACTGTATTTTATTATGATAATAAACAGGCTGGATGTCAAATTAGCAAAAATTAGTTGTATGTGTGTGTGAGGCACCGATGCTGCATTGTTTCCCCAACTGTTACTCTGTAATGTATGGTCATACCAACGCTGGTTGGTTATAAAGATAGAAGCAAAACATCATTCAAAACTGCCAAGATTTGCAAAATAAAGAAAACTGCTTTCAAACACAAAGCTGAATATTACATGCATGATTTTCACTTAAATGTTCTGCTCGTTGGATTGCGTCAGCGTCACTTTTGCTAGCCGCGTACTATGCAATATGCAAATATATTAGTATGTAGTAATGTATGGAATGCACCGATGTATTGGCCAAGCCGAATATATATATTAGATTATATATATGTGGGTGTGGGTGTGTATGTATTGCAATGTCTTGTATGAAAACTTACGATGAAGCCCAGCTTTTTGTAGTCTCTGGTGTACATGGACTTGCGCTTCTCAAAGCTGCCACTGTTGTTAGACTCACACTCAACGTCAAAAGCGATCCTGCGTAGCTCGAAGATGATGTCCCTCTGAGCCTATACAAACATAGGTACAAAACCTTATTATTACACAGCTTGTTTCTGATCTCTCAATCAAAACAATAGGCCAACAATAGCTACATGTTTCTCATATCACTCTTTCTTTCTCAAAGTAACGCAAAAGGTAACATTTAGATAGGGACCAATTCTCACTATTAACTAGTCTCTTATTAGCATGCCTATGATTAACATAATGGCTGTTTATTAGTACCTATAAAGCACAATTGAATGCATGACCATATTCTAAATTCACTAATCCTACACGATACCCAAAAATAACAATACCTTACTATTAATAAGCAGCAAATTAGAAGTTTATTGAGGCAAAAGTCATAGTTAATGGTTTGTTAATAGCAAGAATTGGACCTTAAAATAAAGTGTGACCAATAAAATCATTAAACTGAAATCAAATTTAATTGTCCATTCAATGTAGATGGCCAAGCAGCTGATATAAGTAGGACCGAACAGTTGAACAGTTATTACAGCTGTAGACAGAGGTTTACCTGGTCTTGAGGATCCATCTTTGTCATCATGCGGTCCTCCAAAAGGTTAAAGGTCAAAACTTGTAGTACATATAACTGGTGGGCCATTTCATCATTTATGGGTTTGTTACTCCTGATCACATTCTGAAAAACAAGAAAGAGAATTTTAGACAGATGGAGAACATTGCACTGCTGTGGAGAGATTACTTTCCTTTTCTAAAACATCTCTTTTGTTTTATATTCAACACTTTGACCTGCATTTTATGTATGAAAGAAGCTATGCAAATAACAACACTACTACTACTACTACCTACTACTTTCCCGGGACTTGAAGAAAATGATAATTTCTGATATTTTCTGCATCAATTACATGAGAGCAATACCAGAGAGAGATGTTTATGTTCAGACTGGCAAACTGCCATACTACTCATACTATTTTCGTAATATGTATACTGTGCACTTACACTGAGGATGATTGAGCGCAGCTGCTTCTGTGCTAGAATGTGAGCCATCTCCTACAATCAAACAAAACACTGAGTCACCTTAGTTCTCACAGACTCACACACACATATTCAATAACCTCTTCAAAAGGTGTAGCTCTACAAACATATGAAATATCTCAGTCAAATAGCAGTTAAATCACCTACAGAGGCTTTACCTCAACTAGAGAGCACTTACTGTAAGAGGACAATCAAGGATGTTCACATTGTCCTCATCAAACTACCATTACGAGCACAGCGAGGGGAAGAAATAATGAGAGAATGAGACCGAAAAAGAGAAGAGAAAAGAAGCGAGAGAAAGCAGAGGCATTTTGTTAGTAGAACAGAAATGAGAGGTCAGCAAAACAGACCTGAAGAAACTGTAAATCGACATTTAGGATATGAGGCAGTTACACAAGCCCCCTGTGACTCTGAAGTCACTCTCTCTTACTTAAAGGGTTAGTTCACCCTCATGTCATTCAAACCCGTAAGACCTTCGTTCATCTTCAGAACACAAATAAAAATATTTTTGATGGACCTGGAGGAGCTGGATGACCGCATAGACAGCATATCCAACTGAAATGTCCCAAGCCCGAGAGTGCAAGGAGATCTTGTAAAATATCCAGAAATCAGTAATTTTCCTAATTTTACGCAGCTACGAGGAATATTTTGTGTGCACAAGAGAACAAAAATACTTTATTCAACAATTCGTCTCCTCCGCATCACCCTGTAGCGCCATTTTGGAGAATATCCGCTGGACGTAAACAGTGTATGCTGTTCTGTGTCAGCTGTGTCACATGGATACACTGTTTTCGTTCAGATCAAATCACAACAACGTAGGAAACAGATCCGGCATGACCGCGACACCTTCCCAGCCTCGCCGGTTTCACACACTCGTTATCGCACGACGCGCATCTACATTATGGCCGATGGACAGGCGGTAGCACGAGATGGGTGCACCCGACAGTGGCCTGCCGTCGCAGGGTTATTGCACGCGTGCCCCCCCAAGCTTTGTCACCCGGCTCCACAAGGACACAGTCGTTTTGTTTAGTTCTTGCCACAAAAAGATTTCGTAGTCGTCAAATGGACCGGTTGAACCTGCTGTCCCCTGGGCTTATTTTACAGATCTCCTTGCTCCGTCTCTGGACTTGGGAACAAGATTAGGACGAAGGACGTATTAGGCGCCTCGGTGGAGCGCCGTGCAGGGTGACTGGCACAAGCACGCTAGACAAATTTTTAGGTGCCCTCTCCTTTAAAGTGTTGTAAGCACAACAAAATTTTTTACTACCACGCCATAAACTGTATATCTGCCCGCCGTAGTCGACAGGGAGAAAATAGTGTGTCGGATACACACCACCCAGCCCTGGGCTCTGTAAACACGCACGCATGTGTAGCCGATTAATCGACAACTGGAGACTCTGTCCGACCAAGTCTGTCATTCATTCGCATGTTCAGGTTCTGTGGCGGTGGTTTTCTGACATATCTTTGTAGAGCGGCACATGGTTGAAGGAATGAGGGGTGATATAATTCAGTGGCTAAGTCTAAGGGGAGTTAGCAATATGGCTAATTTTGCTTATAATACGAGCTAGTTTTATATTTTCCCTTCACTTAAGTTTATCAAAACTACATCCATGTTATTTCAGAGAAACTTTGCAGACAAAATAAGTCAGCAATGTATAAGACACAGTTCCCTTGGAAGCTCTCTCTTGGACAACACAGAAAATTTGTGCGAACTTAAACCTGTTACGAAATCCGCATTCTGCTCTTATGTGATAGTCGTAATTGCACGGATTCCTATTAAAATGACTGGATTTTGCCTAGTAAAATTTGCAGAATAACGGTGAATGTGACCACTCGTTTAAAGATTGCTGTCTAACCCACTCCACTCAATTGGCTATCACGAATAACAGGCATTAAATATGGGTGGAGGCTGAAAGGAAATTACCTGAGCTAAAAAACTCACACATTGCTTGCTTACAAAGACACAAATAGACACTCATACAGGTACAAAATACTAAATTATGCCAAATTAAGTGACATATTTGCATTACTTTTCACAAAGTGGACTTCTTGATCTGCATTCTAAGCCCTAAGTTTCCAGCATCAAGTCATTTTTATGTTCCCACTAATACTAAAATGCTGCATGAATGGACAGAATTGCCTGAATGCCTAAAATGTTGTGTGATGCTATTGACAGTCACAGCTTGTTAGAACAAAAATTTAGACAAACAGGAGGATTAGGACAGTTTTCTCACGTTCTTGCTGATGCAAGACACAGTGTCTATTTAGTCCAGCCAACAACAAACAAATGGGGGGGGGGGGGGGGGGGGGACAGAACTGGGTTTTGGGTGCTGTACCTGTCTCTCTCTAGGGGTTTGAGGAACAACGCTTAATCACTGCGATGGTGTAAGTCGAATGTCCTGATCCGTCCTGTTCCCAGAGAGGAAAAAAACAAAAACTAAGAGTGGCAATTAAAGGTAAAGCTCACCAAAAATTGTCATAATTTACAACAAAAGCATATAGTTACTAAGGTTTGTTAAGCACCTAAAGCTTGATGCCCAGAAGTACATATTCACACTTGGCTGCATCGGCTATATGGTCCAATAATGTGGTGCATTTTTGTAATTTTTGGATTCTGACAGTCACTATATGCTTTCTTTATATTGAGAAAAGCAGCATGGACATTCTTCAAAATGCATTAAAGTTGCGTTCCACAAAAAATAAAAAGCAATAGAAGTTTAAAATGCCATATGGATAAATAAGTGACATTTTTTATTTTTGGCTCAACTTTTCCTTTAAATAATCTCAATTTGATAACTACAATTGCAAAGAGCTATCAATTGTCCATACCCTTGCAGATGGGGGATGAGCTGGCCAATAGTGATTTCTTGAGCCACCTTCTGGTAGAGATCTTGACTGTTGAGCACCATTGATTCCAGGATGGCTAGAGACCTCTGGAGTACAGCAGTGTCCATGGAAGATTTACACACATAACTGGCAATCTGAGGATGAAGTGAGAGGGGCTTTGATTGGTTAAAAAGCATACACAGAAATCTGGACACTGAATGTTTAAAATCTAGAGTGCCATCAAAATAGAATATGAACACAGTGCAGTTCAGTGTATTGTGAGATTTTTAAATACCCATTTTTAATGATCAAACATTTTTTCTTCTTCAGAAGCATCAACTTAGTCACAACCCTTTAACATCTGTATGTAATTTATATGTGCATGTATTGTTAAAAGCTTTTAAAACATTTTCCTCTTTACATACCATAAAAATAAATACATTTGTAAATGAGTGCTGCAGGGATAATGTAAAATGCACTTCTGGTTCCTTTGTCCCAAAGTCAATTGGTTTTTAAATGTTAATCATTTTGGTTAAATGCCTGAAAAAAGGTCTGTGGTTAACACAAGCTCAAGATACTTCCATACTTTATTCTACAACATAAAATATATCAGTAATACTTTTAAAGATTTTCCTTTTCTTGAACAAGTGGCTAAATGGGACTACCGAAGTTGTCTGGGACAACTGAACTAGTAAATTCATCTACTTACTAGTCACTTTTAAAGCATTTCTGTGTTCATAATCACACTCTTTCATCAAACTTTCAGGGAAAATGCTTTTAAATAAAGACAGAGATGTCAGAACTCAATGGTAGTGACATTATAGTCTTGTGCCCCTGGTGTAGCTCTTTTGCAGCTTAAGTCTAGCTTTTTACTTCTGGCATTTGTTTTTAGGCTTCAAAAATCAAGGCTGTGTTAATTTTTGAAGATTATCAAGATGAAAAAAATGTGTAAGAATCATACATTGTGTTGGTCACAGAACTTATATTCTGAGGGAACCAGTGTGATGTCAAAGTTCAAGTGCACCTACAAAAACACATCATCCCTGCAGCAATCTATTTGATACCCTTTTCCATTTCATGGAAA
>JADLZN010001502.1:0-13147 GCA_018155175.1 Sinocyclocheilus anophthalmus | reverse complement strand
TCGTCTGGCTGGATTACTCCATCTTCCGCTCGACTCGACGGGTTATTATTCCTCCTCGGTGCAGAGATGGCGCATAAAGAAGAAGGAAAGCCTGAGTGTGTTATACATCAGGAGAAATGCTGTATTTTGGTTGCAGCTGTTGTAATCGACAGCAGCTTTCCACTTGATATTGCTGTCTACAGACTTGTAAATGTATCACTCAAATTGAAAAGCTGCTAACAACCTCCTTCAGCTCGTCTGCGGCGCGTTATAAACTCTTATCTGTCCTCCAAACTGCTTTCAGGACTGAAATTCAGCTTTTTTAATATCGTGCATTTTTGGGTTATCCTCACTACGGCAGGTCCATGTCACATTTCTGCACGACTACTGAATATTAAAAAAGCAGAATCTAATATTTGCACAAATGAATCCTTTTTTTCCCATGAAATGTTTTGCAAAATAATGGTCACTCATTGTTTTACATTAATTTCTTTACTCTAATGCATGTACTGTTTACATGCTGTTATTAAACATTAATTTAATTTATTAATTTTTTTGGTCAATACTGATTCTCATTACTGTAATTTTTTATGGTTTATTAGCATGCATTATTGAATGAATCTTGCAAATTTATGCTGAAAAAAATTAGTAATAATATCTTGCTGAAAGAGAATGAACACCTATTGTTGCACGATTCTGTTTTTTTTTTTTGCAAAATAATATCAAGTTTTCACCTAAATTTGACATGCTTTTGTTTGTTAATTTTATTATCAGTGTATTTATATTATTTAAATCAGCATAAATAAAGCAGTATAGCAGTCTATACCATAGATATAAATAGCATTTATTTTTTCACATTAGAAATCTGAAGGGGATCAATATTATTTTGCCATGAAAATAATGTCACAGTCTAAAAAATCATAATAGTTCTATAAACAGGCATCATTATATTTTGCATAAAGGAAACTCTACAATACAGTCCCCTGTGTTTTTGTAGGTACCATTAATTTCACTAACACATGAACTAACAATGGAAAATACTTCTTAAGCATTTATTAATCTCAGTTAATGATAATTTCAACATTTACTAAAACATTATTAAAAACAAAAGTTGTAGTGTATCGGTCAACATATAGTGGACCTTGATCCTAACTAGCAGACACAGTTTTTATTTTTACAACTAAACATTATGCAAAGATTAATATATACTGCAACACATGTATTGTGTTGGCCATTAACTAATGGGACTGTATTGTAAAGTGTCACCAAAATCTTTTATTTAAAATCTTGAGTTTTGGGAGAAACAGTAGGTTCCTGGACTGTTATCTTCTTAGTTTGTCAGTTTGGTGATCATTTTGAGCCAAACATGTTTGGACCTATTTCACCGATCTAAGCGCAGGTGCACCGCATTTTGTGTCCCCATCCACTTTTTGCTAATTTAACGACGGGAAAAGGTTCGGCGCGCTCCTGGATCATGGTCTTAAAGGGTGTCCCTATTCTCTAATGAGTAATGGGTGTTCTGGGCGTAACGGCCATCAGATGTCTCATCTCCCAGCGGGAGACCTTTTAGAGGCAGTTGAACGCTTGACGCCATGGCTGATTCGTCTATTTACACGGCGCAATTTGCAAGCGAAAACAACTTAACCCTGCTCCAGAATGAAACGTATCTGCTCGTGGCGCCGGAGCACATAGGTAAGCCCTAATGTCTGCATACATGCAGGACCTATCCCTTTTGACATGTAAGGCATTTTTATATTTATGTAGCGCTACACAATACTCAGCTTTTACATTGCTCCAATACCTTTAAAGTTGTTACTTATGGCATTTTTTGTGCGCTGCGCGTCCCTGTAGTGTGATACTAGCAGAGTGGACCCACTCTATACTAACGCGCTCTTTAATAACAAAAAGACGGTTTCAAATGTCACAGACATCAGCTTTAAATATCATCATTCCCAAGCCGCAAATTCAGATGGGTCATATGAACAGCAGTTTCTGAATGAAATATTCATTTTAATATAATGCGGCTTCAAAACGACAATACATTTTTATAACAAAGAGCCAATCCGTAACCGGCAGAGAGAAAATAATGACAGCTGGGCACATTTACGCCTTCACAGGTCACGTAAGAATGTTTCTCAGCTGCTGACACTTTAGGAAGATTTGGTAATGTAACCTATCACCCCTCACATCTGAAGGATTACAGGCCCCAGCTGGACGGGGCAGGGCTTCAGAGGATAAAAGCAGGTCCCACCTGCTGATAAAACCTTTATACATATATAAACTCAAATGTGCTACTCACAGCTGACGTAGTAAGCCGCAGAATGGAGCCGTTTTTGATGTTGTTGCGATTCTGTGAAGAAAAAAAAAAAAGAGGTATTGTCATGCACTGGTATATGATGTATTCTTTTAAATTACTGAGCTTTGCAATACAGCTTATTTTCAAGATTTAGCATTTAACCTTTTCAGTGATGTAGAAGTTGGTTGAGTCAGCATTCTGCAGGGCAAAGGTTTCAGGGTTTGGCAAGTTCCACCTAACGAGAGAAAATTCAGACAATCATCAGAGATACGGAGATGTGTGTTGCTGTGTAACAAAAACAGCATGGGTGAAAAAAGTGATGGGGTAAATTTCTTGGAATCAACAGCTGAAATCATTTTTAGAGATTCTTATATTAGAATAAAGGTTAACGATAACAACATTCTTTTGAAACAACAACAATGCTCATGGTAATCAATGGTAATATCCTAAACTGTAAAAAAAATAATAAATACAAAAGAAAAGAAAAAATAGTTTTGACAGAACAAAAACCATTATAAAATGGTAATCCTCACATTCAAACTAATAAATGACCATTTATATTATATATAATTAGTCTGAACAAAACGGTGGTACTTATGGAACAGCAGAAATACAGTGGCTACCCCT
The DNA here is from genome assembly GCA_018155175.1 of Sinocyclocheilus anophthalmus. Lineage (NCBI taxonomy): Eukaryota > Metazoa > Chordata > Actinopteri > Cypriniformes > Cyprinidae > Sinocyclocheilus > Sinocyclocheilus anophthalmus. The sequence continues at coordinate 10,245 of JADLZN010001502.1, read as the reverse complement.
GTAAACAAAGCAGTGCTGTACTTACAAACATTACTTAATTATCAGACTGAGGTAAAATTAGGGGTGGCGATATACCGGTAGACACGATTAACCAGTAGAAATTTGTCAAAAGGTAGAGATTTTGGACTAGCAAGAGCTCCAGAGGTGACGTCACGCACTTAAAACTCACATTTTGGCAGGCGTCAGGAGAGAGCCTAGAGCAGTTGGATCGACAGTGGTCGAACAATAATTTAAAACCAGACTGTTTAGACCTTACAAACCTTACTATTTCAACATGGTGGACAGCTGCTGTGTGCCAAGATGCCAAAACAGGCAGGGGAAAGCTAGGGTTGCCAACCGTCCCGTATTAGCCAGGAAGTCCTGTATATTGGGCTTAATTTATGTGTCCCGTGCGTGACCTCCCTTGGCCTGTTTCTTGCCCCCTCACACAGTATTCGTTTAGTAAATCAGAAAATCCTGAACATAACAGTTTGAGGAAGGTTGCAGAATCCTCTGCTGGCTGGTCGCTCCCGCTTCACAATTAAGCAGCGCTCGCGCTAAAGCCAATTTCCGTTCGTGTTTTGACTTCAGTAAATCAGTTTTGGCAAATACAAACTACGAGATTATTTTTCATGAGGCCAACATCCAGCCATGCAAGAAAACATGCAATCTACCCGAGACGTGATCAATAATGGAAGCCGTCTTTTATTGCAAAATAGAGAAAAAACATTTTATATTTAAGTAACTAATTGCATAATTCTTAACCTTGGACCTTATTATTGAAACACAAAATGACCAATAAAAAAAGTGTCAAGCACCAAAATCAGCCCATATTAAATCTATCTAGATATATTATATATCTATATAAGAATATATATGACGATTGTCCCATAAAGCAAAGGGGAAATAATTGTATCATATTCCTAAGGATCCCGATAGACGACTAAAATGGTTCACTGCAATAAAACATGTTAACCGACACAAAATTTGGGATTAAACGGGTAAGATTTAATGACATTTATGATGTCTACTGTACTCACAGTGATGTAGCTATGCTGGCTACCTACAAGGACAGCTAGAGTCGATTACGTTAGCTAACAACACAGTTTATTTACCCTTCCAGTGACGACATAGCAGGTTTAATATTCATCAAAAAATTAGATTGCGTCCATTTGTACCCCTCCAGGCTTTTGTATGCTTTTAAAGAGTCTCCGGAGTAACGTTAGGAGGGAAAGTTGATGAGGTAGTTGTATATATCAGGATACTGCAGGTCAGGAAACCTATCCATTCCTTTATTGATAGGCTACACGTTAAAAGCACCACGGGGCATTATAGGGATCTGTTATGCTTAATCTATTAAGTTATGTACAGGTCTATGTCTTTTGAATTAAAGTAAGCAGTGAACTCTGTTGCCTTGAAACTCATGCTGGCGCCATTCATTCCATATTCATATTCCCGGCTGTCCCTGCCTGCCAGTATGGTGGTGTAAACAGAATGGGTCACGTGATGTCCGGAGCTCTATTGTCTCTATCTCAGTTACATGTCACGTGATGTTGCTGTGCTACGTGGTCACGAAAACGTATCGTTTGCACACGTTTTTAAGCATTGTGGTTTATAAACAAGTGATTTTAAGCCGTTGAAACAGCGAAAGATCAGAGAAAGCAATCAGAGGCGCATGTGAAGACAGTGCTCAGAGTGCGGGATTATTGAACAGTTATTTTATAGGCCTTGAACAATTAAAATCAAACACTTGTATGTGTCAAAACACATGTGTAACAGTATATTGGATCAGAGCAGCTCTTAAAGTGACAGCAGTCTAATATTCCTCCTGTCTGTCATTCATGTTAATCAAACAACAGTGAGAGAAAATCTTTCACTGCTCTTGACTAAATCACTTTTTTAACTTTAATAAAAAGAAATGTCCATCAAATATACATTCATTATATACATACATACATACATACTACAATTCATATAACACCCCTCACCTCCCCACCAATTTAATGTCAGAATGGCAAATTTCATTGAAAGGTGATGAGTTTGCAGGTGTGAATGCATATTAAAAAATGTTTGTGAATGTAAATGTTTGTTACTTACCCCTCACATACTTCTTTAATGATGGCTGAGGTCTTTTGGTGAGAGGCTTTTTCTGTGCCGAAAACAAAACAAAACAAAACATTAACAAAAAAAGTTTTTCTTCAAGTCTTGGAAGTTGGAACTCATATATCTTATTTCTTTACCACTAATAAACACTCTTCATACCCAATAGTACTGCTGCATTGACATTAGCCTGTACAACTTTTGATCAAACGTTTGGTTGAGGCAAGTAAATAGCAACAAAGAACGAATAAAGAATTTCAGAATAAGGACAAATGATGAATAAAGAACTTCAGGGTGATTTATGCAAGGTTTGTCTTGGTTTTAATAGCACATCGTCTTCATCAGTCAGACACTCACTGCAGGGCCTTCTCCCTCAAATTTTAAAGGAATAGTTCAGCCAAAGAGGAAAATCAAGTCATTATTTATTCACCATGTTTTTCCAAACCCACATTACTTATTCTTCTGTGAAGCACTAGTTATTAAAGGACTGAGGGGTCTTTTTTGGTGTTGCGTTTTTTAGATATCAACAGCTGTGCTCAAGAAAATGTCCTTTTATGTCAAGAAAGGGTTTTAAACAACATGAAGCTTAGTAAATAATGACAGAATGTACATTTTTGGGAGAAAAAGCAAATATGCACTATTGTAAGATACATATACATGAATGTAAATGCATATACAGAAGATAAAATCAGCCATAGGCACTGACCTGGTCAATCTCCATAAGTTTGGGAAAGGCCCCGGGCCACTCGATGGCCACCTTCACAATGTCTGCTGGGGGCGGCATGGCTGCGCTGATGGAGGATGTGGCCGCTCACTGCTGCCTGGCTCTCATCCAAGCCTGTAGAGGGAGACAGAGGGAGAGAGCTAGGGTTATACTATGCATACTAATTTATTAAACACGTCTCTTTTACCAAATAAATGAATAGTATAAGCAGGGATGTCAAAAATACCAGTACTTTGGTAATAAGTCAAAGCTAGACTGTCACAGTTCCAGTATTTCAAAGTACCGGTAGTACAGATTTCAATTAAATACCAGAGTGCTGCTGTTGATTTGATCTATATGCTCTATGGTTATCTTTCTTACTATCCACCTCCTTGTTATCTGTAACAACAACAACTGAGTGAACATAAAATATTTGGTTCAAAAGCATGTTTGACCTTGAGGTCAGAACAGAGAGCTCTTTCTGTCACTAGATAATTTGCTGCTAATGTGCAAGAGCTGACACTAAGGAATTATTCTGGAAAACCTTGAAAATGTTTTTCAGGAATGCAAGGCTTTGACTGATGCTGTGTCACTGTGAGAGATTCACTCTGAACAAGAACATTCCTCCTTTGTGACATCTGATACTGGGGCATTTTAATTACTGCAGTAAGATCTACACACTTGTGTGTCTTTTAAACACTTCTTTATTCATGTCTGAACTTTGCTTATAAACTAAAGCTACTGAGATCAACTGCCATCAGACAGAATATATAGCACCTATATTCAGCTCAATGTGCTTTAAAGATTACAATTATTTGCCTAAATCTACCAAGCTACAACTAAAGTTTGCTTTGTCAAGGTTACAAGTTTCTTCAAAATCAACAGTGTTGTTCTATATAATCACAAATTGTGCCAAGTTGCTGAGTACTGAGCAGTCATGGGATATGCAAACACAGGATGTCATATATTAATGTGCTAATGGTTGTGCATTTTTGCTGTTTAGTTTATATTAAATAGTCTTGGTGGATTGCTGACTGCAGCTTTTTATTGTGATACAATTCAGAACACTGAACTCTTTATTTCAAAAGAGCAAGGGAAATGTTCTTTTCTTCTGGCTGAAATTAAATGGACTATTTTCTTTTAGCCCATTTAAAACAACAATAAAGAGCAGCAGAGCAAATGAGCAAATGTCTCTTTCTAAAGCACATTAACAAATAAAGTCATTTTGCACTATAAATATAGCTTTTTTTAGTCAAACTAACAGAAGTTAATTCCAGCTCAGTTTTCTTTAAGTATCTGGCTTGCAATATTTATCAATATAATAATTATGTCTTATTATAATAATATATATATACTTTAAAAGTGTCCATTTTAAAGATGAACTGTCTTAAGTCTCATAAAATGTACAATACAATAAAACAGAAAATCCTCTCCAAGAAAAGTTTAGGTGAGCCGATAAAGAGAAAGTGACATCCGTTAAATCCCTGTGTAAATTATTTAGCACTCGTGTCACTCGGGAAACTGCGGATCATCTTTGGTCCTTGTGGATAAACCCTGTTACATATTTAATCCCCCATTCCATAATGCATGGGGATGATTCTTGGAGAGAAAACAAGAACACACACAGCCTGTGAAACAAGCATTCATTCAACCCATTCAAACAAGCTGCCATGTCACTCTGCCATGACTCATCCCATAATAATCTCCACAGACACTACCCAGGCCCTGTTGCTATGGCATCTGCACCATCAGAAGTTGCATCTTTCGAGGGTGGTTCTCTTGGAAATGTCTCATTCCTCATAAGAAGTTTCCCCATTGCAGATGGCATGATTTCAAGCTGACAGAAGTCAATAAATCTCAGTACCAGGATTTATGTAAAGCTCTCAGCTGTCGTTCAAATGGACAGAATAGCTGCACATAGTTGTATTTTAAGATTTGAGATACTGTAAACATAAATTAAGGGAATGAGGAGTTAATTTTAAATGTAATTTAAATGGCAACTATTTATTTATTTTACAGAGGAGCACAAAATACCCTGTACTGCTCACTGGCAGTATCTGATCTATTACAAGAGAAATGATACATATTGGTAAACAGTGTCTTTCAAACATGTTTATTCATGTTTAATTCTTACTGTAATTAGTAAAGAGGAAGAGATGATCGGTTCACATGCCGCTTGAACTGAGGTGGTTACAGCCTACAGCCACATTAAAAAAAAAGAGCCAAAACCACATGTATTGTTTGCATTTCATGATAAATTAACTGCATTTGAACTTTGCTGGGACTTTTTTATATATTAAAAGTAACAAAGCACAAGGCTTATTGATATTATTGAATGGCAGGAGCACTACAAGTAATGTTTAGTGAAGTTCACGCATCAACAAAGGTTGATTTTGACATTCAAGAAGCCATATTACTATTGATTAAAAATTAAAAATCATTATTGCTAATCCAGAACTAGCATTCACACAGCTGACATGTTTACCTGTGGTAGTTTATCCATGTTGTATCCACAAAAATTAAACTAATTAACCGTCACTGTTTCAGTCAATGATTTCGGCCCTCCAAAACTATTTAGGCTAAAACTGAAAATTACTGTTTTGAACATTTTGGTCTATAACTCATTTGCATAGTGCATAAACATTAGCGCAAACATTTAATTAAACTTTTGTTTTATTTTTATCAAGGAGAACAACATTTGTCATGCTTTTGGCTTTAATGTGGCTGTGAGGTCGGCGGATTATAGCCAGTAAACCACCTGTCTGTGGGCGTGCCCGCTTAATCATGCGCCTTGGTCAATGCGCCTTTCGGCTCTAGGTCTAATGCGGTTCTGTAATCAGCAGAGAAGTCCTCATGCCCGTGCTTCCGCCTGGGGAAAACAGACTTACTACCCATCGCCGTAGTTCCGACCAATTACGCAAAAACAAAAAATCTGACGAAACTCGTTATGCGCTAATAATGCAGCTGATTTCCGTAGCTTCTCAGTGAACTACGGCTCTGTGAAGGTAACTGCTGGCCATTGAAAGCATGTGAAACTCCCCATGTCATAACATATTTTTACTCAAAATCACTTCTCCCAGTCAGTCGAGTGTTTGAAAATAAATCTTCTGGAGGATGATGTGGGCTTCTCACAGAATAGGCGCAAAATCTGGTTTCAGCACTAACACGCGATTACTGTAAAGGCATGGCGATTTCTCCACACCCTTTTTACCCGCCTCACTCCTGGGTGTGACATTGACTACATAGTGTATACACTAATACGCACCAACTTGATTACCACAACCGCTATATGTGTGTCCGCACGGCCTTATCCCGCTTGTGTGTGTTTCACTGTGGTTACAAGTTGAATCAATGAAAGCGTTGAATCTTCTGTTTCTATTTGGTGGTGCCTGCAGCTGATGGGGTTCTGGGTTTTTTCTGCCGTCCCCCAGGCCCCTGTGTGCTAGGCCCAGATTCAGGCAGAGTGCGCCTTGGCCTTTGGACTGGAAAACAGTTACTGCCTTGGATCATGTGTGTTAACCGTGCTTCACTGAAAGATACGTATAACAATCGCAATCTCGATTCCATTTCGATTAATCGTGCAGCCCTACATGTATGTAATTTTTTATTGTTCATTAACAAATTTTTTTTATATATAATTTATTTTTTATAATGGTCATGAAAGTGTTTCAAGACTGAGGATCTCTCCATTTAATTTTTTTCTTTTAATATGTAAGCATTCTACTTATTTTTTCTAGGTTTCACAGGTTTGGCTGCACTACAAGAGAATAAAACGCATGCACAAAGCTATTACAACATTCAAGAGGTTTTATTCCACTGCATGTTGACATAACAGTAGAGCATGAAATGCTGGATATGTGGATACAACCACAAAGCAGTGGGACACAAGCAACAACCATGTAAGGTGCTTTCACCAAACCAAGTCTATTAAAGCATTTTTTTCCACTAAAGCATTCATGTCTTGTCCATCAAAAAGTTCCACAAAACAAAAGACGAATTAAAAGTGAAACAAATTAGCATTTTTAATAGACATGGTTTCTTAAACCTACTCAATAATGCTGTTGAAAGGAACTGAGAAGAAAACAGACTGACAGACAGGGTTTGATTTCTTCAGAGGGCTTAATAGTGTGGTCATTAAAACAGGCAGGCCTAGAGATGTCTCTGTCTCTCTGATGGGGGCAGGGACACACACAGCATCGCCTGCTCTTCCATTCAATCTTTTCTGTAAAACCCACTGAATTAATCAATCCCTCTGGCCTGTGGCCTTGTCCACCACCAGTTTCCCAAAACATTCAGCCTTCATTGTGAGAAAAAATAAACCCGAGGAACTATACAACTATACTATACTCTCATTACCATACTGCACATTAATATAACAGTTTCTTAGACAAAACATGGTATTACCATTGTATACAAGACTTATACCATGGTATTATCAAGTTTGAGGACATGTACTATGGCAATACCATGTTTTTGGGCACATACCATGACAATACCATGTTATTGTCATGTTTTAGGTTATGTACAATTGCAATACCATGGTTTAGGACAAGTACGAACACACAATGATTATGTCATGTTTTTGGAAATATACCATTGTAATACCATGTTTTATGACATGTACCATGGTATTCCCATTTTTAAGGTTATATACAATTGCATTACCATGTTTTGGGACATGTAGCAAAGTGTCATGTTTTGAGGACCATGGCAATACCATGGTTTTTGCCAAGGTATTCTTTGAAGTACCATGGGATACCTTGTAAACAATAAGATACATATTGAATATTATATCAATTAATATGATGAATATTGAATAATTGATGTATATTATAATAATTTAGCATTATAGTACAACAGTATCAAAATAGCATGGTATCGACATCAGATACTATCAATGCGCCATGAGACAGTCACGGTACTTTTTAATAAGAGACAAATTATAGCAATAACAATAACTGCAGTAATTGCAGGCCACTCAGAAGCATAACTACAAACCAATCAGCCAACTCATTTCATTAGTATTACTCAGAAATGATGTAAACTGCACTGTAAAATGATCCGCAATGTAACATATGACCCACAAGAAAACTTACACGGGTACATGATCAAACTAAAAGCCTGTTCATCCTTGCAGTCAAACAGAGACTACCTTTATTAGATGCTGAACATCATGGACGGTACAGCATGTGGTTGTCAGAGTGACAGTCAGTGCGGTTTAAATGTTTAGACTTCACTCCCGCAGAGAGCACAACACCACCAAGCCGAAGAGCTGCAGTCCGTCAGTTGTGAGAAGAAAGTGAAAGAATGCTCAGCAGTTCACACTCTCACCAGGTTTCACTTCCCTGGATTGCCCATGTCCAGTATAGATTTCAAAAGAGCCCTCCAGTGATTCATCTGACACCTCTACAAAGCGCCCCAGAGCACAGAGGGGCGGCCTCCTTTTCGGACTGTGCTCTGGAACTACAATTCGAGAGAAATAACAGCGAAGGGAAACACGCAGTTTTGACGGACAAGGATCAACGAATCTTTAGCAGCTGGCCGGAACACGAGTTGAACTGCTCTTAGTTTTGGCGTGCTAAGCCTCCATCTAAAACTTGATAGTCGGGTATAGTGCATTCTTCAGAATAAAGAGAAGATGTTGTACGGGTAGGAGGTTAAGGAAATTTGACAAAGAAATCAATAAAAACATACAGAAAAAATATGGCCAACATACTGTATATTTTGAAGCTCAATCAAATATATTTTGGAAATTGAAAATATATGTAGTTTCCATATACCAACATTTATTCCAGGGGCAAGAAAACACATTTACAATCTTACGCTTTGCTATTACGCAATGCTATAGCTCAAACTTCTGCATGCTGATGTAGTTTAGTTTAAGAAGAATAAAGCTTACATACATATGATGCCTGGACAAGCATGCATTTACCTCTGCCTGAGTCGTGTATGTATGCATGAGTATCTGTGAGTGATTTGGGTAGTTTTTACTGCATCTTGAGGGCTTTTGCACTTGCTCTTTCATGATTAAATTAAAGCTGAAGTGTGTAATTTTTGAGCCACTATCATCACTGAATGCAATTGGAAAAGTAATGATTGCTTTCAAACAAGTTTACCAAACACTCCCACGGTCAATGACATGCTATTTTATCCTATCATTTTATTCAAAAATAAATTAAGCATGTAATTCATACATGCAATGACTTGAATACACCCTTCTATGTTGTGAATGGTTTTAATTTATGTATCAAAAATTTTATTCTATCATATATTTATAAATATATCTTTATATATATATTTGGCTTATTTTAATAAAGTGGAAAAAATGTCAACGTGATACAAACCCCTCGCACCCGATATCATAACAGAGGCTACATTAAATAACTACAAAAGAAACCTTTTCTTTATATAAAATAAAAATGAGTACATGTTAAGAAGTTGCACGCTTTTATGTTTATATAATTTTCGTTTTCACTGTCATGCTATATCATGTCACCAACCCTTCCTTCATCGGCCCGGCTGGACAAAAAGATAGTCCCGCCCCAAACTCACGCCATTGGTTGGTCTTTGTATAGTAAACTGTGATAGAAAACATTTTAACATGGAAAAACCCCACACTTTGTCTTTAAATACATTAATTTATTAAAAATGTAGGCCGCGTCAAGGTAACCTCAGACGTTTGGCCTCGTCGTTACATACAGTAGATTAATTTTTCACAGCGTTTTGGATTTTTCAAGCCTCATGGACTTTGAACTAACATATTTATTTACCATTACATCTATAAATACCAGCACTCGCGCTGCTCTCCTGGTATCAAACCGGCGTGCACGGCTCACATATTTCCAATGAGTTTGCCTAATGGCGTGAAACGTTTGCGCCCCATTTGTTTGTTTCACTGTTTATTTAATCATGAACCATCATCATGTTATCATGAGTTAATGGTTAAAATGGCTCTCTGTAATTGCATACAAATCTCCACACTTCTTTTATTGATGTTTCAGCCTTTACATATTAATCAGTCCTATCTGGTTGAAGAAACAAAATGTATTAAAGGCCAGCCGGATGAATTTGCCACTCTGAGGCATTTTTTTTTCTCGTCAGAGGTCACGTCGGGGTCGCTTCTCACCTCCGGAAACAATTAAAGGCAGCGTTATTTTTCGAGGACGTACCGGCCGGCCCGAAAAGCCTTGTCGGCCATAGCAGACACAAACAACAAAAAATAAAAAAAAAACAAGATAAAAAACAAGCAGATAAAAAAAAAAATAAAACAAAAAAGAAAAGGTGCAAGATTAAGGGCTCAGCAACGCTCTGGTGAATTATAAGTTTGCGCTCACCGCTCAAAGACCTTTTATTGAGATGCACGTTCGCACTCCTGTGTGTTTTGTTGACAGACCAGTCAGGGATTTTTAAATATCAGCAAGCTAAATTATATTGAACGCCCATATAGTTTCTGGGTGAAAGGT
>JADLZN010001501.1:0-284996 GCA_018155175.1 Sinocyclocheilus anophthalmus | reverse complement strand
TTGAATGTTTGGTTTAATTTTCTAATCAATGAAAATATTTAACATTTTGTTGACTAAAACTAGATAGTAAAACTGACTAAACTTCATGATGACATGAAAAATTGTCTTAAAATTTAAAGCAAAACGAAAACTCTAAAGAAAAAAGGTGTATAATTTAATGCTGCATATCATATTACTGATCAGTGCTGTTAGTCTGCCAAGTGAGAAAATAATTATGTGCATGATTTTTTCATGATTTTTATGTTCTGCTTTTGGTAAGACTATGAATAGCTGACCTAAGGCTGAGGAAGCTGGAAGATCCCGACGTCTGGTCTTTGCTCACATCCTCCCTCTTGTTCCCTTCAAGGGCTGAGAAGTCAAACGAGTCAAAACACGAGGTCATCAGTTCAGAGCATGGAGAACCAGAGGACAGGCTGGCATCCATCTTTCCTGCAGTCAGTTCTTCTCCGTGAGCAAGCTCAACCAACCGCTTGATCAGCAGCGGCACCAGCCCGAGCTCCTGCAGCTGTTCAAGGGCAGATTCATCATAGACGAAGTCCACACAAGCTAGAACGGCGAAACGCGTGAGCGGATGGCTTTGATGGGCAGATAAAAAGCTGATCAACACCTCCAGTCCCCCACTCTCCTTTACTTTAGCCCTGTTCACAGCCTCTCTGCAGCAGAGGCACAGGGCCTTGAAGAACACACCTGACTTCAGAGGATCCTTTTTCACTTCCGCTGCAAACTTCTGAATGACTCCCAACGAACCAACCAGCGGCCTCAGGCAGCCTTGAGAGCACAAGTTAGCCAGAGTCTTCAAAGCTAGCTCTTCCAAAGGCCGACAACCTTCTCCTGAGGCAAGGACCCCCAGCTGAGTCAATGCCCCGGACCTGGACATCTCTCTGGCGCACTCTGCACTGCAGCCTCTGGTGAGCTCATGAATGGCACGAAGAGATGCCCGTTGCAGACCTAAAGGGTACTCTGGAGCAATTAACAAAGCGAGAGATGGAAGAGCGCCTTGTGAAAGCAGCAGAAGCCGGTTGGCAGGCGTGTCAGAAAGGTAGACAAGCGCCCGGGCAGCAGACTGGACACATTCCACTTTAGGAGCACAGAGTTCAGTGGCTGGAGTCAGTGAAGAGGGAGAGGATGGAGGTGGAGAGAGAGACAAGCAGAGCAGGAGAAGTGGAACACCACCTGAGCGAGAGAGACAGAAATATAACAGCCTTTACAGCCTGTGACTGTATATAATGGAGGAGAAACATAATAATAATTATTATATTACTTTAAGCATATGAAATTCTGGGACTAACCTGCAGAGTGGACCTCAGCAGAACTCTCTGGGTCCATCGCAAGATTTCCCAAAGCTCGTGCTGCTCGATTTTGAACCGTCTCCACAGAGACATTCCTCTTGAGCACATCCACTACAAAAATGAAAGATCATAAGCATTTTGTGACCATAACTATTTATGCAAATAAGCAGCATTTTTTGTAGTGATGCGATGGCATTGAAAGAACATGTTGGTTGCCCCCAATAAAATAACTCAGAGAAAGTTTGCAAGAAGAACCATTTTGGCTTAAGTTGTAAAGAAGATTTTTAATACTCTAAAGAACCTTTGCACTATAAAGAACAATTTGTGCAATGAGAACGTTTCATATGGAATGTTAAGGTGCTTCATGAAACCATAGATGCCAATGAAAAAACTAATTTTAAAGATTTTATTTTTTGCTGTGATCTCATGTGAGTGACAGGTTGCTGGGGGTCATCAGAAAAGAAATCTCATTGCAAGGGGGAGGGAAGTTATTTTGATTAAAGATTGCTAGGGCACATACATTTATTATATAGATTAATAATAATGACATGCATTGATAAATCATTTATAATAATGACTGCAATATTCCAAAGATAATAAGAATTGTCAATTCTGATTTCATAATGACTTTAAGAGGAACATGTTACAGAGTATAAAATTATATATAAAAAGTATGTGGAAAATGAAAAATCTGGATCCATCTGATCTTAACAACTACAGACCCATTACTAAATTGTCAGTTTTATCAAAAGTATTGGAGAAAGCCGTTTTTTTTTTCAGTTCTCCCCTTACTGCATCCTTTTTAAGTATGGTTTTAGATCCAAGCATAGCACTGAATCAACCTTGTCAGGAGTGGTTAACGACTTGTTACTAGTTGTGGATTCTGGAAATTGTGCAGTTTTGTTATTGTTGGATTTAAGTGCGGCGTTTAATACAGTGGATCACTGCATTCTTATAATAGGCTAAAAACCGAGGTTGGTATCTGTGATTCAGCCTTAAAGTGGTTTGAGTTCTATTTTACTGAGAGGAGCTTCTCTATGAAGATAGGTCAGTTTTATTCATCGCCTGCTTCTGTTATGGGTGGGGTGCAGCAGGGCTCCATATTTGGCCCAATTTTATTTGCCCTGTACATGCTCCCTCTTCATTACATTTTTGAATTTCACAAGGTTCCCTATCACATTTATGAGGATGATACCCAGTTGTACATGTCAATAAAACGTGGGTCAAAGTCCTTATCTGATTTGCTAGCTTGTGTAAATGACATCAACAGTTGGATGGGTGATAATTTTCTTCAGCTGAATGAAAACAAGCCTGTAGTCATTCTATTTGGCTCCCCCTGTTTGGTAGATGGCCTGACCTCTATCTGCAAGCAAATATCCATACTTATGTAAAAAAAACCTGGGTGTTGTTTTTGATTCGGAGTTAAAATTCCACAAGCAAATAAACTCTGTTGTCAGAGCCAGTTTTTTTCCAGCTTAGGGGTTTACGGAAACTGAAATCTTTTCTATCTTTCAGTGATCTAGAGACAGTCATTCATACCTTCATTGCAACAAGGCTTGATTATTGCAATGCTTTATATGCTGGTGTCAACCAGTTTTCCCTTTCACGTTTGCAGCTGGTTCAAAATGCTGCAGCTCGCTTCTTAATGGGGAAGAAAAAGAGAGAGCATATCACCCCTATTTTAGCACAATTACATTGGCTACCAGTTAAATTTAGAATTGAGTACAAGGTTTTAACTTTTGTGTTTAAAGCCTTGCATGGTCTGGCTCCAGTCTACATCTCAGACCTTATTTGTCCATACTCCCCCCAAAGATCTCTTAGATCATCCTCTGACAAACTATTAACCGTCACATTGTCCCGCTTGAAATCGAAAGGTGACACAGCCTTTTCTGTATTAGCCCCTAAGCTGTGGAATTCGCTACCTCGATCTGTTAGGATATCCTCCTCTTTATCTACATTTAAATCATCCTTGAAAATGTATCTCTTTTCTCAGGCCTATTCATAATTTTAGATATGTTAGTCTTAGTGAGTTAAATTCTTAGTCTTGATTTTTATTCAGTTTTATGGTTGTTGATTTAATTTTCTAAACACTGTATTTTTTGTATGACTGTCATCTTTTTACTGTGCTATTGTGAAGCATCTTGGTCAGCATTTATGTTGTTTTAAGGTGCTACATAAATAAAAATGACCTTGACAACAGCCATGTCTGATGTCAGTATGAACAGGGCATGGAAAAGGAACCGATCTTTATGAAGCCTTTGAGTGACTTACCAACAACAGATATGCCATCAAGCTTTCTTACCTATGCGAAGAATAATAATAAAAAAAGCATTAATCATATACAAAAAAAACCAAAGCTGCATATATGTAATCAACGTAAGCTATACATTAGAGCGGCATCTTTCTTACTTCTAGTCTTGTCTGTTTTTCAGTGCAGCAGTTGGCCAGGATGCTAAGTGCCAGGTCCAAAAACTTTCTGGAGCTTTCTGGTCGCCTGAGGAGATCCAGCAAAGGAGGGAGTCCTCCTCGTGATTGGTAGCGGGTTATCCTGCCACCACCTCCTTTGATGTGTTGCGTCCGAATGGCCACCAATGCCCTCCACTGACCAGCTTTGAGTCTCTTGTCTGCATCCCTGGCTTTGTCACCTCCAGTGACGATCCTATTTTCTGCTCCTGTCAGTCCACTGCTGTGACTGTCTGCTAATGTGCGTGTTTTGGACAGCTGAGCCAAACACCAGGTCAGAGAGGATTCTGGGAGAGTGGCGAACGCCTCCGAGGTGCTGTTCAAACTTTTTGAATGTCGTTTAACTCCTTGTTCTGAAGGTGTAGACATGATGAACCAGGAGTCCAGAAGCACCTCCCCACAACCACCCCCTGTTTTGTAACTTAATTATTTTATCTTCCTAATAACGTAAGGTACAACAATATTTCAGTGGCTTTAAATAACTTGGCAACAAACACTTATTCTATCAAGAATTAAAAAACGAAAAATAAATAAATAAAAGAACACAAGAACTAATACAAAATTCTCCTATGATTGACACATTCCATCCACAGAGAAACAAGCATTCGAAAAACTACAACTACCAAGTTCATCAATCAAAGCAAGCCCAGAGCAATGACTTCTGGGAAATGAAGTATTTTAACCAATGCGATATATTTCATTACGGCCTACAGTGGGAGGTAGGCCACAAAAATAAAATCCTTGACAGTGCTGCCTGAGATTAATCTATTTGGGTGTATTTTGATGTTTCGATGAAGAGTGAGAAGGCTTCGTTAACTTTTCATCTTACTCACGTCAAATTTCCTACGCGCTACAAAGCGCAATCGCCTCAGATTTGCACGGCGCCATCTTTAGTAGAGCAACAAACAGGAGGGTTTTTCAGAAAGGGAGGGGTATTTGTAGACTCAGGCTCTTTAACGCTTATGGGAGTTGTAGTTTCTGGATAGCTCAGTTATTGACTTATTTAATACTTAAGATAACGAAACATTAAAAACGGTGTAAATTAATGTATGCAGATGTTTATTTTGCCATAAAGAAGAAAACAGCCTGTACGTTTTGACGTTCTACCTTTCGCGCGACACACTTGTAAAAACAATGGCTAGCATTTCCCACAATCCCCTCTCACACGACATGTCCATTTCCGGAAAAAAGCACAACAACACCCTGCTCAGCGCTGCCTGGCGCAAACGAGGTCGTTGTTATTATCATCGCTGTTGTCGACGCTCGGAAAGAACTCATCGCTGGAGTTGTTAAAATCCACGATTAGTCGCAATAACGCTTGACGAGATTAATAAAAATTAAATGCCACATGGAGGCCACTGAGTCAATTGTCACAGACGCCATTGAGGTGGAGGAATCAACAACTACGGTTACGACTTTGGAGACCGAAAAGTCCAAAGCAGGTAAGATGTGAGTAAGTGGATGCAGCAGTGTGTGCACCAGGCATCGCCAGCGAGGAGGACACGATGAGCCTGATGCTGCAGATTGGCCTTCCCACCCGTTTTAGGTTTTTTAGAAGAGCTTCAGACCTCCAAAACAATATATTTATTACGGTATATTTTAACTAGCATACATTCCTAACAACCGGGTTTCTTGAATATTTTAATTGCGTGTAATATTTAGCAGTATGCAATAATGGTAAAGTAAATAAAAGTAGAAATTTTTTTTTTTCATATAACTTGAGAGATTTTTCTGTCTCTCCATTGTCCTTACAGACTTATGCTTCAAAAAGTTCATAAAGACATCAGAAAAGCATATAAATTGAGCAGTTAATCCTAGTCTAGTGTTCATTTAATTCGTTCATTTTATTTATTAGCCTAAATTAAGTATTCATCAATATGGAGTGATCATGTTTCTTCAGAAAACACACACGCATAAGCAGAATTGTGATTTTATTTTTTTCATGTTTTAACTTTTTTTAATGTTCCAGTTTTTCCAGTATTAGGCCTACATTTCCTCCTAAATATTTGATTACGTTCTTGTTCTGGAATAACTTAACGATCTGCTCTTCTTTTTCATTCAGAGTTTGTGTGGACTCTGCAAGCTACATGGCATCTCGTCCACGTTCGTTTGGACATGGACCCAGAGTTTGACCAGCCCGTGTGCAAGAAGAAGAAGCTGTGGGAGACCGTGGCCGAGAGAGTGACTGCAAAGCTAAGAGCCGAGGAAGGCACTGACGTTTCAGTCAAAGCCTTCGAATGTGACCTGAAGTGGAGAAACATGTTAGCGACATATCGCAAAAATGCTGAGCGAGCCAGAAGACTGGGAACCAGCAGTGTTCACTGGGAGTTCTTCAAGGAGATGCATAAAGTGCTGGGAAGGAGCTACGAGGAGGTTGAGGCTCAGCGCAAGGCGAAGCTCAATGGCACCAAGCTGGGCAAGGCCATAGCCAGCAAACGATTTACCCCGATACTGCCCACACCCACAGCTACAGCGCCACAGTTACCCAACACCAGGCCTCCTCAGGATTTGCTGCAGTTGTACCTGGAGCTGCAGGAGAGGAAACTGAACATGTGGGCTCAGCAGAAAGCGCTGGAAGAGAGGAAGATCGAGGCCATTAATAACTTGGCACGTGCCATAACTTTCCTGTCCCAGAACAATACCATGCAAATGCCCAAAGAGTGTCTGTCGGACACCCCTGTTACCCAACAGTAGTCTTTTCAGATAGGAAATGCATTTTTATTTTTAGAGAAATGCCCGATATGTTGAACCCTTTTCAGAGAATTAAAAAGACTTGAACTGAACAGCAATTTGTTGAAAAATGCTTGGTTTTCCTTTCCTTCAGTGTGAATTTCAAAAATATAACTGAGAAGTTAAAAACGTCAAATTCATGAATGAGTACGTTCAATAAACGTTGAGTACAGGGCAAGTTGTACATAGTATTTTTGTGTTTTAATAAAAAATATCATACAAAATGTTCATGTTTTCTGCTAAAGCTTTTTTCATACCACCAAATATTTATCAATTGCACAGAATCTCAAGAGCTTCAAAGGAATAGTTCACCCCAAAAAAATGACATTCGGTCATTCTTTACATATACATTTTCCTGGGCTTTTGGTTTGACATGAATGGAACAGGTAATTATCATTACACTTAAATTAAAAACCATAAAAAAAAACATTAAAAAAATTATTTAAATAAAAATACAAAAAAAGACCAAATATCCGCATTCAGTATTTTGTGACTTAATAAAAATAAACAAAATTGTGGTTACCACTTTATAGTAGGTGTCCTTGTCACAGTGTAAATTACATTTAAAGGGATAGTTTACCCAAAAATAAGAATTATGTCATTATTTACTCGCCCTCGTGTCGTTTCAAACCCGTAAGACCTTCGTTCATCTTCAGAACACAAATTAAGATATTTGTGATGAAATCTGAGATGTCTCGGACCCTCCCATAGACAGCAATGTAATTACAGTAGTATTAGTATAAAAACGTAGGAAGGATATGGTATTTTTGTTTTCTTTTGCGTACAAAAAGTATTCTCGTAGGTTCGTAAAATTACGGTTGAACCACTGAAGTCACATGGACTATTTTAACAATGCCCTTGCTACGTTTAATACGTTGTTGTCTATGGAGGGTCAGAGAGCTCTCAGAACTCATCAAAATATCTTAATTTGTGTTCCGAAGAAGAACGAAGGTCTTACGGGTTTGAAACGATTTGAGGGCGAGTAATTAATGACAGAATTTTATTTTGGGTGAACTATCCCTTTAAGTACTGAGTAATATTATTAACTACATGTACTTACTAAATGGTTAGGATTAGGGTTTATGTCATCATTTACATATCATTCCTTAGTTTGTGACGGTTTTGTTTTGACTTGAATGGACAAGTGTTATCATCATTAACTTAAACTAAAAACATACAAGAATTCATTCAATTAACATTAACTGAAATAAAATACAGGGAAAAATACTTTTCTCAAACATTAATTGTCACTTTTGTTCTAGTTAAGTATTAAAATAAACAAAGGTTGGTTTACATATATCTATATATATATACATTATAAACAAAATAGTTTAAATTGTTGTATGCATGTAAATGAGTAATTGTATTTTCTGGTAATTATTGTATTTTTTCATTAACTGTTCCTCCTGGTGGAATGACCTGCCCAAATAAATCCAAGCAGCTGAGTCCTTAACCATCTTCAAGAAAAAACTAAAAACACATCTGTTCCACCTTTATTTGACCCTCTAACTCCTAGCAATTTCTATTCTATTCTATTCTAATTTATTCATTTATCTTCTTTTTTATAAAAAAAAAACTAACACTAGCTTTCTATTTTTCTATTCTACTTGTTTTCTTTTTGTGTGTGTTGGTTAGGCGGGTAGGCTAACCGAGGCTTGTCATTTGCACTTACATATCATTGCTCTTTTGTTGGTTTTGATTGCTTCCATTGTCCTCATTGGTAAGTCGCTTTGGATAAAAGCATCTCCTAAATGACTAAATGTAAATGTTAATTAAAAATCATACAAAACGTGTATCGATTTTTTTATGCCAAAACTTTCTTCATATAATAAAATATCCATTAATCACATACATAACCTTAGAGCTTTTGAGAGATAGTTCACCCTAAATGACAACTCTGATATCATTTCCATGTCGTTCCAAACCCATAAGACTTCCGTTCACCTTGAAAACACAAATTATGATATTTTTAACGAAACCTTGCTCCATTCCACCAAAACTGATGGTTCAAAAAGTTCACAGATAGATTGTTAAAGAAATTCACTTTTTATTTACTTACACTCTATATGAAAAACAGATTTAATTGAAGCTTCTATTCATTACCCTAAATTAAATCAGTTTTTTATATAAAGCAATTGTTTTACTTCAGAAGACTTGATCCGCTTGATTCATATGGTTTACTTTTTGATGAGTGAAAGTTTTGGCTTTGTGAACTTTGAATGAATGGACAAAAATGATAAAAAATAAAAATAAAAAAAGATAATAAAAACGTCTTCATTTGTGTTCCAAAGTGAATGAAAGTCACATGGGTTATCGAATGGAAAGTTTCATTTTTTTGGGTGAACTATCCGTTTAAATATGCAAATCAGTGTCAAAATCTTATTGTGGTGCTGCTTCCAATGTGCTGTAAAGCAGATTCACTACAGTCTCTCTCATTTTCAGCCCAGCAGCATCTTCGTTTACCTCGCCCACATCTTCCGGTGTGCTTCTCTCTACCAGTCCCTTTGTCACATCCCCCATGTCCAGGAAAACATTGTGTAATATACAAGCAGTCAGAACCACGGCTTTCGCCCTGTCGTAGTTCCCCATATCCAAGTACCTCAATTTCTGGAATCGCTCTTTTAAGTCTGCCACAGCCTGGTTGAATCGGCCCAAATGGTTCCCCACCGATCTGTTGTAGAGGTTTTCCTGCGGCTTTTGACATGTTGAGAACGGAGTAAGTATTTGTTCTGTGAGCGGGTATCCGGCTCCGGCTATCAGGCAGGTCCCTGGAGGCACCATCTCAGGGTTTTGCCGAATCCTTTCAGCTAACGCGCTTCCTCTGTCTTTTTCCGATCCTTTGCTGATGTGGCAGTAAATGAAGCGACCTTTGTCATTGCAGACCAGTTCCAAGTTCAGCCATGAATCTGGATGTGGCTCGATCTTAGGTCTCTTGGCCTCCGGAGCGTCGCTCTCGCTGTCCGGTTTCCCAGCTGGCAGGCGGATGGGGACGCGTGTGTCGCCCAGCACGCCGAGCACTCGAGGGAGGCCTCTCTCTTCCAGACCCTCACTGCGACTCAGCCAGCTGGAGAAAGGAAGCAGATGCTGGAGGGCCTCCTGTCCTACAGGGAGAAAGGAGAAAACAATGCGTAAACCTGCTAAGCAACTACAACAGCGTTATTTTATTATCATTGATATACTACTATAGTTTTGTTCATATTTGGAATTTGATTTAAGTTTTATATTTTCTGCTTTCATTTTAATTTTAACGTGTCATTTTGTTCTGTTTTTGTCATTTTTATTAGCATTTTTAAAATGTTTATTAAAAAAATTTGACTAAATGAAAATGCTAAATTGTTAGAGAAAATTTCAGTTTTTCATATTTAATTTGAGCTAGTTAATTTTAAAGTAATGAAAATGTTTTTCATGTTTTGATTTCAATGATAATATGAATTAATGCAATGTGAACACTGATACTGTATTTTAATGACTTATTTTGTTGAATTTTTTGTTAGTTTTAATAAATAAAATTACGTTTTTATAAAAGCAATAAGCCCCTCGAAGCCGTGGTTTACAGTGAATTTATAACAGCTTATTGTCAACGCGAAGCGGAGTGCCTAAAACCCCTTCAGCTGTTATAAATTCACTGTAAACCACGGCTTCGAGGTGCTTATTGCTTTTAAAAACGGTTATTCCATATAAGATAGAACGGTTCACAAAATAAAACCCGAGCAACTACAACGTGTAATGATAAAACAGTTATTCTTCCACAAAAACAATGTAGTTCCTCAGAACAGTGGGGGTTGCAAAAAGTGTTGCCGAGCAAACACTTGATCGAAACAAAGGTGTGTGTTTGTAGAGGAATTTACAACAGCTTCGAACGCGGCTAAACCAATCAGAATCAAGGACCGGAACAATCCGTTTTATAATACATTTTACAGTGGTGACAAGTTTAGACTAGTATTTCACCAGTACAAATGGCTTTAAGTCGTTATTTCTATCTTTGTGCTGAGTGCCGTCAGTAGGAAATCATTTCCGAACATTCATTTTGCCATTAATTGTAATAATCCAGTGATATTTTTGTTTGCACAAGGAGTCTGACGACAGCCAGTGCGCCACACAGAGATCTGATCTGATCATCCTCCAGTCTGTCGAATGACTTGAAGAAACCGAACAAACTGAGACAGACTAAATCCACAAGAACTGTGGCAACATATACAAGATGTTTTTTTTACTTCAAGAAACCTACCTGCAAAAATGCTACAGCACTGTTAAAAGTTTTAGGCACTAAACTGAGGCTGTAAAATGAGGATTGCTGTCAAACATAATGTCATAAATAGATTTTCTTTATCAATTAACCCTTAACTAAATTAAATCAACATTTGGTGTGAGCATCCTTTACGTTTAAAGCAGCTTTTGCCCTGGATGCACCTGCGCATAGTTTTTCAGGTAGCTTTGCAAGTAGGTCTCTTGAAGCATCCTATTTGTACCTGATTTAATCCTGTTCCTGCCATTAAAATAGCCATAGATAAAATAAAACAATTGTGTGGAACTGTCACCTAATTAACTTGTACCTGTAGGCCATTGAACGAGCCGATCCTTTTGTGTGATCACTTGTTCACAGAAAGAGAAGAAGATCCTGTGAATATTCCCCTTCTCCAGATGGAAACTAGAGGACACGCTGCGATAGCTGATGCGTTTGGACAGGAGGGTGAGGGACAGGAGGACAGTGTGAGACAAGGACAGTCGAGCTCTTCCAGACAATCGGTTCTTGCTGTAGCCCGTGTTGGAGCTTTGCAGAAAATTTGTCACATACTGCAAGAAATAAGACGATGAGAATGATGTAAAGCAGTGGTTCTCAACCTTTTCAATTCTAAGGCCCAATGACTTTTCCAGTTGTTCATGGCTTGCTGGATTAAAGGGGTCATGAGACACGATTTCATGTTTTCCTTTGTCTTTGAAATGTTACAAGCTGTTTGTGCATATATAAAATCCGTAAAGTTGCAAAGACTAAAGTCTCAAAAATCCAAAGAGATATTCTTTATAAAAGTAAGACCTCCTAAAATTCCTCGTTTAAACTAGCCCCCAAATGTCTATGTCACTGTGTGGGAAGATGTGCATAACACCGCCCAAATGTTCACGCAAAGAAAGAAGGCGTAACTTTGATTCTCGCTGAAGTATTGTTGCCGCCGCCGCCATGTAAGCTGATACCACAATATGGTAGGGGCGTAACATTTCCGTCATTGCTTGAGGTATTCAGCCAATCACAAGGCACTGGATAGCTGGCCAATCAGAGCACACCGCGCTCTGTATGTGTTTTTTTTTTACCTTAAACCACGTAAACACACTGCATTACACCAAATAATGTTCTTTTTAGAAACGTCATATGACCCCTTTAAGGATAAAGATATCTAAAATGACTCTCAATTTCTACCTGATAAAGTATTTTAGAGCTTGGAATAATTAAAAAAAATGCCCACTACTGGTCAAAAGTTTAGAATACTAACATGTTCTTATGTTTTTGAAAGAGGTTTCTTATGCTAACCAAGGCTGCATTTTGTGCAAGTAATTACAATTAAAACAAAAACAAAAAGTTATATTGTGAAATTGAGAAAATAATACTTACATTACAGGGTGCGAAACTTATCTTTGGTTGGGTTTTTTTTTTTTTTTTTTTTTTTGAGGATGCTCCCTTAATAAGACATGGGCTCCCATGAAAACGTGATTTGTGAAATTTTGGAGGGTCTCAAAAAAAATATTGACAATGTGTTATTTTAACGTGCAATTTCAGTTTTGTGTAATGAGATCATCGTGGATTATTATGTGTAAAAATTGCAAAAATATAATTCATTCAAGCATGACGGCGATTTAAAATAAAGATAACTATACATGCTATTCTTGTCATGAGCATCAAGGTGTGGGGGCGCTGCGGTGCAAATTCCACTCATGTTTAGTACATCTTAACTCAAAGATTCATAGAAAAAATATAAATGTTGGACTCTGTGGTCGATTCTGTGTTAAGGTAAGGCATGTTGTTCGCATTTATGTGTTGTGGCTGGGTTGTTATAGATCTGTGTGACTCTCGAAGTCTTAGGCCTAATTGAACGGAGGAATTACGGTATTCTTCTGTAGCCTGACGACGAATAACTTTAACAGTTGTTCATGTGAACTCAAAGACAGCATGATGCTTTGTTTATAGACTATTTGTGGGTGGCTGTTTGTTATTTCACTGATCAATTCGTGTCGATAAAGTATAATAGGGTAAATCCTGTATAGTGATTTATCCTATAGTGCTTGCATAAAGCAAGTAGTGCATACAATGATGCATAACAGCTAAATTACAAGGGTAAGTCATTGTAAGCCCTCTTTTGATGCACTCGCAAACGCACGAACACCCCCCCAAGTGGGCTCCCCCAAAGACCATGGTATAGTTCGAACACTGCTTACATACATTAAACAAGATGCATAAAGTATGCATTAAATTGATCAAAAGAGAAAAGACATTTATAATGTTATAAAATAAATGCTGTTCTTTCAACTTTCTATTCAACGAATGCCTGACACAATATAGCAGTCTCCAACAAAAACTTTTGAACATTGATAAGAACCACTGATCATTATTAGTAATGTACACTAATAATAACTGATAACTGCAAAGCAAATCAGCATATCAGAATGATTTCTGAAGGATCATGTGACACTGAAGACTGGAGCAATGACTGCTGAAAATTCAGCTTTGTTATCACAGGAATAAATTGCATTTTAAAAAATAAATTAAAATAGAATAGTTATTTTAAATTTTAATAATAATTCACAATATTACTGTTATTACTGTATTTTTTGTCAAAATAAATGATGGAGAGATAACCGACTTCGTTCCAAAACAAAAAATCATAGTTTCCAAACATTTGACTGGTACTGTACATTTTTGTAGATATTCCAAGCTCTAAAATATTTTATCAGGTAGAAATGGAGTAAAAAAGAACGAATTCATTTAAAAATAATAATAATTTTGATCACCTTTCCAGGTCTTTAAAATTAGGTTACCTCATATATTCAGGTTTTTACAAGATTTGTGTGAATCCTGGCTCTGGGTTATATTAATTCTTACTTTATCTTATTTCTAACCAAATATTTAAGCCATATCGACGCCCCCTGGTTGAGAACTACTCACGTAAAGAGAGGAAATGGCTTTAACGTGAAGTGCATGAGCTAGCAGACCTACTGTACCTGTACTGTAGGGTTGGCCTCCATGGCTTCAGTAGCATGTGCGCGCTGCAGGGCAGAGCTCCTGGACTCTGACGCCTGGGATGTCGCTGTTCGAGCCTGATCTGCTGGCGATGAATCCTCCTGTTGAGAGGCTGCCTGCTCCTGAACCTGGGCCACCAGGTCAGCCTCTATCATCTCCTCCACCGCTCGGTCCAGTCGCTGGTCCAGCTCCCAGTGAGACAGCGGCTCCCACTCCGCCTGCACCGCGTCCATTATCACGCGCCCTGCGGCCGCCGCGCTCCATTTACGAGCCTCCATCTAGACGCAGCTCGGATTAGTGTGGGAGTACACGGATGAAGCTAGCCAAGTTGGCTCTCCAAAAACATACGTGGTTAGACGCTGCTAATAGACGTTGCTTCTACAATAGATTGGGGAAAGTAACTGGAGTAAATATCTCAGCTTAAGCAATAATGAGGGTAAAACAAGTTAGATGTGATCTACTGTGTAGGCAGTAGATACTAGCGCTGTAGCTTTACCGTGCAAAATGAATGAACTAAGTTACTATGGATAGTTCACATGCATACTGATTGAGTTAACATAGAGATGTGATTTTGAAATTAAATAAAAAAATCTTAAAACCTAAAATACGTTGTGGCACGCCCATAAAAACGCGGAGAAGATATTTGAATTGACAGACCTTTAAAACAGACTCTTTCCACATTAGCTTCTGTTGCTAGATAGATTGATCTACTGCGCATGCGCACATTTAACAACTATGATTGGTCCTGTGTGATTTCAATACAACATCCATCTGTCCCATATCACCTTTTTCTCTTTGAACGTGTTCTACTAGATTTGTCATGTTTATAAAATAAAATTCTGGATTTGATTGATACTAGTAGCCTAATGAGTGACTGGAGATCCGACCTGACATCTCAATTTGATTTGGATTTTAATTTTTTTTTTATACAAGAATGTTTATTTCAGTTTCATGTTGCAAATAATTTAAACACATTCATTGCATTACATTTAAATACAGATGGAAGAGATGTGTTTTTAGCCAACTCTTGAAGATGGCTTAGGACTCAGCTGCTCAGATTGAGTTGAGCAGGTCATTCCACCAAGAGGGAACATTTAATTTAAAAGTCCGTAAAAATGTGATTTTGTGCTTCTTTGGGATGGCACAATCAAGCGACGTTCACCTGCAGAACGCAAGCTTCTAGAGGGCACATAATTCTGAAGTAATGAATTTTAGGTAAAGGGGTGCAGAGCCAGTGGTGGTTTTGTAGGCAAACAGCCTTTAATTTAATGCGAGCAGCTACTGGTAGCCAGGGCAAATTGATGAACAGAGGTGTGACAAGCGTTCTTTTCGGCTCATTAAAGATTAATCTTGCTGCCGCATTCTGGATTAATTGTAAAGGTTAAAAGAGCATTGCAATAGTCCAGCCTGGACAGAACAAAGAGCTTGAACAAGGAGTTGTGAAACAGTTCCGAAAGAAAGGGCCTGATTTTCTTGATGTTGAATAAAGCAAATCTGCAGGACCGGACAGTTTTAGCAATGTGGTCTGAGAAATTCAGCTGATCATCAATCATAACTCCAAGGTTTCTGGCTGTTTTTGAAGGAGTTATGGTTGATGAGCCTAACTGGATAGTGAAATTTTGATAAAGTGATGGATTTGTAGAAACCACAAGCAGTTCTGTCTTAGCAATGTTGAGTTGAAGGTGATGGTCCTTCAACCAACAAGAAATGTCTTTTAGACAAGCTGAGATGCGAGCAATTCATGGAAACTATAAAATATAATTAACATTAAGCAATACTATTCTAAACGATCTCTCTTCGAAAGAATTTAGGCCGTTTGATAAAATATATTTATTGAAACCAACTCTGTTTGTATACTTCGTTGATCATGTCGATAAACAATTTACAGTGTTTACATTTCGCTATCAGCTTTAAAGGAACTGGTTCTCTTACATCAGTAAGTCCTCCCAAATACACTTATAGGTGCGTTACGAAATGGGTCTGAATGAGAGACGGCTGCTTCCCAATGTGCACACTATCCATCCTAAAATCTGTGTGATATTAGTATTTTTCAATACTATTTAGGGCAGATAGGGGGAATAGGGTGCACATTGGGACACAGGGATGGTTCTGGGTTGAATGAATCATCAGTGATCCAATCTGAATCGTTCAGGTTTTGTGAACCGTTTTAACCGATTCATTGACAAGTTTCAGGGCACCTAAACCCCCACATATTACAGAAGTATTTGGGGAAGTTTTTTTAACACAGATGCGATTGTGTAACTACGATTAGTTTTACTAATACAGAAACTGAAACATAACTTAATCTTAGAAATCTTTCACTTTTAAGTTTCAAATGCATAAATGCCAATTTTCCCATTTCAAATCACATTTCAAGGCGTTTCTCCACTAATTTCGATAGTATTTTAAATTACTTAATATCTGAAAACACTGAGTTGAGGAAAGCACTGTCTTTTCTTTTTCCTGTTTCTTGTTCATTTTCTTCCTCCTGTCTTTTGTTCCATTGTTGGTTGTTATACTGTAATGTAGCAATTATATCTCAAAAAAAAAAACTAAAACCCCAAAAGCAACACCATTAATAAACAGACGTTGAACATTAGAGAAGGAGTGGAAAAGGGCTGATTTTAATTAATTTAAACGCAGTTACAGATACTGCAGCATGATTTTCTTTTAAGGTTTTAACTCTTTTGTTTGTTTGTTTTTCCAAGAGCACTGTGAAGGAACACTGCCATCAGTGAGAAGAATCAGGGGGAGTTCGCAAAAACATTAGGATCCGTTTTTTGGGATGAACACAACGTCAGCATTTGTGTTAAAGTTAAACATTCACTTGTTCAAGCAACTGTGCCCAAAGACTTCATTCTTATTGATCTTTACATTTTAACTTGATTCTTTCCACCATTTTAAAATGCTGCACACACGCACAAAAAAAACCTGACTAGCATTTACACTCCCCTTTGATTTAAATACAAATTCAGGGAATTAAATGTCAATACTTAAGCTTCCAAACAAATATTCTAAAAAAGACAAGCGGACACCACTACACTCCTCCAACAAAAGGATTGTAAAGAAAAGCAAAACACACTTCAGGAAGCAACAATGCGAGTGGAAAAATGTATTTACAATGAAACCACTGTATGTCAGAATTCACCTCAACCATGTGCTGTGTATTCATTTGCAGGCATCCATGCCCACTCTGATGTTCAGTAAGTTCCATGTGCATTTACACTATATTAAGTCGGTAACGTAAAATGGTTCAGCCTACGGCCTTTTGCACCCCAATAAAATTATGCAGGATCTAAATAAGAATAATTATAATATCAATACTCATTAACACACAACAGCGTACTGTAAATGCGATCAGTAAAGTGGGCATTTGTAAAACCTTACAGCCACAAACACAAACCCGCCCCGCCCCTATCAGATTGAAACACACAACAAGCACAAAACGTTTAACTCTCCAAACATAACATTTGCGTGAATTAAATAAGAAGCACGGGTTTAAATACTCCGATATCTAACCACCTCTGACAGGTGACTAACAGCTGTCTGACAAACGAGCAATTCATCCAGAAATCAAGGGAAACATTACCAAATGAAAATGTGCCTGCGCCAAATGGGACGTTGTGATTGGTGGATTAACCTGTAGATGAGCAGACACTGAACATTGGAAGGGTTTGCGACAATACAGTGAGAGTAAGCTGCTAGTGCTCGATGGGAAGTGAGGAGTAAAAGGGAGAGCGATCAAAATTCTCAGCAAAGGTTGCAATATCACACAAAAGATCCACTCTCATCATGATCACCCCCCCCCCACCCCCCCCCCCCCCCCCCTTTTTGTAACTCAATACGACCCCCATCTTAAACGCAGGTGTTTGCTTGTCCGCTGTTTTGGACATTCTTTACCAACGCTGTCTCGCCCCCCACCCTCCCCTCAACCCTTTATCGTCAGTTCCTCCCCTTCACTGCACGGCTTGTTCGTTGGCAGTGCTGCCCGAGTCTTGAGGCTTCATGACATCGGGAAGCTCAGGAGGGCTGGAGAAGGCCTCTATTCTTAGAGGCTCAAAAGCATCATCTGTGATAAAAACAGACACGGTAGGCAAATTCAGATCACCAAATATCACATAGCGGGATACGAGGCAAGCGACTGAAACAAGAGCTCACCACTGATGCGAAAAGCCAGTCCTACTGTGGCCGGAGCCTGAGGCCTGGCTGTCTGGTTTGTGAACCCACAGTCTCCAAGAGTCTTACTATCTTCTAGCAGCATGTCATCCTGGGGGACATGGAGAGATTGTTTAATAAAGCGCATAATAGACTCAAATCACAACAGCCTATGTTTGATTTAGCCTACGTGTGGTCATTCAGAAACTGGCAACAGCACACGGTCCCACTTAAAACACTGAATAAAGTATTAAACTCACAATTTTTTAAAGAATGGAATATTATTAGTGTGCTGTACTTTACCACAAAGTTACAAAGTGACCACAAAGTGAGTTTGAGCAGACTTTTTTTCCATATTCATAGACGTGTCTTCATTTGTTTTTCATATATATATATAATGTTTAGTGTAAAAATGTTTAAAACAAAATATGTGCTTTAGAGAATGCTGTTTAAAGTAATTAGTTTTTCACTTTCGGTGTTGTTAATCCTGTAAATGTGCCTTGTAAATCTATGGGTTCGTAAACCTCTTAGATATAATTTGTGGGCTTTCTTAACTTAGGGGGTTTTGAGCTAGTATTAACAAAAGATTTGATTAATTCTGTGATGCTTTGTGGTATTAGTTTGTGTTACAAACTACTACATTCAAAAAGTTTGAGACTCGTATGCTCACAAGCTGCATTTACTCATCAAACAATACAGTACAAAACAGTAATATTTTTAAAATATCAATACAATTGAAAGAACTTTTCGATTTTAAAATATTCTCAAATGTAGTTTGTTCTCCCGTGATGGCAAAGCTGAATTTCAGCAGCAGTTACTCTAGTCTTCAGTGTCACACGATTCTTTAGAAATCATTCTAATATGATTTGCTGCTAAAGAAACATTTCTTAATATTAGTGTGTTATTATAACAGTTTTGCTGTATTTATTTGAAATAAAAATATTTTCTAACATCATAAATGTATTTACTGGTCACTTCTGATCAATTGTAGCATCCTTGCTAAATAAAAGTATTCATTCCTTTAAATAAAAAATCTTACTAGCTCCAAATTTTGTAACATAGTGTGAAATTACATAACTTGGAATGCTTTTATTTCTACATAACAGGAATGACCCAACTACATAGAACCTTCAGGATATACTAAAAGAGCTATAACGCTAGTAATTTATACATGAATTAATAATCAACATCATCATGAAAACTTTCTTTGCTGACCTTATAAAGTCTCTGATCCTCTGGCGCTCGCTTTAGGATGCCCTCCACAATCCGCTTCAGCTCATAGACCGTGGTAGACTCCTTAGCATCTGTGAAGATGGTTGTCTTGTGACGTCTGATCATCAAAAAGACATCCTGAAGAAAAACAAGGAGCCAGTTACTCAACCTTCAATCCTCTCATTAGCAACACATCTCGATTTACACCCAGTTCAACCCTCCACAACCTAAACTCAGGGAGCATTTGAATTTCTACACAACAAAATGAGACCTCAATCACCTTAGAAAAATAATCCCAAACATGATAACAAACCACCAGCTTCTATAACTCTCAACTCCAAAAAAAAGCCGTGTTTGTTGTAATTTACAGGTGGAACAACCACTGGCTTTTTAAAAAATAAAACAAGAGAGAGAAAAGCAGATGGTGAACAGCTGAAACATGTCAACTACACAACTGCAACGCTCTCTAGGCGAATAAAACGCTGACAGCTGCAGTTGTGTTAAGTTGTTGTTGACTTAGTTACTGGCAACACCTAGTTGTGCGGTTTGTTTACTGCAAACAGCTAACCAGCATTACGAGGGGATGAAAATTCAATTATAATAACTGTAAACGCTGCTAAACCAAGCAAGTTATCTTTTAAAAATGGACGTGCGAACTGGAGCTAGTAACAACGGCAGGTAGCAACCCATCTAAGCTCGACAATCTTTTGATGATTATCTACATTTATTGTGCGGATAGATTAAACGACTAACGTTAGATGAGCATCTAGTAAGGCACAGCCCAGAATGACCAATGACAGGACCAGCCCGTTCCTACATTAAGGAGCTGTCATGAAATCAACACCGTGATTAACAGCCCCGCTTCGGCTACAGAGGGTGCGCAGCTCATCTACAAATAAACAATACGAAACTGTTTGCCCATCGCTTTTTAGTATTGGCCGACCAGACCGGTCGTCGAGCGCAATGTACTCAGCAACACAAGTAAACGGGGCGCATTTAGCAGGGAATGTTAGCCGGGCTGCTAAAAATATTGCGAAACAAAGAGGACTGTGTAAAGGCTGCGTTCACACTCGTTAGCCACTCCAACCAGCGGCTAGTTTGCGTATAGTCCGTCACAGAAACATTTTCAAACTTCAAAACGAAAGAATACATTCGCTCCGCTTCCTCACTCACCATTTCTCTACGACCGTTTCGCTGACTTCTTCCACTATCCCACGCTGCACTGCGGAAATCAAAGCGCTCGAGCCAGTCCTCCACAATCCCAGATGTCTTTGCGCGAGCAGCGTCAACTCTTTTCTGTGCCGGAGACGCGCCCTAGTGGCCTCACACAATTCAGTGCATTTTTTTTCCTAACTGATACTTGTTGAACAGGCTCAATCCATTTTATTAAGTTTAATGTACAGTTTTGGCTATTTCTGTGAAAAGTAATGCTAGTGCATATCGAATGCTTAAGAATGCACTGTATGGCGCAGCTGCAACAATGCTTTTCACTGGGATTACTGGACAAATGTGTTCAGTAGAATGGTGCACATTGTAGAAAGTATCTGGGACTGTGGCTTCCATTTGTGACCCTGGAGCACAAAACCATCTTACGTCGCTGGGGTATATTTGTAGCAATAGCCAACAATACATTGTATGAGTCAAAATTATTAATTTTTCTTTTATGCCAAAAATCATTAGGATATTAAGCAAACATCATGTTCCATGAAGATGTTAATTTCCTACTGTAAATATATTAAAACGTAATGTTTGATGTGTAAGATGCATTGCTAAGAACTTCATTTGGACAACTTTAAAGATGATTTTCTCAATATTTAGATTTTTTTGCACCCTCAGAATCCAGATTTTCAAATAGTTGTATCTCGACCAAATATTGTCCTATCCTAACAAACCATACATCAATGGAAAGCTGATTTATTCAGACCCTTGTGACTGGTTTTGTGCTCCAGGGTCACAAATACAGATACGAAATACACAGACACATCATCAGGGGTATAAACAGTTTATTCTGAGCAAGCCCTTGATGGAATAAACTCCCCTTACGAAAATTAACCATGGTTTTAGTATAGTAAAAGTGTAGTAACCATGTTTTTTGGCGTATTACCATTTGTGTAAGCAGAGTTTTTCAACAAATATCATGGTTAAACTATGGTTAGTGTAGCAAATTCCAGGGTTTAATTTTGGTGTAACTTTGTTTATCTATAGTAACCATGTTTTTTTGGTAGTAAAACCATGGTTAATTTTCGTAAGGGCTTTGATGTTGAGGCAACATTATAAAAGGTTTATTTGAAACGAGAAAAAAACCCAACAACATTAATCATGCACACTTCATTTCAGGCTGCCACAATATCCTTTAGGATTGCCTGCAACTCACAGGAGTATTTGTGGATTTATTAACATTAGATTATCTTTTGCTGGCTCAATCTGTTATTTACCAAATAATCATATCAGAATGAATGAATGGTCATGTGACACTGAAGACTGGAGTAAATGACTAGGAAACCAGGTCTTTTCCCACTCCTTTCCAAGTATTTTCTTTTACAGTTAGTACCACTCTCTTTAATACCTTTAATGGTATGCATTTACAATGCTGCCAACAATTTCAATATGAAAATCACAAATAAGATCTCAGTCTGACTTTAACAGCTCATTATTTTTCATTCTTCGGTCAAGCAGCACCTCTTCCTCACTGGACCTTCAGTTTGAAGTCACACATCGGTTACAATAGGCACACTAGCAACAGAGGAAACAAAAGACCCTGTTGGTTTAGTAGCAGCATTTTTTTTTTAATATATGAAATTGAATGACAAGTTACAACAATATCTCTATGCAGTACTAACAGAACTGTTCATTCACACTTACCTGTTTTTTGTTTTATGAAATGACAATGCAGTCCGCTGATTCTCCTGTGTTAACAAAAGTTGAATGATAATGACTACAGACGTGGAGGAAAGCAGACAGACAGGTAAACTGAGATTTGGATATGAGATGATCATACTCACGGAATATTCGTTTTAGTGCCTCAATTTCTTTTAAAGGGTTTGGTTTCTGGATTTTGAAGGTGTATTTTGCAAGGTCATCTTCACTGAGCTTGATTTGGACAAAAGCAAAACACTCAAATTTAATAATATACTTTATGCATACACCTACCATTCAAAAGTCTGAGGTCATTAAGATTTTTCTCAAAATAAATTAATACTTTTATACAGCAATATGAGAGTGATTTCTGAAGGATCATGTGACACTGAAAACTGGAGTAACAGCTGCTGAAAATACATTAATTACATTTGAAAATACATACGTTTTGATGAGTATTCAAAACAAACAAAAAAAATGTTCCAACCCCAAACACAACAGTAGTGTAAATAAAAATTATTTTGTACATAAATGTGCAGAATCACGAAATGAAACTTTACTGCATTTGTCCATATCTACACAAAACAAAGCAATTCCGCTGCCGATTCTTGACATAATCATAACCAATAACACAATGGTTTTGGGCTGCCGGTGAAAACAAAGATGTTGCAATATCACAATACATACTGGCTGATCCCTGGGTGTCGTATAAGGTTTAGTTCCCTCACTGCGATGGAGTGACAGAGGTCTGTGTTTGGTTTCTGGGTGCACACTGCAGTTGAAGCGCAGCACGCTGACAGGCAAATGAACATGCCAACTGTCTGGATACTTCTTTACCAGATTTTCCACCATACTGTAAAGAAACCATCCCATACATTTTTTTCAAAATAACTCTATGCTCTGTAATATTGTGATTCATGTCCAAACAATTCTAAACGTACTTAACAATGTGGTATTGTGTGTGGGGTTCAAGCTGCGAAGCCTGGTGATGCCGAGAGACGAGGGAGATGTCCTTTATCATCAGAATATTATTGAGCGCTCTGTTAACCTTGACAAAAGAAAGCAAAAAGGGTAAAGATCAAAAATTAAACGGTATAGAGACATTTAAGTAACCTTTCAGCACATTTAAATGAATAAAAATACAATTTACAATTATAAATAATTAAACCTGCACTAATTGCTCTGACATTATCCAGTGAATCGTGACTTACCGTTCTGACCTGAATCCCTCTAGCACCCCAAGGTGTGAGAAAACCCAGAGGAAACCCGTATCGGGAAATGGCATCACACATAAGCAGGGCAATTGAATCAGAATTAGGCTTTTCTGATGGAAAGATTTCAATCCACTTGGTGTAATAATCA
The DNA here is from genome assembly GCA_018155175.1 of Sinocyclocheilus anophthalmus. NCBI lineage: Eukaryota > Metazoa > Chordata > Actinopteri > Cypriniformes > Cyprinidae > Sinocyclocheilus > Sinocyclocheilus anophthalmus. The sequence continues at coordinate 261,701 of JADLZN010001501.1, read as the reverse complement.
CAGATGACCACGATGTGGCTATAGGGGCCTTTGCTTTCTTGAAAAGGCCCGGTTACATCTATACTCAGCCATTGCCATCTCTCTGTCACCTACATGAAACAATAAAAGAATATCAAAATTTACAGGTAAAACTATGTTAAGCCACACTTTTTACTTTCATAACTATTATGGCTGCTATTTTGTCTTCACACAGAAATTACCGCTGTGATAGAGGACTAAAAAAGGACAAATCTGAAAAAAGGCATACCCGGATAAACTGAGTGTTTGGATTTTCAGCTGTTTCAAGAGGTGCGTCATCATAGGCGACATCATTTCCAGGATCCTGCACATACATATAAAGAATAAAATAAAAACAATGCTAAAACACCATTCAGAAGACTATTTCCAGATCTGTAAAGCCTAAGTTTATACATTTACAGACTGTGATAATGTAAAGGTCTGCATACACTAGCATCATCATCAGCTTCATCATCAGCCTCATCGTCACCCTCCGAAAGCTTCATCCAGTGAAAGCTCTGTGAAAACACATCGACTGGTGTATAATGTACAAGTCAGTGTATAAGATGCTCTACAAAAGACAGACGAAAATCAACAACTATTAACCTGTGATTTGCAGTAGTCATCATGGAAGCTGCCAGCATGCAAGGGGCCAAGGCTGGAACCATCAGAATCCACAGGCACACGAACAAACTTCCCCTCAAGCCTATCAAACCCATGAATAAGAGACGTTAAGTAGTACGACAACAACTAGAGAAAATTACTCATTTGGCAAAAAATTGTAACAAATACAGTCTAACAAACATTACCGTGGTGTTACTGGTGCCGATACTGCGGTTGGTTTTGGTTTGATAGGCACTTCAACTGGCTTACGATTCTGAAAAACACAAAACAAATGAAGAATGGGTTTAGAAATAATAATAAAAAGATGAAAAGACTTTCTAACACAGCTTTAAAACAATGGTTCTCAACTGATCGATCTGGGGACACAGATTTTATATTCCTGAACCTCTGTGTAAGCCAAACCCCTTTGACCTAACATTTTCTAAAATTTCCTCCTGAGATTTTATAGTTAATATAGTTAACTGAAGTTAATATTTCAATAGTTTAACAAACCATGTGCATGTTCACAGCTCTCTGATGTTAGTTAATGGTATCATTACAAGTGTTTTATTTATTTCATTCATTCATTTATTTATCTTAAAATTACTTACGTTTTAATTTCCATGACTTAAATAATTATTAGCTTTATATCAAATCATGAACCCCCTGCAATTCCCTCACAAACTCAAAACAGTTCAGGAGACCCTGCAGCAGAACATGAAAACCATTGAATCCCAATTCAAAGGTTAATAATATATAATCAAACGTTTAGTTTGTAATTAATATTACCATACACTGCATAAGACCAATAATACACAAAATATTTACATGACAAAGGCTGAAAAGGAAAACCAGCAATTCTGGATTATTTGGAAATGCTTTGATGTAAAGAACCACTGCTTTCTGGAAATGTATTTACTAAAATGTTTACTTGATATGATGATGAGTGATTCTTCTAACCTCTCATACATACCAGAGATCGTCTCTTGACAGCCGGCACCTGGGTGTGAACAATTAAAAAAAATTAAAATCATGAAAAGAACACATGGATTATAAGCAGAAACGGGGAAAAAAATATGGCTATTTGCATTACAAGTAACAACATTTTAAAGACACGCACAAAACTGTTCTGACTTGCCTTCCACTGCAGATGTTTTGGGAAATTAAAGATAGTCGGGACAGCATTTTTGCGCAGTCGTTTGTGACTGCCCACTTGTTCAAAGCAGTCCTTCTCAAAATGATCTGAGCACAGGACTGAGTTTCCAGTTGGCCACCAGTTCTGCCATCTCATCCGACGGAGCCACTCTCTCACTCTCAAGCCGTCAGCTAGCGGGAATCTGGATGATGGACACACACACACAGGTTTGTTTTTGTGAAAAGTGGGGACATCCCATAGGCGTAATGGTTTTTCTACTGTACAGACCGTATATATTCTATTGCCCTACACCAACCCTCCCCCTAAACCTACCCCTCACAGAAGACTTTCTGCATTTTTAGATTTTCAAAAAAACTCCATTCTGTGTGATTTATAAGCGTTTTGAAAAGTGGGGACATGGGGTAATGTCCTGAAAAGTCACCTTCTCCTTGTAATACCTATGTCATACCCTTGTCATTATACAAATGTATGTCCTCATTTGTCACAAAAACGCGCGCGCACACACACACACACACACACACACACACACACACACACACACACACACACACACACACACACACACACAGGTGCATAAGCGTGTTCATGCATGCGTCACAAAACCAGAACAATGTTGGACAAATATGCGTGCATTTAAATACACATTATATAGGGGGTTTGTTTGAGACTTTACGAACATGAGATCTATAAATACACAACTTACTTGTGAAAAGAAAACTCGCCCCTGTTGTATGCCTCTTTATACTCTCTATCTGAACGCTTCTTGCACTTATAGGCTGAACACACTGGCATTTTTGATTCAATTCCAATGCAATTTCAAACGCTAAACAGACATCTTATTTTGTATTTCCGGAAACTGTTCTTCTTCTGGTGGGATTTAATGGCAGATTGAACACTGGGAGTATTGCCACCTAATGGACACGTCGAATAATCTCCGTTTTGCGATGGAGCCCCATGTTTGCACATCTCTCTGACCCTCCTTATTTCCCAGCTCTGATTGCAATATAAACAAACAGTATTTTTGATAAAGAATGCACTGTGGGAAACCCCCAGTGGTGCTTCAACAACACATCAGTGCTTCAGTGAAACTTTTTTTTAGTGAACGAATCGTTCTCAGTCACTTAAAAGGACAGTTCGCCCAAAAATGTTAATTCTGTCATCATTTATTTACCCTCATGTAATTTCAAACCCACTCCCATTTTGTTCAAGTCTTGATAGAAACTTCTCGGGTTTCATTAAAATGTCTTAACTTGTATGTCTAATGGGTTTGGGCATGAGGCGGAGTAAATTCAGTAAATTTCATTTCTGAGTTTTGAGGTTTTTGAACTATGTCTAATTCTGAATGTCTGAAATGTAACGACATTACGTTTTTATGTAGACTACTGTTGTCTTTTTCTATAGACTGATGAAGCCAAGGTTACAAAAATGATAACTCACTTACCTGTATTCATGAAATTAAATACAATGCCAAAAGATTTTACAAAAAGACTTGAGCCGTCAACGACTTGTGTTTTAAATAAATCGGTTGAGTGAATGACTCACTCATAGCACTCAGAGACATTTGTCGAGGTGTACAGATAACATGCAAAAAGAGCCAGTAAATGAATCTTTTGGGTGAACGTGTTCAAAAGATTCGATTCACTGGAATAATTGAAACTCCCTACCGCCAACCAACAGCTCCTCAAAAATGCAACACGGCACACACAAAAACATTATGATGACAACAGTACCGTAAGTGATTACGTTTACAATACTTTAGAGTTTGTAACTACATTTGTTGATTACAAACACACACAGTCTATCCTTGTGAGGACATCCCATAGGCATAATGGTTTTTCTAGTGTACAGACTGTATATTCTATTGCCCTACACCAACCCTACCCCTAAACCTACCCCTCACAGGAAACTTTCTGCATTTTTAGATTTTCAAAAAACGTTATTCTGTATGATTTATAAGCTTTTGTACATGTGGGGACCACAATTTAGGTCCCCACCGTGACACGAGTCCCCATGAGTCTGTGTGTAGTCAGGTTTAAGTCCCCACCAGGATATATAAACGTACACAACACACACACACACACACACACACACACACACACACACACACACAGGTTTGTTTTGTAAAAAGTGGGGACATCCCATAGGTGTAATGGTTTTTCTACTGTACAGACCGTATATTCTATTGCCCTACACCAACCCTACCCCTAAACCTACCCTCACAGGAAACTTTCTGCATTTTAGATTTTCAAAAACTTCATTCTGTGTGATTTATAAGCTTTTTGAAAAGTGGGGACATGGGGTAATGTCCTGAAAAGTCACCTTCTCCTTGTAATACCTATGTCATACCCTTGTCATTATACAAATTTATGTCCTCATTTGTCACAAAAACCACACACACACACACCACACACACACACAACACACACACACAAACACACACACACACAAACACTCGTAAATGGATGTTTGGCAAAGCTGTAGCATGCCTGATTCGCAGCTACACAATATTAAAACATCTGTTATACATGTGTGTACGTTTTGATTAGGGGACTTTACATCTGAGGATTAGCTTATGTTACTTGAAACTTGCAACACTTGCAACAAACATCTAAAACTTAACTTACGTGTGGAAAGAAAAGTCGCCCCTTTTGTACGCCTCTTTATATGATCCATCAGAGCGATTCTTGCACTTATAAGCTGAACAAACGGGCATTTTTCTAACAGAATGTGTTACTGCTCCATTCACGTTCACCAATTTCGTCGCATAGGCAACAGCAGCAAACGACTGTGACTGTTTTGTATTCGGATGCTGTTCTCACTGAGGAGACCCATTACGCCATATAAAGGACATTTGTGTACTGCCGGCGGTTTCACAAACGGCACTCTGTGCTAAAAGGAGTGGAAGGTTTTGGAAAGACTATTTATTTATTTATTTATTTATTTACCTGAAAGGAAACGAGAGCACGGTGCATTTGTTTTATATTTTTTTATTTTGGTGCATTTTTGTTGAAAAGAATACAAACTTTGAAATGTGACTTATAAAACAGATATGTTTTATTTTTAAAAGATAATTATATTGAATTTAAAAATGATTATTATAAATGTATTATTAAATAGGAAAATCACAAAAAAATATTCTATTCTATATTTATATTCTATATTTTCTATTTTAAAATCGCAGAATAGGTCACCTTTCAACTTTAATAGCAATAAGAATTAACAAAGCAAAATTACTAGAAATGGAATATAAAGCATGTAATCGTTTTTACCATTAATTCTTAGTTTATCTAGTATTGGATTTGCTATCGATTGCTGTTTTTTAATGTTGCCTTTGATCATTGGTTCATGGGTTTATCAGAATGTTGCATTTAATTAATGTATTTGTTTATTTACTTACTACTACATATTGACTTACTTACAAAACAGAATTCATGTCAAACTACGAAGCAAATATGATTTTCATAGCTTTGTATTTATAGATTTTAAAAAAGTCTGTATCGTTTAACATATAGTCAAATATTTATTGTTAAAAGAAATATATTTGTTCAAAATAAAATAAAAATAAATAAATAGGCTAAAAGAAGGGGAAAAAAGATAAAGAAGAAAAGATTTCCTTCGATTCATTTTGACCCTCCATCCTCCAGTCCAGTCAGTGGCAGCAATGCGCCAAAAGGTGGCTTGCCAACATTACAGGAATAAGACCAGGACAACAACGCAACCCAGTAAATGACAGCTTATGTCCCTGGATACTGATTCCAAAACCATTCATTTTACCATCAGACGTCTTTTGAGTTCGTAGCAGAAAGACACAAATTACGATTAAATTCAGTAAAACGCTAGAAATATAGGCGTTGTCCTTGTTATTAGCGAAATAAGCAGGAATATATCGAGGTGATATGCAACTGTAAAGATGATGTTTATTAAAGAGGAGAATGATGGCACATCTGATCCAGAACCCTGCAGAACAGAACATGAGCACCAAGAAGGTTGGTGTCTATTTTTGATTATTTCCCCTCTCTTTTTAATTGTTGTGGTGCATTAATGTAACCAGTTAGAGCTGATTAGACAATCTAATAATCTGATGGAGGAAAAAAAAAACTCAGTTTTTCCTGCTTGTGTTGGTTTTTAATAATGTATTGTTGTCATTTCAGGCCTGGTGGAAGTGAAAGAGGAAAGCCAAACCCTGAATGAAATGGAGGAGAGACAGCAGCATCACAGAGCTCGTGTTGTCCTCACTGGAGAAAAATCCTCGATTTGCTCCCAAACTGGAAAAAACAGTTTCTCACAAAGCCGCACTCCGACAACAGCCAAAAAACCCTTCAGCTGCTCTCTGTGTGGAAAGCAATGTGCCCATAGAGGCCACCTGAACGATCACATGTTAACTCACACCGGAGAGAAGCCGTTCGCTTGCCCTCAGTGCGGAAAGAGCTTCTCACGCAGAAGAAGCCTCAACGACCACATACTGATTCACAACCAAGAGAAGCCTTTCGTCTGTCCTCAGTGCGGAAAGAGTTACAAACGCAACGAACACTTTCGGAGTCACTTACTAAGTCACGACGGAGGCAAACCCTTCACCTGCTCACAGTGTGGAAAGAGTTTCAGTTTTAAACGAACCCTTAACGATCACATCAAAATCCACACTGGAGAGTGTCTTCACACGTGCCTTCAGTGCGGAAAGAGTTCCTGAATAAAGGACACCTTAAGGAGCACATCAAAATCCACACCGGAGAGCGACCTTTCGCCTGCCCTCAGTGTGGAAAGAGCTTCATCAGTAAACAAAACGTTACATCTCACATGAAAATTCACACATTGGAGAAGCCTTTTAAATGCCTTCAGTGTGGAAAGGGTTTTGCATGGGCGAGCTGTCTGAAAATCCATATGCGCCACTCTCACTCTGAAGAAAGGGAGTTTACCTGCGAGCACTGCAATAAAACATTTGTTTTAGAGTCTTACCTGAAGAGACACTTGAAAATTCATCAAAACGAGAAGCCTTACGTCTGTTCGGTTTGCGGGAAAAGTTTTTTATGGCCCCTGTGTTTCAAAGCGCACCAGAAAATACATGAGGGTGTGAAAACCCATGTGTGCTCCGAGTGCGGCAGAGCCTTTGCTACAGCCGATTATTTGATAAAACACCACAAAATCCATATGGGAGAGCGGCCGTACGTGTGCTTATATTGCGGAAAGAGTTTTACTAAGAAAGCAAACCTGGTAGATCATGTGAGGCTGCATACTGGAGAGAAGCCGTACACCTGCGCTCAGTGTGGAAACAGTTTCACCTCAAGAAAAGGTCTAAGCTATCACAGAGAAAAGCATTGTTCTCAAAGCGTGCCAAAGTCATGCTCAGTTGAAGTCCAGATAGCGTCGGATATGCCTGAAGATTGTGTTTCTACCAAAAAAGCAATTACATCTACAACCTTTAGTGGTGAATAAGCTCTCATTCGATGGAAATGGCAGCAGAAAGTTTGTGCATCTAGTAAGAAAATGTAAGCGAAGGAAATAAAACAGAAAAACAAGGGAGTGAGAGTGAAGTCTGGAAAACTACATCTTTTATACTACATAAATGTAAATGTGGACCTTATGTAGCTCCGCCTCTTTTTTTATTTCCACTGTGTGAAGGTCAGGTTGTATGAATTTCTGAACGAACTGTTCATTTTAAAATCTTCCCGGTCTACTGACTTTTTTTTTGACATCTGCTTCAAATATCACAATGCACATGATAGCTTTCGTTAAATCTACAACAAGTAAACCACTACACCAAGCTAATTACTCTTCAACAGTGATGCTATCCACCTTATTTTCACAGAAGGTAAGACTTTTTCTGTGAATGTGCGAGACTTCCGGTTCATTAGCTGCTGTAGGGAAATAACGAGAAGAAAACGACGTACTGTAAAACTGTGTGCACTACAAACCGGTGTGTTCATAACTAAGATAATACATTCAAATAATATGGTAAGACACACCAGTTTGCAATATCGAGCAGCAAAACGAGCTGTTTTGTACAGCTAAAAGATAGCTGGACACGAAGGACATCGGAACCCAGACACATTACATTTACAATAAATTAAATGTTTATCTATCAGATTGTGTTTTAGTAACGTCTACACCAACCCTAAACATACCCCTTACAATAATGCAAAAATAGAAATTATTGTTGTACAGTGTGAAAAGAATTATGCTATATTGATGTGCGCATGCCCAGTAGCCGCAGCTGTATCCCATGTGGCCTTAACCTGCTCTAACGAAAAAATAGGGTGGTATCCAGCTACTGCAAAAAGTTCAAAGACAGATTTCTGAAGATGGCTGCGCACTTGTTTCTCTGACGCATAAGCTCTATAGCAGGGCTGTCCAAACTCGGTCCTGGAGGGCCGGTGTCCTGCAGAATTTAGCTCCAACCCTAATTAAACACACCTGCACCAGCTAATCAAGCTCTTACTAGGCATAGAATCTTCCAGTCAGGTGTGTTGAGACAAGTTGGAGCTAAACTCTGCAGAACACCGGCCCTCCAGGACCGAGTTTGGACAGCCTTGCTCTATAGTATATTTAGAGAGGGTCAAGCATGCATAGACACCTAGAGGAATAGCCTATATAAAAAAAGAAGTATTTTGTATTTATTTATTATTCATTTTATTCCAAAGAAGAATTGTCCTGGTCAAAAATGTATACAATCCTTGTTGATGATTCAATCAAGCAAATTCCAAGATCTAGCTAGCTGTATAGAAAATAATATACTGTGCATTAAAATGAGATCTTAAAGCATGTAAGAAACCACAAAAAAAGAAACACATGCAATTTGAATTTGCCTTTCTTTTGGTATACTTTTGTATTTGTTCTTAATTTTGCGTTTTTATTTTGGTGCTAGTCTTTATGGAACTAAATATAAAAATTAATGTATTTACAAAATATGATTGCTCATACTCTTTGGCATGCTACTTAGAATTGCTCATTGTGATTGTAAATGTTTACTGTACTGTAATAAAAACAATTGAATGAAGGGTATGGTGTGTCTGGTTCATGCTAACAGTTGAAGGTGGCGGTAGTGCGCTATTTAAGTTTGCCAGCTGCTATCAAACTAACGAAAAGAAGAGCCTCTTTCTCTACAGTACAGAAAAGGAACGGGGTCAAATCCCATTTTATGATGTGTTTTTAACTCTCTTAAGTTACTTTTACTTTAATTTCAGAAAGATACTAAGTAGACTTAAGCCCAGAAATAGCCTGTAAAACTCGAAGTGTAACAACTGAAGTGTTTGATCTGCTACTGTAAAGATTATTTTTGTCAAAAAAGAAAAAAATGGACGTGATTCAGAACCATGCAGAATAAAAAAACGAGGAACAAGCAGGCTGGTGTCCATTCCTAGATCTACTTTGTTGACTATTTTGGTACAAAGTTCACCAGATTTAGTGGCTATGCATAAAAGGAGCTGATGAGTGATAGATAGATAGTGCTGTCAAACCATTAATCACATCCAAAATAAAAGTTTTTGCTTGCATAATATATGTGTGGGTACAGTGTACATTTATAGTGTATATATAAACACACATACAGTATATATTTTGAAAATATTTACATGTATATACATTTATATATTTATATTAATATAATTTATATTATATATAAATATATATAAACATACCATATTTTTCTTAAATATATACATGCATGTGTGTGGATTTATATATACATAATAAATATACACAGTACACACACATATATTATGTAAACAAAAACTTTTATTTTGGATGCAATTAATCGTTTGACAGCACTAAGATGAAGAAAATAAATGACTTCAATCCCAATTGATTTTCATCATTTAAATGTTTTCATTTTAGGCCTGATGGAAGTGAAAGAGAATAGTCTAGATCTGAATGAATAGGAGGAGAAACAGCAGCATCAGAAAGCTCATGATGCCACAAATGGAGAAAAATCATTGACTGAAAACAAGTTCTCACAAAGCAGCACTCAAACAACAGAAGTATGGCCTTCTTACACATGTCCTCAGTGTGGAAACACTTCCACACATAAAATAAACTTTACTGAGAACTCGTACGGGTGAAAGACCTTTCACTTGCCCTAAGTGCGGAAAGAGATTCACAAGTAAAGGAAAGTTTAAGAGTCACTAAGCCACTGTGCAGAGAAGCCTTTCGCTTGACCTCATTGTGGAAAGAGTTTCATAAATAAATCTCAAGCTGAAACGCACATGAGAATTCACACTAAAGAAAAGCCCTATGTGTAATCACTGTGGTAAGAGTTTCACTTGGTCAAGCAGTCTCAAATATCATCAGCGCCTCTATCACAGCACAGGAATGTAACTGCGATCACTGCAATCAAATATTTGCTTTGGTGTCACACCCAAAGAAACACCTGAATGTACATACAAAAGAGAAATCTTACAGCTGTTCTGCTTGTGGAAAGAGATTTGTATGGATTGACTCTTTTAAGAGGCTCCAGAAAAGACATGAGGGTGTGAAAACACATGTGTGCTCTGAGTGTGGAAAAGCTTTTTGAGCCGACTATTTGATAAAACACCAAAGAGTCCATACAAGAGAATGACTGTATAAGTGCTCTTAAAAGAGTTTTGCCCTGTCAGGAAGCCTGAAAATGCATGAAAAATGGCACAATGTGGGACAATTCACATTAGAGAGAGAGAGAGACAATTTTACCTGCCTTCAGTGTGGAAAGAGTTACTTGATGAACAGATGATAATTCACACTGAAGGAAAATCTCACGCGTGTCCTCAGTGTGAAAAGGAAACCATAATGATCACATGAGAACTCACAGAAGTTGAGGTTGAGGAGAGACCCCCTCACATGATTGTAAAGCACTTTGGGTGTACAACAATACACAATAAAGCACTATATAAATGCATCATTCATTCATTCACACACACACACTTGCCCTCAGTGTGGAAGAAGTTTTAAGCTATCATCAGGTCTAATCTATCATAGAAAAAAAGCAGTGTTCTCAAAGTGCACAGCATTCATGTTCAATGTGAATGAAGGTTGTCAGATGAGCTCAATTTCTTGTACTGTGACTGAATATATCAAGGGAAATATGGCCATTTTAGCTGTGAAATTATTTTAGATTGATTCAAGATTAAAGTTTATTGAATCTCATTTGAATTTATTTTTTAAGCAAGGGCAATAATTTTTGTGCGCTGATTGTACATTATAAAATACAAACATTTTGTCAAAATGATGTGTGATCACTGTTCAATTAATGCAATAAAAACACCTGATCATTTACGAAGAACTGTCAATTGTTGCTCTCAACTGTGCTGTCAGTTGTACTTATGCTGACATAAAATAGAGGGATGGAACTCTAAAAGTGCTGTTATTCTTATCTAGTAAATCATATGTGCCGGAGCGGGAAGAATTTAAAGGTGACATTCTGTACATTTTTCCACTGGCATTTTAACATATACTGTATAGAGGCATATATTTTTTAGAACCATTCAAACGCAAACATGTCAAATGTGTTTTTTGGCATGCTTAATTGTGCTCGGAGAAGCTGTATATGCGATCCCATACAGGAACAGAACTGGAGATTTCTGTTAACACTGTGATTTCACTGTGCTCTCAGATAGTGCTAAAACCTGTTAGGATATACTTATGTCCTAGAATCAGAGCCGATCCTAGACTTCTGGGGGCCCTACGCAGAACTGTGTCGGCGGGGAATGAAATGAAAATGAAAATGGAGCCAGAATGATCTCAATAATAATTCACACAAAAGACGCGATGCACACATGCGTAACCCAATTCACATGCATGAGAAATAATTCACATGCACAAAAAATTATATATATACAGTATATATATATTCACAAAAACCAATTCATGTGCACAAAATAAGAATATATATTCATAAAATACGTTTCACAAATGCAAAACACAATCCACAGATGTACAACTGTGTACAACATATTTTTTTGAATGTTTAAAATTCTCGAGTTTATCATGGGCTGTGAATATGAATCGCCTTGGATTTGTGTGTGTATTTTTGAGACTTTCCTGGCAGCTAACTCCTCCCACGCGGGACACTCGTACTCTTTAGCCAGTCAGATTTGAGATCCAATCTGGTAGCGATTTCAACGAGGGGGTGCATAATCTGGCAGGGGTGCAGAATTCGGCACAAATTAAGCCCTGCTAAGGATGTTGTGTTATGTATGCGTGTACAGCTTTACATCCTGCACAGAGTGGGGGTACAGAACAGGACACAGAACAGTGAGGGGTTTGTGATGAAAGAGGTCACCAACCCCGCTGAGGCCACACTGTACCAGACAACATATCAAACAGTGCACTGCACCACTTCCAAAAGATATCAAATAAGTGAAGCACACGGACAGCCAGTCCCCTGGCACAGGCATAATATTATCACAGAGGCGGACAAAGTACTCAACTCCATTACTTGAGTGAAAGTACAGATACTGCTGGTCAAATATTACTCCATTACAAGTAAAAGTTGTAAAGACAGATTTTTACTTAAGTAAAAGTACAGAAGTACTTGCTTTTAAAAGTACTTAAGTACCAAAAGTAAATTTCCTTTGTCAATGCACTGTTTTATTGTTGTATGTAATACTTGCAATACTTCTGAAGCAACTTAGAATATATTACACCTGCTGAATACACTGACTAGCTTGTAGTATCTTTGAAATAAAGAGCTTTTAGAATGTTAAAAACCTATGGGGGAAAAAACAAAACATAAACAAATAAATATATATATATATATATTATATATGATTGTATAATATATATATAATATATATATCTATATATTAATATTATAATAATAATAATTATTATTATTTAACACCCCTACCCACCCCCACAAAGCAGGATGGTAGTGATCTCACACAGTTTCTGCACACATCTAGGTGTAGCCATTCAATCACATTTGAACAGAGTGGACAGTGAAATCCTGTAAATACAGAGTGATAAGGAAGAAACAAAATCAAAACCTGCTTTAAAACCCAGCAACACAACTGTAGCTGTACAACTTTACAACAGAAACTAATTTGACATCAAAACTAAAATTTAAAAAAGGCGTTAATAGCTCTCGTTTGTACTTGTTTTATTAGGAGACGAACAAAAGTGCTTCTGTGGCTTTATAGGTAATATTTTCACGTACACACTTTAGCAAAATCAGACAATATTGTGTAATATATACCACAATATTAACTTATTATTATTAAATTGTTGTAAATAAATATCACAATTGCAACTGGTCAGTGTTCAAAAAATGCTGGGAAATCACTTCATGTAGCCCTACAAGAGTGATTACTGATCACATTTTAGAGAAGAAAAAAATCACCCACTGACTTTCAAAGCTGCTACATAGTAACTACTTTCTACTTCGAGGACCTTGATAGAAATGTAGTGGAGCGAAAAGTACAATATTTGTCTTTCAAATGTAGTGAAGTTAAAGTCATAAGTTCCCAGAAAAAAATAATACTCAAGTAAAGTACCGATACTCAAAAAGTGTACTTAAGTACAATACTTAAGTAAATGTCCTTAGTTACTGTCCGCCTCTGATTATCACAGGTAAGTTAAGCCACTGGTGTAGGCACACAAAAAGCGTTCAGCGGAACTCACTAGACAGAGGCAGTTGATGTTTGTGTTGCAGTATGCAAGTGACTCTCATAAATGACCATGCAAAGAGCCATTTTGCTATTTTGGGCTACAGGAGAGAAGGCAGCAGCTGGACCCGGGCAGGTCAGAAGACAGTCTGGGGAGAGCATTCAGTGGGCAGCTCGGCGTTGGGAGATGCACAGTGACTCTTTTCGTTTGTACTAAACTAATAAAATGTACTCAAAATGACTCGAAACACTTCATTGTGCTAGTTAGATGTCAAATAAAGTTCTACACTGCATATAGGTCTTCAAAAATTGTTCTGTGGGGAAATAAAAAGGTTAAAAATGAGGGTACGTAATTATTTGGTATATTTTGTCTGTATATATATATATATATACACATTGTGTGTGTATATTTTTTATTATATTAAATCATATTTGGGTTAGTGTTAAGTATTATATATACCACTATAGTATTTGTTCATATTTAGCTTTTATTTTCATTTTAGCTCCTTTATTTAAAATTTTTTATATTTCTGTTTAGGTTTATAGTAATTTCATTACTTAAAACTTTCAGTTCTTTGCCAAGTGAACATTTCTAATTTTCACTTCTTCTCATTTTTTCTCCATCTAATACTATCTACATTTTATTTCATCTCATCCTTATCACTAAAAATGATTTTTAATAGTTGACAATAACAATGATTTGGGGAAAAATAGTTTTGAATCAGTTTATTGTTGTACTGAACACACTCAAAAACAAAATGACAGTTAAAAGAACAAGGAGAGAAGACAAACTTAAGACAAGCCAGTAGAAAGGAAGAAATACAAGGAGAGAAAATGAACACGTATATACAGCCCAGCAACCGGTGTTGGATTGGGATGTGGCTAGAGCTAGAGGACAGTAATGAGGTCCACACAGCACTAGTACAGCAGTACGGGTCTAAGGGCCTACGGGCCTACACAAACACTCCAGTTCTGTTTTTCCAGTGCAATTTTCAGAACAGTGCAGAAATGCATGTTTCCAAGCCATCTGAGGAAGAAGACTACTGATGATGTGTTCTGTGCATCTAATTAGATAAAGTAAATGTTCGGTAGATGCTTCATCAATTTAAAAATTAATTAGAACAAATTAAGCACTCTTTATATTTTTGCACAGACTTAACACATTTACTATGACATGCAAATATACATGGATGTAAAAAGTATTTTTTTGGAAGTAAAAAATACTTCGGATGGAAAACAAATGTATAATTTGAAATGAAACCTAAAAACAAAAAATACATATGAACCTCAAGAGATATCTGCACACGTTTAAGCTGTTTACTAGATGTTACTTTTCACGATCAGCTCAGGCTTTACATTGGTCTGTTGAGATCTGAGGTTGAGCGGGGCAGATGACAATTTTTAACACTTAAATTGATCAGAATTTCACTTTTCACTAGAGCCTAATCTTTTACTCGTTCTTCTTCTCCTTCTGTTTAAGAAGTTTGTTGATCTCTCTCTTCACCATGCCAGCATACTTGGTGATGATGCCATGCTGGTTGAGGCCAGGCAAAAGCAGAAGGAAACTCACTGTGGATACAAAACTGAAAATGAGTGGACAATCACTAATACAACAGCCCTGTGAAGGTACAAACCCGCCACAGACACTGAATAAAGGTACTGTTCAATTTTTACAGTTCTAAATTACGTTCCCTTATGAGGCGACTTGTTTATATATATATATATATATATATACACATACATACATACATACATAACACATCATAAAATGATTCCTATTGGGATACCGATATGATTGGAATCTTCATATTTTTTTCAAAAGTACTATTCACTTCATAATGGATATAACACTTTCATGTCAAATGAAAAATGACTTCAGAATATTTCACCTAATTGGTACAAACAGATTTAACAAACTTTGTGTGCAGGGAGGGTAAGTGGCAGCATATTTCTGGATTGAAACCGTGGTTTTCCATGACCTAAATACAATGACCTCTTTGTTGCGCAGCCTAGTCACTGTTTGCATGAGCTAAGCTTTCCTAAAGGACAGTGACTTCTCTACAGTTTGCACACTGTGGCGTGTCATAGACCCATAGATCTTGTTTTTTTTTTCCTGCTAGTAAATCGGAATGCATTTGTGATGTAAGAGATAGGGACATAAGCAGCGCATTGCTGTAATGTTATACGACAGCCTTTCATCGCAGGGGATTTCTTCAAGCAGTTTGCTTAACTTGGTAAACTTTTAGCCCTTATAAACAGCGTACATACCGATCAGGTAGGTGAGGAAGAGGTTATGCACTTGTTGTCCGATCCAGGCCACAGCCACAAGACTGCTGATGACGGAGAGGAAATACTGTAGAGAAGTAGAACAAATGTGTTACAAGGAGTACACAGAGGAGGAGCCCATTTTCTACAGAACTTACAATAATATACACAAACGCTTTCACTTGCACACACACTATTTGGTTTGAACAACATCTGATCAATAAATGTATATTTACTGATCACTGTCTTAATGAGCGAGTCATTCATTCAATCATTGAGAAAGCAAGTGACTGTTAGATCACCCAAAAATGAAAGATTTGTCATTAATTACTCTCCCTCAGGTTGTTCCAAACCCGTAAGACCCTCGTTCATCTTCAGAAAAATATTTTTTGATGAAATCTGAGCTTTCTGACTCTGTATAGACAGCAACACAACTACCACATTCAAGGCCCAGAAAGGTAGTACGGAACTCAACAAATAGTTCAATAAACCATCTGACATCAGCGGTTAACCAGAATTTTATGAGAAAGCTACGAGAATACTTTTTGTGTGCAAAGAAAACTAAAATAACTTTATACAGTATTTTTTCTCTTCCTCATCTCTGCCGCCATTCACAAGAGTACCACGATGTATGCGTCCAAAAATATCTTAATTTGTGTTCTGAAGATGAAAGAAGGTCTTACGGGTTTGGAATGACATGAGGGTGAGTAATTAATGACAGAATTTTCATTTTTGGGTGAACTATCCCTTCAAGAACGGGTTATTAAATCATTGGCTCACTTGATTTGTTTAAAAATGTGGATTCATTAAGGGAAAGAAACGACAGTTCTGCTGTGGCTTTGTTCTGAACCATTTCCTTTTGTGAAATTGAGCTAAACAGTTGATATTGACAATATTGTGTCTAACATATTTACTCAATATCACATTTGCAGCTGTACAGATATTAGGGAAAAACAGCAATCTTGTTCAAGTGATATTGCTAAACTACATATGATATAAATATCATAAATATACAAGACAAAAACCCACACAGGGTCATGCATTTTCTCTTAGGGGCTCAAGTGCTCCTTAATTATGTATAAGTAGGGCTAGGCACATGTTTGTTTGTTCTTACTGCTGAGCAACAGTGATAAAGCCAACTTAGTGGTGTGAAATGGCAGCTTGCTTTGAGTGTGAAATGCTTACGAGTCACTAGTAAATTTGAAGACATAAAACAAGGAAGGTGCTGTCAAATGAGCATACCATTTTTGGCTTTTCTTCCTTGAGGGCAAACAGACGTTTCCACCAGCCGAGCACACGGCGCTGAGTCTTCACAAGGTTCCCACAGATCTCATGGAAACGCTGCTGCTGTTCTGTTGTCCTGTGCAGGAACAAAATAGTGCTCAGAAAACATACACGATAAACAAACAATGTCTTTATGGGTAACACAAACACATCATAAATGTTCACTCATAAACGAAGAGGGAATCTGTTTCCATTTCTGCTTAGCCATTGCATTTTATTTCTGGGCATAAAACATGACCATACTGAAGGCTTAAAGCTTAGAGCCACAGGAAGCTGCCAGATACTAAAATAAATGCCAGGGGTCTGATCTCGACTCGCTCTGCAGAATGTGACGTGCATAGCAAGACCTCTCACTGCAGAGCGGAGATCCGCTGAGTCAAACCAACACTGTGCCTGACACTGGACACTCAGCAGCAACTGCAACCTGTCACTCAAAGACACCAGAGACCTGAACTAGAGCAAGGGAAGTTGCCAGGGGAGACCAGAAGAGGCAAGAACATACATGCTGTGCAAATACCTATGTGTCTTCCCAGAGGATCTGAAGTGCTCTGAAGAGAAACATGCTATTTGATTAACCTCTCTAGTAGACGAGGAGAGTTACTTTAGAGCCTGTGGCCGAAAGCAGGACTTGCTGTCGTCTCTTCACTCACCATTTGTTAGAACCAAAAACACGGGGGGCAAGAGTGGGCACCAGGTAATCAGCCAGGCACAGGATCATGACACTGCAGGACAGACCAGTAAGCACAGAGGGGTCCAAGAAGTAGATTAGCCTGCCAATGACAAAATAGGTCATAAACTTGCATTCATTTCATTTTTTGATGACTGTATGCAAATTGTCACAATAAAAAAAACCACAGAGTGACACACGATTAGTTCATAGCACAGGATGTTTCTGAAAGTAAAAGGAGGAAGAGTAAAAAAGGAACTAATTCTTAAAAAGACATCACTATTAAGAACTATCCTTTTCTTTTAAGTTTTAAAAAAAAAGCTGAAGCATCTTAGGTGCTTTCACACTTGGTTCGATTGCTCTTTTGCTTTAGAACAAATGTACAAATCTACAAATGTTAAACCTTAAAATAAAATGTTAAGGTTACTACTGCATCTTTCTGAAAAAATAAATAAATAAATGAAAATGCAGCAATTGATATTTAGTTTATTTATAGTTATTTCTAAAGCTTCAACGTACTGTCATTATAAAATAACTTCATTATCGTTTATTTAATTCCAACAAATAAGTTCTTGTTAAAAACTAACCAAATGTAAAAATAATTTGTCTATAATTTTCACACAGGAGAGACTTGGTGTTGATTCCAAACAAAAGGAAATATATCGGTATTGGCATCGGCTATCTGCCAAAATGAGTTGAAAAATATCGGCATATCGGCAAAAATCCAATATTGCGCATACCTACTGGCAACATTATTCTAAATTCAAAAATAGTATTCTATTCTTCCAGAACGTAAATTACTGTATATAAGCAATGATTCCACTGGCATTCATGGCATTATTCTGAATATCAGATAGATCAGATTACAACATCATAATAGATTATTATAAAAGGCATATGTTTACAATGTGTAACAACCTATATAATCAGACACTGAAGAAAGCAAGTGTTAATGGTAAAAAACCCATGAAATACTTCAAGGACTTCAGCTTTCAGCGTGTAACCTTATCTGATTAACTGAAGTGAAAGATTAGGCCTTTAGTAAAGAAGTAGCTCTAATGCATGCTATGAACCGCAGACTCACATGAACAGGATTGTGGTGGCGCCCACTAATACGGCTGGGTACCACGGCTTCTCCCAGCGCAGGACCTGATCTCCAGCCAGGATCACCTCTCCCCATCCCTGCAGCTGCTCTTCCAGCTGACTCGTCTCTTGAGCCTAGAGAAGTGCTTTCAGTCAGTAACAGAGTCCAAACAATGAGTTCTCTTACGACAGATGACATGGCATTATCGGAAATGGTTGTACAATGGGAGTGTCATGAATTCATGGGATGGGCACATCCAGCAGGAATGTCAAGAATGTTAAATAGACACCAATATGAATTATCTAATCCGGGATATATTTTAGTTGTTAACATATACGAAGTAAAACAGGAGAACATAAATGGCTTTTAAGACAACGACTGTGAAACCCTGTGTTCAAACCAGCAGGCCATATTTAAAGGGTCTGTCCAGTTACTTCCTTTATCTGTGATAGATCGCGTAAAAATATAGGTAGTTCAAATTTTAAAGTGTATTTTAAAAGGCTAAAGCATAAACGTCAACCACAGTTCTTGGTGGCTTTAATTTACAACTAACGTAACGTTAATCTCTACTAAAAAAAATGCAGACTAGGATGTAACGTAAAGACTTTAGTCAAACTCATCTCCAGCGACGCTCAAACTCATTTTAAGTTACAAATATTTATCAAAAGCAAATAACGTTACTTGTTAAAAACGTAATATATTAAATATGTACCAAACAAACAAACGCATTATCCCTAAAACCATTTAGTAAGGCGCTAGATATACCGAGTAATCCGTTTCGTTAGCACCGAATTAGTTAGCTTGCTAAGATCTTATCACGCAGTTCATATCCGTGGCGTTTAACTTACCTTCTATTCGGTGCATTCACAAGACTAACATTTAGACAATTAAAGACAGATTAAGCTTAATGGTGTCCTGTCATGCCTTTGTTTAATCCGTTTAAGGTTGTGACAGCAGCAGAAGTCCGCATAGCATATTGCTAAATACAATCATAAGATCTACATTTCGACAGCAGGCGAACTGCCTGCAAGACGGAACATTAACAGACCACTTACCAACAGATTTGCACTTTTATTATCGCCCTCAGCCATGGTTTATTTTGGTGTATTTCAGATACTGTGTTGCTCGGAGAGCACGATTATATGAACCCGCCTCCCCTGTACCGCGGCACTGGCAGTCTGTCAACCGACCGTTATTTCCAGGATGTTTCTATCTGAAACTCGGGACACAATGACTCATGGGAAATGTAGTTCACTAGTAAAATACAAGGGGGAACCGTTAACAAAAATATGGTACAGGGCCTAAACCGATAAAGACATTTCCCCCAACAAATGAGCAGTGGCAGGTGCGTAAACTCTAATGGTGAAATGCTTAAAAGGGTTGAAAATGTACAAATCAAGCTGTGGGCTCAGTAATGATCTACGTTGGAATAGAGCCAAAGATTTCATTTCCCCTAAATTAAAAGAAAAACTAAATTCACATATCTTACAATAATTTGGGTAACACGGTTGAATGGCTGAGCTTAAAAAATGCATTACCTACAAACTATAAAATGTGTAAGAATGGAGAAAAATGGAATACGATTGATATTTCTTCAAACTAAGCTAAAGAAAGAGTCCAGATAATGGCATTTCACAGGTGAACATTTTTGTAATGGTGGAAACAAAGGGAGAAAGCTTAGATGCAGCCACAACTTGGGATGGGGCTAAATGTTCGTTTTGGTAAATTAATATAGTTTATGGTTTTAAACTATTAATTTACTATTTTAATATATAATAAAGCTTGCAGTTGTAATATACGGTAGATTTCACTACAATTGAATATTTCAATATACATTAAAAATAATGTTTCATTTTAAAACAATCGAGAAGGTCAAATAGAAGTTAAAGTGTCGAGTAAACAAAACCTACATTTGCTAATAATTGGATACAAAATGCGTCATGCTGAAGAACAAATAGGCTTTCAATATTAGGTTACTACTGTATTAACCTCAGGTTAAGCAACGGAACTACACTTGTAATTATGAAAGGGGGGGTCACAGCACTGCTTTTAACACTGGGTAATGAAGCCTAGTTCCTGAATAAGGTTAAATTGCAGTACAAAAGGTAGACGGTGTGAATTGCTGTGGTTAGTCTAAACAAGTTAAAATTCCAATTCCAAAAATTCCAAGTGTAAAAATCAGACAAATATGAACAAAAACAGCAAATGCTTGAATGAAGACCCAAGAGGTTTAATTATAGTTTTATTTGACCAACAAAGTGGAGTAAAACCATTAAGAGACAACAATTGTAACCATCACCACATCACTATTCCATTACTTATTTCTCCCACTAAAAATGTAAAACTAGGTCAAGATCAGTAAAACGCAAGCTTTAATGAGGATATGTATCAGCGGTGATACACTTCCACAGGCAAGTCAAAAAAAAGGAGCAATCTAGACTAAATCCATAGCAAAGAAAAAAAAAAAGGAAGAAAGAATCTACAATACACAAACAAGATCAGAGATGCATACTAAAGAAAAAAAGCATTTAGAAACTGATTTGCACATCTCACCATATTGAGCCTGGGTCATACTCGAGGATCAAATCAAAGAGACCTCAGACTGAGCACTTGCCAACTCCAAGCACATCATTCATTGTGCCAAACATTCAGAAACACGTGACCGTGAATGTTCTCAAAGCCACTTTGCGATTTGCCTTTTGAGAAATCTGTGCAGTACATTGGTGAAGGTGTAAAAAGTATTTCCTATATATACTTGAGGGGAAAAGGTCTTTTTTGTGGTTAAGAATGAACTCTAAGGTCTGCCAAAGGCCTTCTGGCTTCCAATGGAGTCCTTTGAGCCTTCTGGTCACACAGCCCTCCACACCCGCTCCAGCAGGAGACAGCTCAGCCGCAAGTCGTGCCCGACCCCAAGCCATCCAAAAACAGAGGATCCCTCCAAGACCGGATCACCCTTTCCCTCCACTCTCGCACAAATGTAGTCTAGAAACTCGCTAATTACCGCAGACCTTCACTCAAAGAGTGGATAAACTGTCTCCTGCAAATGTTCCCTGTGGCAAATCCTATTTGTTTTGATAGTTGACAGACATTTATTTTGTTGTTGATACAGGGGTTGGTTGGGGGGGTAGTTCAAGCCGCGTGTGCCTTGCACCCCCCCACCCCGCCTCCCCATCTTGGTGAGCTCCCCACACATCTCGGGGAGACAGATGCAGACCCATTTCGTTGTATTAGCTGGATCGCCGGGTGTAGCTGTGCTACGGGGATCCGGTGTGGGTCCGAGGGAGGGTCTCTACACCCCCCCTCCCCTTTCCTGCATGGTGCTCTGTGGCTTCATTGCCCCAGACCCAGTGGATTTTGGTGGATTTCTACCCTCGCTGGACCAAAGTGATCTACAAAGGATCCCGTTCACACCCATGCTGTCCATCCCTCATACAACTGTGCCAGGTTGTCCAAGTTTGTCGCCTCTTTGATGACATAATCCACCTTAAAGAGAGCAAAATACATGGCATTAACAAACGCACACAACAGCAGCAGTAAGGTTGTATAGATAAAGGAGGAAAGCTCACCTGCTCAGTGACACTCATTCTCCTGTTAGGGTCCACATCTCTCCCTTCCAGTTTGGCCTTCACCCTCTTCCACACACTAACAGCGTAGGAATTCCTCTCTTGCACAGCTGAAGGAAAAACTGCTGATCAGTGATCTTAGCAAAGCTTCAAGTTGATTTCGTAAGAGGACTTCAATGAAAGGCACTATTTTCCTTTAGAAGATACCATTATCCAAACAATCCATTGTCAGTACAAACTGTAATTTAAACAATCATAAGTTTAAACTGCCTGAACGTGAACATCAGTGAAGTGCTTTTCATACTCAAGTTAACATTGATCTATCGGTTAAAATAACTGCACATTGGCCCTTGTAGGTCAAGCATGCAGATCTAAAGATTCTAAACTACTGTTCAAAAGTTTGGGGTCTTTAAAAGAAATTAATACTTTCATTCAACAAGAACGCATTCAATTAATCAAGCAACAGTAAAGATACAAATTTAAAATATTGTTAAATATTTCTGTCGCAGGATGTTTTGGCACTGAAGTTTTAAACTATACTGTATACTGTTTTTACTGTATTTTTGTTCAAATAAATCCAGTCTTGGTAAGCCAGAGCCAAAAATAATTACCAACCCAAAACTTTTGAATGGTAGTGTATTTCTCAATAGTTAATAATTATTAAAATGCTAAAACATTGAATGCATGATCAGCATTAACTTGATGAATAGTGCCTTTTAATAGGCATCTTTTAAAATAACCACATATTGGTCAAACACACATATGTAAAATTGCTACATTTTAAATGGACCGATCTCTGAGATGGCATTCGCATCACAACTAACCTCTTCCAGTTTTGGGATCCCGCACGGCTCTTTTGGGGCTTGGGGCCAGTCCTTTACTGTTGATCATCAGAGTGCTGGGGGGAGTGTCCACCGGAGTCCCAAAGTTTCGAGGAAGAGCTTTGCGGGCATTCTGAGACATGCTGTCAGGCTGGGTCTTCACTCCACTGCAGCGCACTGCTATAGTAACAGACAGAGAGAAAGTTCAAACTCAAAGCACCTACAGAAACCCCCCCCCCCCCATGAAAGAACCAAAGCTACATCTTAAACTTACCAGCAGCAAAGCTGGTCTGGACTGTGGATGTGGGACTTGCACAGTCACTTCCTCTCTCAGTGACAAGAGGAGAGGCGAAGCTCACCAAGCCATTGTAGATGCTAAGGAAATAAAAAAAACACATTTTTTAACAAAAAACCCCTTGAAGGATTACAAGTTGTGTTCTGAATCCAGCACAAGTGCTCACCTCTGGCTCTGAAGCTTTAGCTCCTTCAGGGTGGCAGGGATTTCTTGCAGTAGCTCAACCTGCTCTTGGCTGCGTGGTTGACCTGTAGCTTGCACTACTGTGAAGAGCACTATCTGCACATTATCCTGCCATGCTTTGTATTCTGACAGGAACTGACGCACACTACCCTCATAAGTCACTTCCTCTCCCTCCGCAAGGGCATTTTCCTCATCCTGCCAAATTGAAAAGCAGGTCTCAATTCAATAACATTTAAAACCACTTTTTATCAGCGGTTAAAGGTGACCAACAAACTAAACACGTCAAGCATTTAGCATCAGAGGCTTATATACCTTTGCCATGGCACGCAGGAGGTGCTTAACATCAGCAAGTTGGCGGTTGTGATTGGACAGGATGCCTTTAATGGAGTCTACCAGCAGCTGCAGGGTTTCGGTCACTCTCTCCAGCTGCTGCTCTCTTTCCTCCTGCATGGCTCTCTGACTGGACATCTCCTGGGTGAGGTGATTCTGTGCGTACACAAGCCACTCAGGCCCACCAATGGACAGATCCATGGCAGCACTCTGCAAAGACATGATCCAATGCTTTTCAATTAGAAACAGCGGACACCCAACAGATTATGGTGAAATGTTTTTTTGGGATTCCCAAGTAGTTAAAGTGATTTGCAGGGTTGCACTGATATAGTTTGACAAAATAAATGTAAAATGAAACACCAGAAACTAAAATAAATTGTTTTAAATCCTACAAGTGAATTCAGGCATACTATCATACATGTAGAGCAGGGGTGTCCAACCCTGCTCCTGGAGAGCTACCTACCATCCTGCAGACTTTAGTTCCAACCCTGCTCCAGCACACCTGTCTGTAATTATCAAGCAACCCTGAACACCTTGATTAGCTGGGTTCAGGTGTGTTTGATTGGGGTTAGAGCTGAAATCTGCAGGATGTTAGCTCTCCAGGAGCAGGGTTGGACACCCCTGATGTACAGTATAAAAATGGATATTTAGAGATTCGCAGGATTCAAGTTTTAACTTATTTTTAAATATATCCTCTAAAATGGAAGTTAACCTTTACGGATTCATTAAATATCATCAACAATGAAATATACAATACTGATCGATCGCTATGCACGACAGTTCAAAGGTTTGGAGACAGAAGTTTTAAGAAACTGATAAAAGGAGAGTAAAGAAATTTATGATGTTACATGTTCTTCTTCTTCAAAAAAGAAACCCCAAAAAATAATCACTATTTTCAACATTGATAAGAAATGTTTCTTGAGCACCAAATCAGTATTAGAATGATTTCTGAAGAATCATGTGGCTCTTAAGACTCCGCTCTTAAAATTCAGCTGTGTCATTACAGAAATTACATTTTAAAATAATATTCAACTAGAGAAGTTATTTTAAATTGCACTTTACAACATTACTGTTTTTTACTGTATTTTTTACTCAAACTTGGTGAGCATGAGACTTTTTTCAAAAACAAATAAAACAAAAAAAACTTTACTGACTCCAACTTTTGAATGGTTGTGTAGATAGTAGGGGTGCGCCGATTGATCGGCTACCGATGATTATCGGCCGATAATCGCTTTGGGATGTTTGATCGGCGGTCTCTATAAAAGGCCGATCTAAAAAAAAACGATCTCAAGCTGTTGTGAGAGGTTTGGCACAACGGTGCACCGTCTCAGTCTGTCCGACTCGGGTAAAATGAAGGTGAAGTACAATTCATATTTCTTCATTAAATAACTTATGAAGAATTTGAAAACTTTTTGAGAATTTTACAACAATGTGGGTTGGGGGGGGGGGGGGGGGGGGTCGAGTGGTGAATCACTGCGCGTGCTCTCCCTTTCTCTCTCAAAATGCGCAAACAGCTTCAAATCACATTGCGTCTGTCTATAAGCGAGCTGCACGCTGTAGTTGACACAGGAATTGTCACTTGCACAATTGAGCCAGTGTCGCATCGTCACTAAAGTTTACAAAATAGCATTTCTTTTTAATTCTTGCCAGTGTTTAAACCATTCTCATGCACTCTCCTGGAGATGGAGCGCTCATGCACACTCGGAAGCGCACCCACATATCGTCAGGTTCACATGTTTGCAGTGCGTATGCGGTGCATACTTTTTCCACACCCATGTTAACGGATCAAAGCATTAACACTGCACGCAGTTGCAGTCCGGCAATGCGTTCCAGGAGCGGTGCGTCTGCAACAGTGCAGAAGATCGTTTCTGCACCGAGTCTGTTTGCTGCG
Organism: Sinocyclocheilus anophthalmus; assembly: GCA_018155175.1. Classification (NCBI taxonomy): domain Eukaryota; kingdom Metazoa; phylum Chordata; class Actinopteri; order Cypriniformes; family Cyprinidae; genus Sinocyclocheilus; species Sinocyclocheilus anophthalmus. The sequence goes on along the minus strand of JADLZN010001501.1, from coordinate 235,992 downwards.
CTGCACACGCTGAATTAAAGTAACAGCGCATTGTTTGCAGTAAATATGAACATGGAGTTAACCGAACGGAAGTAAAAACTCCGGTGTTTCACAGTCAACACATGGCTTTTTTGCTAGATTTAAAACAAGGAAAAGAGCACTTTTAGATAAACAAGGCAATAATAGATGTCACTCATGGAGTTAGGAAAGCAAAGTTCTTTATGAACCGAAGGATTGATTGTAATAAAGATTTAAATTCAAAAGAAAAGGCAGTAGAGCTGACGGTTTTGGTCATTGTTAAGTTTTAAAGGGTTAGTTCACTCCAAAATGAAAACTCGGTCATTAATTCCTCACCCTCATGTCGTTCCAAAACCATAAGACCTTCGTTCATCTTCGGAACATGAATTAAGATATTTTTGATGAAATGTGTGAGTTCTCAGACCCTGCATAGACAGCAACGAAACTGTAATGTTCCCAGGTCCAGAAAACGTAGCAAGGACATCGGTAAAACAATACATGTGACATCAAGGGTTCAACCTTAATTTTGCAAAGCTACTGAATACTTTGTGTCACAATACAACAAAAAATAATTGATTTAACATTCATCCCCCTGATTTTACTCTTCCGCCATTTTGGATCGTACCCCAAGAACGTATCGGCATTGTTTACGTTATGGTAAATGGCGCGCATGAACGTAATCGGCGAGTTGACACCTTAATGGAAGCGTGCCTATGCGTTGTGATACTCTCCAAAATGGCGGAAGACAGTAACTCAGGGGAGAAGAATTGTTGCACACAAAAGGTATTCTCGTAGCTTCGCAAAATTGAAGTTGAGCCACTGATGTCACAGACTGTTTTACCGATGTCCTTGCTACGTTTCTGTCTGGGAATATTACAGTTGTGTTGCTGTCTGTGGAGGGTCAGAGAGCTCTCAGATTCCATCAAAAATATATTTTTTTGTTCTGAAGATGAACGAAGGTCTTTTGGGTTTGGAATGACATGAGGGTGGGTTATTAATGACAGAATTTTCATTTTGGGGTGAACTAACCCTTTAATTTCCAATGTTTGTGATAATGTAAGAAAAGTAGTTTAAATGTTTTGCAACTTGCTTGCCACAACTTAATATATAAATCTAGAAGTAAATGCAAAAGTAAAACGCATTGAATAAGGTGTTTCTTATATTTATTGCATTTAAACACGCCTATGAAAGATTGTATTACTGTACTGTGTAAAAAAACAAAACAAACAATGCACATCACAATGCTGAAAAAAGCATTTTCAGTAACAATGTTTGGATTTGAAATCAAAATAATGGATGGATGGATAAATATGTTTATGGGTAAACAGCCATGGATCAGTTGCAGACTCCTGTGAAAGGAGGAAAGAAAGCACAGTGACCACCTGCTGCTTCTGCACCGCTTCACATACAGCTCACGAAATCAGGCTTGTGCCGTGTGTAAGCTATTGTGCAACAATTGCAAGGTTGTAAAAACAAAAATGCACTGCATGATCAAACATTTAGGTGAGAAAAATATATTTTTGAAAAATGTCTAAAAAATCCCCACCACCCCTCAAATTAAAAAAAGTGGATAGTATAATAAAAAAACATTTTAAAATCCAGCAATACTCACCAGTCTATGCAGCAGCTGAAGTTCCAGAGAGGAAACGGAGGTGCTAAACTGGGCAGCATAGGAGCAGGTGGCCTGGCATCGTTTCACAAGTTCAAAAAGTGTAGCATCCATGTTCAAGGCTTCTGGAGTGCGGGTACGCAGACCTTCAAAGTTGAGAATGGTGCTGCAGAGAAAAGTAACCTGGTTGGCACGCTGACTCTCCTTCATCACCAAGGCACGGCGTTCTGCTATAGTGGCCTCAAAGTCCTGCAGCACTGGGGCGAGTGCAGGGTTTGCGCCACCGGCCCACTTCAGCCTTTGCTCTATGCTGCCCTCTAGACTTGCCAACTTCTCCTGCAACACAAAACCCAATACGGTTTAAATTAAAAGGTTTCTATTTCACTTTGACATTTTCCAAAATATGCAACGGCTTTAACCTGGACGCTGCCAATAGAAGCTTCGTCCTGACTGAGTTTGTAGAGCTTCTTCTTCATGTTGCTCAGGATGATGGAGCGAGGTGGGGGACTGACCGTCATGGGTTGAGTCCTCGCACCGAGAATGTCCTCATGCTGCCACTGATGAGAGAGAACAGAGGGTGAAGGTCACATTTACTGGTGCTTGGTAAAATTTCATGGGTGAATTTCAGTCAAATCCCGCTCATGTTCAGATTAGAATTTGCTGCGCTGACCAACAAAAAGCTGCTTGGTTTTAAAGTGACTGTAGTTTGTTACTTCTCTATGTTATTGACAATGCATACGGGACCTGAATTTTTGCACACAAAGTTTCACTAGAACTTCACAGCCACAACCGATGGCGACATTTTTTGTAAACGGAGACACGGTTCTTACCTGGAACATGGCGATGTGAAGCTGAGTCCTCTGCAGGCTGACCTTACAGGCTTCAATGCTGACTTCCAGACGTCGTACCAGGTCCAGTTTTTTCCAAGCCGTGTCGTAGGAGCTGGCAAGCACTGTAGCCCTGTTGAGCAGCAGTTGGGATATCCGTCCTGCCTGCACCCCTTGCTCTATTGCTTTCTTGCACAGGTCATCCAGAGAAACCTTCCCCTCAGCGCCAAAGTCCTTGGCCTCCACCTGGGCAATGAGATCCATGCCGAGGGCACTGAGAGCGCTGCAGATGGCCAGGCCCAGAGCCTGGGTGGGGAGCCCCATTAGCATCTGCCTCACAAAATCTGCCGTGAAGGCTTTGATGGGCCGCATCATCTGGTCTTCGGTCACTACAGTGGAGCCTCGGTACATGGGTTTCACTATGGGTACTGGGCCATTTGAGGGTGGAGGCTCATCAGTAGGTGTAGCACATGTTCCTGTTAGAAAAATAAGTGTGTAATAAAAAGCCTGATTCTGCACAATGACTAGGGTTTTTTCCGATACCGGTGCCAAATCAATACTTTTAAAACCGTATTTAAAAAACAACACAATTTTTTTTTTTTTTTTAATTCCCAAAACATTGATTAGCCATTACACTATCAACACATGATGTCTGTTTCTCATACTGGACACCAGAGGTCGCCCTCGCACAGAAAATCCACATATCCAGCAGTCCACAGAAGTAGGAATCCCATGACCCTCCAGTAAATCCCTTATATGGACACCGGCATGCTATTTACTGCACCTGATACCGAATTATAACGTTTTGAATGATAAAACAAAGGCAATAAACACTCGACTGCGACAATATAGATTATCTGTGTAATTCAAGCCATCTCTGGTATTTTCATAACATTAATGATTATAATCCATTGCTAATCAAGGTCGTGCCTGATGGAACATGCTTTTTATGCCTCATTCTGTGACAAGAAGCCACATCAGATCACAAAAGGAAGCATTTGACTGGTGTTGTGGAGTAAAAAGTTTATAATGTTCTCTTTTGTTGGACAACGGGTTTAGAAATGTGAAAACAAGGGAGGTTTAGCTTTAGGCATTTCAATTTAAGCATGTTTAACTTGGTTAACGGAAGGCTAACTGCTGCCATCAGAGCAAGTATAATTACTGCATTCATGCGCTCCTCGAATGCTCTCATTTCCCGAGTTGTGCTTTTAAGTCGGAAAGTGTTGTAGTAACACTCTCGTTACACCAAAGATTTGTATTATTACAAGTTTCATGACTTTATTTACGTGCATTTTCTCAGTCGGGACATTTATTTTTCACGTTGGTCCCGTGATGAGCGTCTTACGTCCGTTTCGGAGAACCAGAGGACAAATATTTCAATCGATCGCTCAGGCATGGCACCGAAATCTGCGTTCTGATTTGTTTCTAGTACATACTGGTTACATAGGTACCGGTGCCATATTGGTACCAGGTTTCGGTACCCAACCCTAACAATGACATACTACTCTTGCGTGCTACTTTGTTTTTCTTACTTTATTCATGCGTCATTCCTAATATTGAGAAAATATCCATAATATATTGCGAAATTATCTAGTAGATGTTTACCAGATAGCGTCTGTGCAAATGATCCGCACAGACGGAAGAAGTCTCGGATGGTCTGGAGTCTCTTCAGGAAGAAAATTTCCTCCAAGACCTGCCTGGTCTGCACATTATCAAAGAAATGGACCTGTGTAGCTCTGGACTCCCGGATCACATCCACCTTTCTCCAGGCAGCAGGCACATCCATAGAGTTCAGCTAGAGGGGAGAACAGGATTCATTTAGACAGCACTCTAATCTAATAAACATCTCAGGCATATGATCAGCTAGGGACAAAAACAGAAGAAAAACCTGACTACCCTCCTAGTCATATGCTCTTTTTTTCATCTTTTTCCACTTCAGTAATTTGCAGTCACAATTTGTTGCTTTCATGGAACACCATTCAATATGAATACACAATAATATAGCCATCAAAAACGGAAAAATATGTTTTATCTCATTAAGACACAAAACACATAACTCAAATATATTACTATCACCAAAATGAAAATTCTTGGCCAAAGCCGAAACCGAACAAAATGAAACACTGGGCCAAAATACCGAACGTTTTTTTGCCCTGTATTTTAGCCATATTTTTTCACATGCATTAATTAATAGCCACAATGTGTTTTTTTACTGTTTTGTCTTGCTTTTCAAAGAAAAACTTGATTACAAAACAACAATTTAAAAAAATTTACTAAAACCTAACATTTGTTAATGTTCTCGCAGACATATCCAACAAAGCACAATTAACGTTAAATTTAATTAGTTAGTAAAATAATTTTTTTTGGCCTTTTTGAAACCCCTTTCTTGTAATCAGGCTGTATTTTTTTTACTGTACAATAATGCTTCCTTGCAGAGCAGAGATAAATTCTTTGAAACATTAGACATAATTACAGATCCCAATTTGACACTGTGGGAAGTTATAATAAATATTAATAGAGCTACTGTTTAATTATTATTATTATTATCATTATTATGAACAACAGTAAAATTACAATACTAAAATTTATTAATGTTGATGGAGTTCTTGTTTTTTCTCATCTTTTATTTTGGCAGAAACCCGCAGGAAGGCCTCAGTGCGACAACAAGCAATTATAAAATGATTCTCCATACCGAATTTTGGAAGATTTTTGTCACACCGTACGCATTGTCACAACGCCTTGGAAAAAAAAAATACATAAAAATGTGACGATCACCTGACGAGTAGCAGCTTCATGCAGATTTTCCCCGTGCTTTGGACTTTGAGCCCTTGCTATCGAGCTTGTCATTACTGTCAGAATACATGCAATCTTGCTGTATTGAAAACTAAAATTTTTGCATTTAAAATTGTTTTAATGGCATTTCATGATTTCAATCATCTTACAGTAACCAGCAACCACCTGTTCCTCTTCTCATCGAAGACAAGCGATGCAGTACTAAACAGTCTCTCGCTGTCGGTGCATGTAATAATTTTTTGCATCTTTCAAATGTACATGTTTGTTGCATTAGTGCGTGCCTCTATTTGATTGTGTCACGTCATTGTTTGGTACAATTTATTCAGTCTTGTCGCACTGAAAGAGATTTTTTTTGCTATGGTCTGCCAAATAATTTTGGTTGCCGAACATTTGGTGCATCCCTAATCATAACTATAGTATTTTACTGTTAATGCACTAATCCATACGGTATTTAACTCGTGTATACTTCTCAGACTGAAGAAAAAAAAAAATCTGTATTCTTTGATAAATAGTACAGGTTTACAGAACATCTAAATTGTACAACAGACCCAGGTGGTCAAATATTAGGCCCCGTCCACATGGAGATGCGCTTAGCTGTATACGTAAAATTTTTGCATCGTATTGGCGTTTCATCCAGACGGATCCGGCGTTTTGGGAGTGTGAAACCGATATTTCGCAAAACCGGGTACCAGAGTGGATCAATCTGAAAACGACACCTTTGCGTTTTCATGCATACAGCCAATCCGTATATTTTCATATATATATCATTACCCCACGTCTCGACCCTAGTCAGACACCGCTACGTCACGTAACAGCAACAAAAACATGAACGATTGTCTTATTAACTAACATTAACACAGATTAATAAATGTATTGTTCCATGTTCGTTTGTATACAGCGCTAAAGGTTTATGGGCATAGTCCAAGTCTTCTCCGTTTTTAGTGTATCTCTGTGGCAGAATTACAGTGCCACATACTGGCCTGGCATGTATACTACATCGTTTTGTGTCAGTTTCGTGTGTCCATATTTTCTTGAGACGAGGGAGAAAAAAAAAGGTCGGACAGGGAAAGCTCAGGCTTCGTGTGGATGTGGCCTTAGACAGTATTACATCTCTAACCAAACATGAATTACAAACTACAATATTTTACAAATCAGTATTTTACCTTGTCAATCAGAAGTCCAAAAGCAGTCTCCAGCTGTGCAAACATGCCATCAAAAGCTACCAACAACATCTGACCGGCACTCATCTTGGGTGTTTCCTGCACGGAGCTCTCCATGCTGCGCGGCTGGATCAGTTCTGAGTACTGGGCTCGCAGAACCCTGACACAAATCAAAGACACAAAGTTCAGTCCATCCAAATTCAATAACATTATGTACTTCTTAGAAAATATTTCCATTTTACCTGGTGATATCCAGATAGTGGTCATCTGGATCCTCCTCCAGGCCCATGACGGTGTTACGAAGATGAGCCTGCAGAACCTCCCCCAGTCCCTGCAGCGAAACCCCATCTGCGCACTGATCGATAAGTGCGTCCAGCTCCACTAGCATGGCCTCTAATGTATTTTCTCCCTTCAGCATGCAGCGCAGAGCCTCTGGGAAGATGATCTGCCGGAAGTTTGTGTTGAGCTCCTTCAAATATTAATAAAAAATGTTTGAGAGGGGGGAAAAACCATCACTGAAACCACTGAATACCATTAAACACTGAGAACATTACCTGAAGGCAGGTGTAGACGCCATTGGCCAGGTAGACAACTTGCGAAGTCTCTGCAAGGCTGAGGATGTCCAGGTCATGTGACAGAAGCTGACACTGCTGCAATAGCTGCACAAGGCACGTGATGTTTCCACTCATACTGCAGAGCTCTTCCAGGAACCAGGCACCATCACGGGACGTCAGCTCCACCAGCTGCTCTCCGGCACTGGCTGCAGCTCCCTCCATCACCAGGTTACGCCTGCAAAGCACAGAAACACTGAATTCTTTCATTCTTTAAGATCACTGAAAAAAAGGCATGGAAGACCAGTACGTTTTTATTTCGGCAACAAGCCTGGGGGTGAAGTTGTCCCAATTCACTGTAGCTTTTTTTTTTTTTTAAAGCCACAGACTCAGACCTGGTGAGGGCACAGAGGGCAGAGACGATGATGCCGGCCAGGCTGAAGGACCCGAGCTCGGTGTCCTCGAGCAGGAAGACTTTGATGCAGCGCTCGATCTCCTGCAGCTGCTCCTCACAAACGGGCACACCAGCGCCCTCTGCCTTCAGACGCTCTACCTGCCGCAGCAGCCGAGTGTTGGTTTCTGCTGCGTGGTGCTGCAGCGCCATCTCGATGCTAGACAGGAACTGACATGTGGCAGGAGGGGGCTGGGGTGCAAACTGCATTTCATACCTGAAAAGAAAGAAAAAGAGGATTTTTATGATATCTAATTAATTAGAGGACATGGAAAAGTCAATTTGAAAAATGATTACAATTAATAAAAATGCATGATTGATTTTTCCAGATTTTTCAGGACATGAGAACCTTGATTCAAAAGTTTGGGTGTTGTTTTTTTGGAATACTTTTATTCAGCAAGGGCACTACATCACAGAACAAAATTACATTTTAAAATATTTTAAAATAGAAAACATTTATTTTAAATCATAATATTTCACAATATTACTGTTTCACTGTACTTTTGCTCAAATAAATGCAGCCTTGGTGAGCATGAGCACTTCTTTTAAAAATCTTACTGACACCATACTTTTGTTCGGTAGTGTAATTATAAAATTGTATAGTTTTTTATTATGTGAAGTTGGACCAGTTACTGATGAAAAAGCAGCCAAAAAGCGTGAACTGGAGACCCAATCAGTAGTTGCACTTATTGGTGATAGACGGTCTGGCAGTGATCGCGGGGGGGGGGGGGGGGGGGGGGGGGGGGGGGGGGGGGGGGGGTGGGGGCTGGTATGTCACACACCAGCTCCTCCATCCACTGTTTCCACGTGTGAACTCTGTGCCTGAGCAGCACCGCACGGGGGTACAGCAAGGCCACTGTGGCATAGCTGTGCAGGTGCTCGAGACAGCCACGCAGCTGAGAGCGCCTCTGCTGTAACAAAGCGCTCACCTCTGCCTCCAGTGCCTCACACTGGCTAATTAAATGTGCCTGGCCTGCATTCTGCAAGAAAGATGTTGCTGGGACGTAGCTAGGTGGACCTGCAGTTTACACAGACCAAAGGAACAAATTAGAAGTTTGCAAGTGCTCCTTTTGCTTCTCATTAAACTTCAGTTAATATTCTGTAAAAGAAACCCAAAATGATCTGCACCTAAATCAATAGGGCTACTGATCTCCTGGAGGAGACTGGCAAGCTGGGTGGCCTCTAGACTGGCAAAGGCAGCATGATACTGAGAGATGCACTGATCCAGATCTGACAACTTCCCCTGTATAGCATCCTGTACAGTTCTCTGCCTGGACTGCAACTGAGTGTGCTCGGAGAATCTGGAAATGGATGGGAGAAAGAATGACAGTTAGAACTTATAATCTGTCCAATCAAATCTACACTATTACACAATCAAGCAATAATTGTGACCAGCTGAGCATAATTCCCTCTATATAAAAAAAAACTCCTTGGTGGTCTCGTCTGCTGACCTGTGCTCCAGGGAGTGGATGGGATGATCTGCTCTGGTGTCGGCTCCCTCCAGGAACTCCATCTCCTCCAGCAGCTTGCCCTGCACTTTCTCCACTTGTGTGAGCTGCTCCTGCAGGTTTAGGTACTCATCCACTGTCTCCTCCACCTGCGGCAGCACTCCAATCATCTCATCACGGTTCTTGAACCAGTTCATCTAAAAAAAAATAAATAAAAAAAAAAAAGAAGAAGAAATTTTTGGTTAGCAAACCAAGTCAGGTCAAATTTATTTGTAAAGCGCTTTTCACAATACATATTATTTCACAGCAGCTTTACAAAAAACAACGCTAATGAGTAAAATATCTTAACATCTTCATGCCTTACAATGGCATTCAGCATATTAGAGCTGGGCGATAATACGGTTTTCATTTTGTGACAAACACAAGTACCAAAGCAGTTGAGAACTGCTATACATTCACTCCATGGGAGTATACTACACGTATGCAGATAAAGTTGGCACACTTGCGAATCCACCTTTTCATGAAGAGCTGGGTGATAATAGTTACATTTTGTACTGAAATAAATCAGACAGTTGAGATTTGCTATACACTTCAAATCGCTCAAATTGAGTGTACTGTATGCATGCAAGTGGGATATAATATACATTCGACTTTATATAGAGAGCTCAGCGATGACGGTTTAGGCCTACATTTTTGTGATGATATAAACCAGCTTGAGTGTCATTTTTTGATGTTGTATTCAAGCTTAAGAATTAATCAGTAGTTTGGTTTCCCTGAATATGTGATATAGCAACATGGCTCAACCTGGGCAACAGTTTGAGGATGCAATACCTGCTTACCCAACCAATGTCATGTAGCAGTAATGTTAAAGAAATTCATTATTTTAGCAAATTCTTATATTGAAATCAACATACCTCACATTTAAGAGGCAAATGTACATATCTGTACCATTTGCACTTAAAATTCTCACCTTAATCTCAGCCACACGGGAGGAGAAGAGGCTACGTGTGATGTCTCGCTCCATCTCTCTCTTGCTCTGCTTGTTCTCTGCTTGCTGACCACCACCTCCATACACAGCCCCTGCAAAGCCCACCTCGCCACCTGCTGTCCAGTCCACCAGAGGGTCATAGACAAACGCCTCCAAAAGAGTCAAGAGGGTCTCTCTACCACGGCGCATTATCTGGATGACCTGCAAGGAAAGGACACAGTTCCAATTTGTATGCATGTTCTAAATTAAACAATAAACGAATCATTTACATTCATGAATCATCTCATTCTTACCTGTTCACAGGACAATCTAAAGATGCCCTCCACCCCTGTGACCCCCAAAGCGGTCTCAATATTGTGTGTCATACGGAAAGGAACCTTCTCTGGTACTCTCAAGCTTTTTCCTGTTAGGATGATAAGGTATTTAAATGTCTATGCCCATGAAGTATGTTTTGAGTCATTCTCAAGTGAACAAGCACTCACCCTTCTCAAAACAGACGTTGTAGTCAATGTGTACCACCTCACCAGTCGTCATATCAATAAGCACATTGTCAAGATGACGATCTCCTAATCCAATGATGTATCCCACCATTGACATTACAGCAGTGGATCTGGCATAAGACTAAATGAGACGCATAAGATTGGTTAATTATAGTGCAAGGCATTTATTCTAACACTGTGCCGAACATGGGTAGGACATGTGAATAGTGGTTCCTCTGACCTGAGTCACGCTCCACCACTCACTGGGGGTGGTACAGGAGCACCAGAGCTCCTTCGCCAAGAGGTTAGGGGGTGTAGCCTCCATCAGCTCTCGGAGAACGTCTCTCATGACACTCAACGGCCAGTCACGGCGTGACACATCCAAACTGAGTCCGACAGCCTTTAAGGCAGGACTGATCTTACTGTAATAGAGCTCACTGGGCCGTGGAACCATGGGAAGATTCTGAGGTTGCTGGAAGGATTCCTGTGCCTAAATCAAAAAAAAAAAAAAAAGTTACAAGATTTGGTCAATTTTTAAATCTTCCTTCACCGAAAGGGAAGCCAATCAATAGGGCTGCACTATTTACCTCAACTGAAAATGACAACTGGCATTTTTTATTTTTTATGTATTTTTACTTTTATAAATTATCTTAATTTTTTCCATAACAAATGGTCTTATCTACAAAAACCCTGTAAAACCATGTTATGTAAAAGAATAATTTTTCTGAAGTGTTCTATGCTAATTTTCACTCTCACCTTCTGGGCTTGGACCACAGCCTCACGCTGCTGCCAGCGTTTGTACAGACCAAATAGTGGAGTGGCTCCATCCACCCACTGGATGAGGCCTGATCTGGTGCCCAGCGGTGTGACAGAATAATGACGGGCGTGAAACCTTGGACTCTCCTGTTGATTCACTTTAGTGAACATGGTGTTGACGATAGACAAGAACTGCATGATCCTCTCATCCAAATGCAAGTCCTCCAATCCTAACACCAGAGAATTTTACATGAGCAAATGTTAAATGCATTAAATGGGATAATTCACACAAAAATGAAAATGATGTCATTTACTAAACTGCTCAATTTATATGGATTACTTTTACAATGTCTTTAATCGTTTTGGTGGAAATGGACTTTAAAAAGGGGGGACAGAAATCTCAAGTAATGTTTATTTGTGTTTCGAAGAAAAACAAAGGTCTTATAGGTTTGAAATGACATGAGGGTGAGTTTTTGGTGCTGCTTTTAGCCACGTTTAAAACTCATACCTTTGAATAGGTGAGGATAATTTCTGCCATCAGAGCCTAGAAAGTAGAGCTTCTTGGGTTTGGTTTTAGTCGGCAGGATGGTGATGGTATTGCCTACGCTCTGGATGGTGACTGCATCTGTAGCAGACACCCCCCCCCCCCCCCCCACCCCCCCCCCCCCCCCCCCGCCCCTGCATCGCCATCTCTGTGTTGGTCATGGCAGTCAGACGGGGGCTGATCTCATCTAGCTGCAGGAGGTAACTAGCCCGTTTTTGTGCCCTTTGCTGCAAGCTCAGCATGATCTGTGACAGGATGGGGTAGAATTACAAAAGGTAAAATGCACAGCATGCATATCAGCATTTCACTTATGCACACAGATGTCCTGACTTGTTTGAAGGGCACCCAGCTGCTGGCAGGATTGGCTGGATTAAGAGGGCTCCTCAGTCTCTCTATAGCGTTGTGGATGGCCTCCCCATACGTCTCCTGAAACCACGCCTCGTGAGGAGTCTCCGCCGGAGCAGCCGTGATGCTGCGTACGTGATCCAGTGCAAAAACCACAGGCTTCATCAGAGCAGAGTGCTTCTCTCTCATAATAGCCACCTTCTCATCCCTAAACCACAAGAGATTGAAAATTTAAATGATTTTCCAAGAGGCATGAGTCACTCACTAATGAAGTTTCTCCTTCTATATTGATTTCCAGAGTCTTGACTTACTTGCGCAGAGTGTTGTTGTTCTGAACTCTTTTCACCTCGTCCTCCAGCTGTTGAATCCTGCGCAGAACGTGCATGTGTTGCTGCTGCAAGACCCCCAGCCAGAGCTCGTCCCAGAGCAGAGTGACCCTCCTCAGCTCGCCCACCAACAATTGCACCTGCACACACAAGGATCAACAAAACAACTCTTAAACAATGACCTTTAACACAAACAGACACTTATAGAACAGCAAAGACATTTCTGTAATACCTGTAGCACCATGGTGGGGTTGGCAGAAGAGAGCTTGTCTACAATCTTGCTGTAGCAGTCCTGCATCATGGCTTGGTCTTCACTAGAATACATCATCTCTTCCCCACGGCTGTTCTCTTGAGAAGTCGGCCCGCTGCCCGTCTCGCTCTCACCCCCACAAAGAGCCTCTCCCTGCATGTTCCCAAGAAGGGTTGGCAGGGACGACGGCAGCTTATTACCTGGCAGAGATGAAAACAATTTTTCTTCTCCAAAGAGGCTAAACTTCTATATATGATCACTAAACTGAGAACTGACTGGTTGTTTAATGTCTCCATCAAAGCATAAAGCCAGAGCATTTTCCAATTGTCTTCAATAAAAAAAAAGCAAGCAGAGAGATGAGACACTGACTATAGTCTCTTTGTTATGTTTAGGTGCAAATATTTGGCCCAGATGCATGGTCCCAGACTACCAGAATATTAATATGTAAAACAGTGTTTAGAGGAACATTTCGTTCCCCATGGGTCTATCAGGTAGGCAGCTACAAAGCGCTCAAGCACCCCTAGTTTTAAAAAGAGCATCTGGCATTTTCATCTGGCTAAGAATGTTTATGTCCATGCTTCGATGGACACATGGCCTAAGGTAGCCTGGAAATACAGTATGTACCTGCAGCCTGAGCCTCTCCACCAAGAGATATAGATCCAACAATGGCAGGGTAGAGGATAAGGTGGGGTGAATCTTGGGCGACTCTGCACAGCAGGCTGCAGATGCTCTGGCGGATGTAAGCCTCAGGGTGATTTAGTCTGGAGAATAACTGAGGGATGATACCTAGAGATAAAACAGAGCTATTAATATTACATGAATAGAAATAACTATCTACATGATGTAGAGAGGAAAGTGTTCATTACTGTATTGATGTTCAAGTTCTTACCTCTCCAGGGTGCAGTGGGGGTGGATGCCAGGCCGTGTTCCAGACCCTCTCTTAATTCCCCAGCATGCTTCACAAGCAAGCGCAGCAGACGGAGGGTTGCCATGACAATGACATCATCGCTGCTCTGTTTGCTGCTCTGGTTGTTCAGGAGCAGCTTAGGGTCGTCTTCATCTATGGGCACCTGATGATCAAGACACCAAGAAATTTGATCGATTTCTGTTTTAGAAATTTATCACTGCATAAACATTAGAGGAGGAATCCTCTGACCTGCCCAGCGTTGAGTTTAAGGAAGGTGAAGTACGCTCTGCAGGAGACCCGGTACAGGCTGAAGATTCGGTCAACCACTCTCCTCCACACCCCAATCAGCCCATCGGTCACAGTGTCCTCCACCTCAGACAGCCACGGGCAGGCACTCAACAGCTGTCGGCCGATCACATCCACCATGTCGTCCTCCTCATCCTCTTCATTCTGCAAGGCCATGTCCTCATCCTGCATGAACACAATGACCAATGAATACACAAAACGAGAACTATTCACATTCCCATCGCAGATAAATGAACATCAGCATTAACCTTGTGGCAGAAATCTACAAGTTTATATAGACAAGATAAAATAACATATCTTTAAGAAATTGATACTTTTATTTTTAAATCAAGTTTAAATCAGTCAAAAGTGGCAGTAAAAAATAACATTCCAAAAGATTTTTAAGGAAGTTTAAAATAGAAAATTTAAATTTGGAATTTTTTTTTAAACTTTCCATTTGCCAAAGAATCCTAAAAAAATGAAAAATATGAAAACGGTTTTCAACACTGATAAAATGTTTGAACACCATCAACACACTAGAATGATTTCTGAAGAATTATGTGAAAGTGAGTGGAGTGGAGTAACTTATTGATAATTACTTTACTTGGAAACAAATTTCAAAAAAGTCATTTTTAAATTCTAACATTTCACATTATTACTGTTTTTACTGTATTTATTTATTTTTTCAAAAAATAACATTTCAGCCTTGGTAAGCATAAAAGGTCTCCTTCAAAAACACCAATGGAAGAAAAGAAAAATGCACCAACCCCAAACTCTTGAACTACAGTATATTTAAATGAAATGCCTATGTTTTCTAGCATTATATGTCCATAGTTCCTTAGTGTGTAGTGTGCCACAGTATGAAAACCACCGATTCAAACTAATTTACAAACTGTGAACTCTATAACCTGAATTCCAGCTGGACGACACATGGCTTGACCCAAAATGCCGAAAATGATTTCCTTGTCCTCATCACTGGTGCCTGCTGGGAGCAAGTCCTCAATTTCTTTCTTCTCTCCAAGGAGCAACGGAACCCCTTCTCCTTGACTATCGACAGACAGAATAAACAAAACATAAGTATGAGCATATCATTTTTTTTTGTAAACCAACATTAGCAATTTTATTGGGGAAAATACCTGGCATTGTCCACAACCTTTCTGCCCCATCTGTACGCCCAGCTGGCCAGAGCAGCCCATGATTTGGCCACTTCAGGAGCCTGAGTAGTTGAGAGTTGGTACAGCTGCCCAAGGACGAAGTCTGGCTCCCCAACACCAACACTGACTGCAGACAGAACAAAGAAACAAAGACAATAGCAATCACACACTAATACACATGACACTGTAGAATGCAATGCAATCATCATATTGGTCCACAACCATTCATGACACAAACAGCATGGTTTAATGCATTGACATTAAGCCTACCTGTAGTCTCTGTTGTAATATGTGGCATTCCCTGATCTTCCAGCGGCAGCTCCAACAGGCCAGAGATGTTTTTGGAGAGAGCTGAGAGGCTGGTAGAACCAGAGTTCCTCTTCACCACCATTTTGAGTTGTGGAGTCAGATCTTTCCAGTCGGCCAAAAGCCATTTGCACAGAGTAAGCACAGAGCGACAGGCTGCACGCTCACACTTTCCAGAGTGACAGTACGACAGCGCACAGGAGCTCAGCATTTCCATAGCAGATACGGACTGACCTAAAAGGCAGTGAAGTGCTAAGACATTCACACTGCAAAACACCAAGACCAAGTGAACTGGCCCAAATCAGACTGAAACACTTACCAGCAGCAAACAGAACTTTAGCCTTCTCGATCTCCAGCTCTGGTCCCCACTTCTCCCCAACAGTGCCTTCTAGTGACAGCTGCCTGAAGCTTTGCACCAGGTCCTGACCTTCAGAGTCGCTCACTGATGGCTTGTTGCACAGACTCAGCAGACGCGTGGCCAGGGCGATGTTTCCTTGCTTACGAGCAAATTTCACCGCAGTCAGACAAAGCTCCATCAGGTGAGAGTCCACTGGAGCAGACGATCCTGGATGAATCATTGCAGTCAACAGAGACGCCACATCACATTCATTAGCCAAAATTACACACAAGAGAAGGAGACCTTACCTTTGAGTTTTTGGAAGAGCTGCCGCTGGAAAGTGGTGTATCGGAGAGCATGTAGCCATGGCTGAACATCCTGCTGCTTGCAGGTGGTCAAAGCTTCACTGAAGAGCGGAATTAAGCAGTCCTACAGGGAGAAAAACAAAGAAAAGGGATTTCTTGAAAAGGAAAAGACACATGACAATGTATTTGCATGCTCACAGGGTTGATGTGGTGGCTCAAACCTCTGGGTGCTGGTTGCAGAGCGAGTTTTCTAGAGAGTTGGCACAGTGCAGCTGCAGGGTGCTGAGAGTGTGCAATGAGTCAGACAGAGTGAGAGTGGAGAGACGCAGGGGACCCAGAGAGATGCGGCCCGTCTGTTTCAGGTACTTCACCAGGGTGCTGAAGATGAAAACCCAAATGTAGACTCGCCATCAGTACATACACAACTTGTTGAAAAATCGACTGTGTTCAGACTATTTACTCACTCAGATGATGCGAGAACCTTCTGGTCCTGTTCGTGATTGGTCGCAGTGATGGCTCCCACAGCACTTCTGAGGAGCTGTACCTCAATGGCCTTCTGGAGCTCTGATGGGTCTGGGCTCAACACAGCAGGAAGAAGCCTCTTCAGGTCTGTCAACACAAACAAACATTAATACATAACACACCAAATTGCTGATCAGCGAAGCAGTTCATAGAAATGGATTCCACATGTTCTGACCAATGTAAAACAAACGATTTAAGAATTTTTAAAGATCATCTTTACAAAAAGCAATTTCTAATTTCTACAAAAAAAAATTTGAGCTGAGCATTTCTAGGTGAAAAATGCTGCTGCTAATTATTTTTATTGCCATGTCTTTTCCAGGCCTGACAAAAAAAAAAACCCTATACTACTTGTTGGTTTTCCATGACTGTGGATTTAATCATACCAATCTTGTCCTTAGTTGAAGAGTTAAGAAGGCCATAATCCTCCCCAGGGAGCAACTCCAACTGGACACGGCACTCTGCGAAATCCCCCTCCTCAAAACTACTCAGAGCTCTGGAGGGTAGACAGATTAAAACACAATCATTTCAACAAACTCCTCACATTCCTACAGTCAGGAGGAGTTCAGTTAGTGTCAACAGTTCTGCTACTACACACCTGATGTAGTTAAAGTCTGTCTTGAGGTTGACACTGGAACTGTCAAAATTGCTGGCTTTTTGGGAGGTTCAAAAAATAAAAAGGACCTAACTGGCCTGCCACTCCTGCACGGACTCCCAGTCGCTCAGGGCCACATAACACTCACAGGCCTTATTAGCCAGGAAGTTGAGCACTTCTGGAGAACACTCACTGGACTTCAACAACAGAGTTTTCCTTCCATCTCCTATTAAAACAGCCATGACAGAAACAATAAGAACCAAGGCAACTTCGGCCAAAAAAAAAAAAAAGATCAGGGGACAATAACCTAAGGCTAGGGATGGGAATCCTTTGGAATCTCACTTTTTTGTCCATTCTTACATTTATACAAATTCAGTCTGAATAATGAGACACTATAGAGCTATTACCAACAAACTGAATCAGTATCAACAAAAAACATCTTTGCACTGCAGAGGTGGAACAAGCTGCATCTAAAGTGTTTATTTACACAGACTTTTTAATGCAGCTCAGATGTGAACACACCTACACTGCAATTTCATAAATACTACTATGAAAGTAAAGTTTTAAAAATAAAACTAATACCGAAATACAATGACAACAATGAAACTAACCAACACACGATATATGAAACTAGAACTGCCAATAGGTGGTGGCAAGTCCTCTTCATTCATTTGTTCAAAAATTCTGAAACAAAGCCAGACATTATTGTCTTTATGAATTATTAATTGAATCATTCACTCATACTATTAATTCAAAACCTAATTCATTCTGTAATGAATCACTGTCTGTTGCTTTGAGATGCACAACGGTTCAATTGGAATCAGAAAATATATGAAGTGAGATTCATATATGAATAAATTTTTTTTTTTTTTACCTCAACCCTATTCAGGATTATCCTGCATTTCCTTTCTCATGTGAGACATTTACGGCAAAATACTCACCGCTGCTGGTGTGTTTTGGGCTGGAGGTGTTGGAGCCAGTGAGTTTTAACAGGGAGCGATCAAAGCCTTTAATAGAGCAGTCCATCCCTGTGACGGCACACAGCTGCTCTTGGTACTCTAACGCTGCCTTCTCAAACCTTGGGAACAACGCAACATCAACATTTTATGAGAACAGAGTGACTAGACAAATTTGCATGGTGTAAAGTAGGTTAATTATTTTCAGAACACAAAACACTTACTTTCCCTCAGCCTGCAGCGCCACTGATCCCAGCCAGCCCAGGCTCTTGCCACTGTTGGCCAGACTCCAGGCTGCCAGACCTTGTATAGCTTCAGGGCATCGCAGCTCACACAACGCCTCCACTAACATGGTGATTGGCACCTCCATTTCTGGCCCCTACAGGGCAAAGCACAGAGCAAAAACAATTAAATAAGGCATTCGGATATTAAATCCTAATAGTGTAGAGCCAGTGCCTTACAATAACTGACATCTCAAAAAGGAGCAATGTTGGGAAGATAATGGAGTAATAGTTCCAATCCTTCAACCTATTTCAGTAATCATTTATTTGTGAAATTTAAAATGTATTGCAAAAAATTAAATGCGTCAATGAAAATGGAACATTTAGAATTCAACTTAAAGTGCCCCTATTATGGATTTTTGAAAAATTACCTTTCATGCAGTGTGTAACACAGCTCTAAGTGAATGAAAACATCCTGCAAAGTTTTAAATCTGAAAGTGCACCGTGTATAAAGTTATCGTCTCTCAAAAGAAGAGTCGACTCTGAATCATTGAAACGAGTCGTTTTTAAAACGAATCCCAAGTCGTTTCATGTTTCCCCGGTAACGCTGTACACAAAGCAGCACTGCTCACAAAGGCTGTGTTATCAGGCATTACAGGCATGATGAAATGAAAATGAGACCAATTGGACCAATCACCGCAGATTAGCGTCACACAAAGGAGGGGTTTGGAAAAAAGAATAGTTTGGGAGCCGTTAAGTAAGGTAAAAATAAATGCATATAAGACAATGAAAGCGTTTTTGACCTTGCATGCATGTCAACCTGTTGTTGGGGACTACCAAAACTAAATTATGAACCTTTCATTACCCATAATAGGGGCACTTTAAGACAGTATTTTTGCTTAATGCATATTTTCCATGTTTTCACAAAATTATTTGTTGGAGCCTCTTTTGAACAACACTGCTTCAAGTCTTACCTGTGCACTACTGTTCTTGATCTCAGTGAGCAGGTCAAAGCCATGACGGACCGTGACTGCTGGCTGACCTGAGAGAAGGCCCACCCTCATCAGTGCCAAACGAATTCTGGTTAGCCAGTCTTGGCACGTCTGTCTGTTTGTGTAGAAAAATGTTCTGATGCCCTAAATAAAGAAGCAAAGAAGAATTTAAAAAATAAAGCTGAAGATGAAAACATGGGCATTTCCTGGTTACCCTTAGTCCACTCCCCTTAACAGTCTCCTTGTAATGTAGCTAAAGTCTTGTGCAGTGAGAGCGCTGGCACAGCCTTCATACGCATTGTACATGAGTTTCTCCAGGTTTTCCAGGAACTGCAGAAGCAGAGCCAGGCGGAGCTGATTGGTGTGGTGACCCTCATCACTCTCTCCTCCACTCCACTGACTCAACTCCTGCTCTGTGTTCAGACTGTGAGCCGCCAGGCTGCGGATCATACCTACACCAGCACAGGGATAAAATATTGATTCATAAACCGATGACACACAACACCGTTCAAAAGTTTGGGATCAGTAAGTTGTAAAATGAATACTTTTATTCAGTAAGGATGCATTCAATTCATTAAAGTTGACACTCATATTCTTATGTCTTGAATATTTCTTTCAAAAAAATGTTTCTTTTACACTCTTTATTCAGCAAAGAATTCAAAAAATTATATTATGGTTACACAAACATTAAGCAGCACAACTCTTTTCAACATTGATAAGAAATGTTTCTTGAGCACTAAATCAGCATATTAGAATGATTTCTGAAGGATGATGCGACACTGAAGACTGGAGTGTCCATTGAAAATTCAAGTTTGCAATCACAGGAATAACAGTATTTTAAACAAACAGTGAACGGTAGCAAACCACACATATATATTATGTGTTGTGCACTCATAACCTATAAGTGTTCCAGTTTTAATTATTTTTAATAATTTTAAATGAGGGTCCTTTTAGAAGATTGTTCATTAAATTAAATGTAATTGCATGGAATGGAGAGACCTGGGTGTATTTCCCAAAAGCAACTGGGGTCGCAAGTTCCATCGTTACCATTAGAATTTAACGAGGCTTGCAACCATAGTTGGCACAATGCTTTTGGGAAATGCACCCCAGCAATCTTCAAAATGTATTCACAAGTATCTAGAATGACAAATTAAAGTCATACAAATTTTGAACGACATGAAGGGGAATGAATAGTGTCAAAACTTCAATTAAGCAAACTATTCCTTTAATAAATCTTGGAATTTTTTGAGATTAGTCAAATTCCTAAATGGATAACTCGCTAACCCTCTATGGTCTGGAAAGTATCCTGGGCTCGTCCCAGAGGGGTCCGGAGTTTAGAGAGAACAGTGAACTGAGCGGCCTCCCAAACCGCCCACTGCCACAGCACCGCCTCAGTCTTCAGTAGGGCACGGGGCACCATGGCTGAGTCTTTCTTCTCCAGCCGCTGACAGCTGTGGTACAGCCGCTCCAACCAGGGTTCCTTACTGCGTATGAAACAATGAATATCTAATAAATAACTCCAAAGATAATGACTCCCAGCTCCCCTTTTATTTCAGCTGTAGATGGTCTACAGTACAGGGTTTTATCAAATATAAAATATATTCAAACGAACAAACGTGTCCATTTGTTCTCACCAAGGTGAGAATAAAGAAATGAACCTACTCACCCCCCACGGTGGACAGTTCCATACAGAATAAACCCAATGAGGTCAGAAAAGTCCTGTGGGTGGAATGTGTTGATAGGTACTTTGCTCATGTGTCGGCGGATGGCCAGAGAAATCTCCTTAATCTCAGAGTGACCACGGGCACTGCTAGGAGACAAGCCGACAATTACCATCACATCAACTACAGCTTTTAATGCTCCCCTCTGGTTTCTATTGTGTGAATTCAAGACAGGCGAAAAGGAGTCTTGCAAACCTCAATGCAACGTGCATGGGAACAGATCTCAGCAATTTCCCAAAGGCCTGCCGGACTCGGACTGCTGAGTGGACCAGCTGAACTCGGCAAACATCCACGCACCTGCACAGAGAAAGGAGACAGAAGCAGTGCTGATTAAACAAGAGTTTTTTTTTTTAACCTCCGCCCCCAAGAGCAGGAGGAAGAGTTGCAGCACTAATGAATGTTCCTGCAGGAAGACAGCGTCTAACAAGCAAAGGATGTGTGATTACCTCTGGAGAAGCTCTGTGGTCAAGGAAGATGACACAACCTGAAGACTGTTACATGCCTGCAGACATATGGTGGGGTCTTCATTCAAGGCTACATAGAGGAAAACTGACATGTTAAAAGTCCATTCACTTGGTCACTAGTTTATTATCCTAACCCTTTATTTGTTGATCTGGAGAATGATTCTCTTTATAACATTGTTTCACCTTTGTGAACTAAAAATCCAGAAATAACAACAGGGATATTAACTCACAATTTGCCAGTAAGCCTTTGCAGAATTTGAGGAAGGATGGGAGTGAGAACAGAGGGGAGTAGGTTTCAGATTTCTTCATCATCAGAGACACCTCTAATGACCAGGTGAGTAACAGCCGCCTAAAAAAGGTTGTTAAAAAAGACAAAATAACTACTAACAGTAGAGGCTGAGACCACACTAAAAACCAGTGATTAAAAATCTAATCTAAATCTTTAAGCAAGGTTTTAGGATTCAGAGGAAAAAATAAACACTAGAAATTAGAGGTTGACCGATTGATCAGCCGGCCTATAACTACATTGAGTTATTTGTGGCGGCTCGTCACAATATCAAAACTGACCCCCACAAATAGATTTTCCAAAAGGCTTATAATAAAATGAGCGCTTCACGTTTCAAAATTAAAATGCAGCTCGGGTGATTTTATATGAATGTATCTTTGAAAAGAACCGATTAGTTCTTGATGGCTAATGTCAAAATCATAATTGCACAATGTGCAAAATGCTAGACTTAATGTTAAATATTTTTCATAGGTTCGTACTCAGATATTCCTGTTATACAGTATTTTAGAGTAAACAGTAGGAATGCAACAATACAGTTAGCCCAAGGTTCAATAAAGTTCTTTTCAGCAATTTTAAATGCTATTTAAAAAAAAAACTAACTCCAGTATACTTTAACTAAAACTCCAGTACATTGCTGTACACTGTAGATAAACATGGATTATCACATGTCTACCTTAAATTTATTTTGAGAGAAGTATTATTTTTTATGGATTGGCCATTATTTAGTGCTATGAACACATGTAATGTCTGTTTCATTCATACTGGATACTAGAGGGCGCCCCTGTGCAGAAAGTCCACATATGCATCACCGAAGAAATAGAGCTCAGGACTCCAGGAAATACCATACACGTTTCCTCATCTCAGCGCAGGACTCACGGACACACAAACAGAGCTAGTTTGGTGAGAAATAAAGGTCACCGGGTTTTTGCGTAGTTTAGAGTAACAAATCGTACCAAAGTACTTTAAGGTCAAAATGCGAACAGGTTGGCAGGTCTGCAGCAGTTACCGGGGAAATCGCGATATCTCCAGCTCCCAAAGCGCCTCCTGCTGGCAGAGAATTAATTTGCAGTCTGTGGGAAACGCTGGTGTCTGTCAGCAAACTGGGGCTGTTAAAATGGCTGAAAAACTAAATTAGAATTTTGTACTTATCAAAATTCGAATTATATTCGAATTTAAAAGGCATAATTTCAGTTAGGGGGAAAAAAAAGCTTTTGGCTTCTCTCCTGAGGCCACAAGAGGGCGCATCGAGCAAAATATTATGCACGTTTCTTCAAAGCATAATAAAATAACAGGACTATCTTTGAAAAAAGTGCATAATGTTTAAAATAATGCTTATAAACCATATATAATTAATAAAGTTGCTTAAACAATTATATGTATAGTTTAATACAAAGGACCGAAAAAAAAAACATCACAAAGAGTACTTTCTTCATTTAAAAACTTGAGATGCAGTGGGATGGGGAAAACCGCCATAAAGTCTTGAGAAATGTTTTTTTAAAAGTTGAATTTACATTAATTTTACATAGCTTTCTAAACCTGCGACTCTCTTTTGCGAGTGCAGCGTTGATAGATGTCCCTCTAGAAAATGCGATGAATATGCGTTCTATGTGAACGGCTTGGTTTCGGTTTTGACGTAAACAACATCTTCCCTGCATTGATTGTTCTCTTTTTCTGCAATATTTTGAATGAACAACGTAGCAGCGCCGCATCTAGTGGGTTCAACTGGATAAGCTATGAAAAACATTTAAAATGCAATGACACTTACATCGTCGACGCATTTCGCGCGCCACTGAGAAGGCTGCCTGAAGGTCCGGGTATACTTCCCTTTGCGTTCCGTTCCGTCTCGCGCACAGCCGCGTCCGCACAGCTTTCAAAGTATACTAAACCGCGGATGAGCGTGGACGAACGAGCTTGACACATATGCGCAGTACCACCTACTCTGTCTTAAAGGGTCATATGATGCGATTTCAAGTTCCTTTCTCTTTGGATTGTTACAAGATCTTGGTGCATAAAGAAGATCTGTAAAGCTGCAAAGACTCAAATCCAAAGACATATTCTTTATAAGAGTTAAGAGTCAGCCACGCCTACCTAAAATGGTTTGTTCTAACACGCCCCCACATATCTATCTCGTTATGTGGAAATATTAGCATAATGCCGGCCAAATGTTCACGTGAAGAAAGAAGGCGTGGTTTCAGGAAGAGCAGTAGTGTTGATGCAGCCATGTCAGGGAGACGCTGTGTGTTTCAGTGCGAAAGCAAAAGCACTTTATTTGGCCTTCCGGAAGTAGATGCAATAGGAATCATTGGTTAAGATTTATTTACAGCACAACCCGGATGTTCGAATTTGTGCAACACATTTTACGACAGTTTGTTGAACCTAGAAGAGTACAAGGCTGGCACAAGGCTATTTAAAAAAAAAAAAAAAAAAAGGGGTTAAATTCCGACTTTGCTATGACAATCTGGCACGACTGCAAGTATGTTTTGTTATTAGTTTAAGTATTTGCTATTGACTGTTCGAATGTGGAGTTTTGCGCAGCGCAGAGTAACGCGTTGTGTGTGTGTGTGGTGTGTGTGTGGTGTGTGTGAGCGAGAGAGTTGAACAGTTTCACATCACAGGAGAGTGAACTGCTGTCAGAAATCATAGCACGTCAGCTGTCTTAACCGCGGCTTGTGTACTGCATCATCACTGTGTCTGTCACGTGACTCTGTTGCCCTTTCGGGCTTGAACTGATGGTAAAACTAACGACATTATTAACTGTCTTGATATTTACTTTGAAAGCTGAAGCTTGCGATTATGGTAAGGGGCGTTACATTTCCGACGCATGCTTGTGGTTTTCGGCCAATCACAATGCACTGGTTCAGCTGGCCAATCAGAGCAGACTGCGCTTGTCAAAGGAGGGAGCTTTGTTGAAAACGACGTGTTTGAGAGAGGCGGGGCATAGAGGACCTACAATAATGTACAGTATTTGAAAAATAATGTGTTTTTTGAACATTAAAGCATGTCAACATTCTGTGAATGAAATTTATGTGAATACATTTTTTAATTAATGTAAAGATTCTAAATTCAACTTTTACTTTAAACTATTATGGCACTAAATTTGAATATTGAAAACACTTCTGTTTAGCATGTTTGGATGCACTAATTTAACCAATTTCCTAAAATTCAATACTAAACTGTTGCCATATGCAAACAAGGAATTAAAAAGAAAGGGGCAATTACACCTGTCACTGTTTAAGTGATTATAGCAGCTGAAAGAGCAAGAGGTTCAGATTAATTAATCACAACAGGCCTCATTATAGATAGGCAGTGTGAGCTGTCTATAAGTGTGAGCTCTGTACCTCGCCTCAGGGTTGAGATGATCCTTGCTGAGCAGCATACCCAGCAAATTAAGGAGCGTGCTGAAATGCCTTTTGGTTGCCGTGGTAACTGTGCTGATGACAGCACCGTCAAAAAGGGATGGAGACGAAGAGCTCAGGCTGCTTGAGATAAAGTGATCATGTCTTGGGAGGAATAAAGAGAGACAGGCAGCAGTCTATCAGTTATCACGCCTGGAGTGAGAGAGGCTCAAATCAAGTGAATGACAAAGCGTTTTTTGACAGTTTTATGTACACTGTAAGAAATACAATGATAAAACCATATAGCACTGCATAATTCATGAAACCACACTGCCACTTGTTAAACACTTCAGTGTTATTCTACATTTCTCACACTATTCGTCCAATACATTTGTGATTTTAATTTAATTAATTTTTAATTCAGACAAATTTACTAATTAATCAGACAGTAAAACAGTAATATTGTGAAATAGTACTACATTTTTAGAAACATAATTTTTCTATTTCGATCTTACATATTTTTCTAAAGCAATGTCATTTAAAATGTTCACATATTCCTTCAGAAATGATTCTAATATGATTTGGTGCTCAAGACACATTCATATTATCACTGTCAATTTTCTCACGTGTTTGTGGTATATATATATATATATATATATATACACACACACACACCCACACACAAACACACATAACACTCACACATTTGTGGAGACAGTGATACTTTTAGGATTCTTTGATGAACAGAAAAAAAACAGCATTTATTTGAAAAAGAAATCATTTATACCAGTCAGTGACCGCTAAAACGGGCTAGGGGGGGGCTATAGCCCCGTCAGAATTTTTAATAGCCCCGGTTTAGCCCTATTTCTTTATGAAGTAACTCTGACGTCATCAATATCATTTATTTTCTTAGCACCCCTACATATTGGTCTAGCTCCCCCTTAGCACCGGTAGAGAAAAAATTCTGGCGCCGTGCCTGTTTACAGGTTTTAATCAACGTATATACATCTAAGATTATAATAATTCATCAAATAATTATATATATAATAATATAACAGGCCTGGAAAACACTATGACTGTGGAAACCCTGAACATTTTTAAAGAAGCATCATCCAGGTAAGTAAAGGTAATGTTGCATTGTTACCTGGTGCAGTGAGAATAGAGAGTGTAGAGCACTGCATACTGGACAGCAGGGTGATGAACTGCCAAATCAGAGTGAACTACAACCAGATTCTGACTGAGCAGGGCAAACACAGTAGGGGACAAAGCCCACATCTGTAACACAGAAAAAATAAGCGCTATTACTCTACTCTTTTACACATTTTCTTGTATGCCTGCAAAAAATGCTTTCACAGAGCCAAGTATGAATTCATGCTGACCCCGATGAGGGAGTTCTTGGTGTTGCCAATGGTGGTGAGAGCACTGAAGTCGAAGATAAGGATAAACTCTGCTCTCTCTGGGCTGAACTGCAGCTGGCTAAAGGCAGGATGTTGTATGTTAGGACAGGCAGCAGGCAAACCCAGAGGGCTAAGCAAACTGTTCAGCGCACAGCCCATCTCGCCCAAGACCAGTTTATAAGCTGCCTCCAGGGTAGGGATGTTCTTTAGGCTCAGCACAGCATGATACACTCCATGTGCAGCTGCCATCACCTGTGACAAACAAAAAAGCGTTAGCTCATAGCTGTGTGTGTTGAATTTCTAACAATTGAGGTTACTGATCGTACCTCTCTTTTTCTGTGGAAACGCAGCTCCAAGAGTTGGGAATTTGGGGCCAGCAACTTCTCCACAAAAGCAGCCGGGATGTTGGTGTTTATCTGGTCAAACAATCTACAAACACGCATTAAAAAAATAAAAAAATAAATAAAACGTGTGAAAAAGTATCTCAAAGACAAAAATAACAGTGACAAGGCCAAAGTGTGAACTACATTTATTTACACAAATCCCACAAACTGTACTCCAGTCTGTCGGTTATTGGATTAATCAAGTCAAGTCCTACCAGTGTAAGCAGGGTGAGGACGGACATGCTGTATTCTGGTCCGCAGCACTGGCAGCTGTCCAGCTGGTCTAGGCCATAAGAGATTACAGCATCAATCAGCTGGTTGCCCAAGTCCATGCTGACCAGCAGGACACACACACACTCATTTCCTGCTGTCAGCACTGCCTCCGAGAAGAACACCTGCTTGGCTGTGGTGACACAGGCTAAAACACGGTTCAAAACCTGTGAGCGAGAAAATGCAAACAATTTACGTCAGATCAGTAAAGGATTGTGTGTGTGTGTATTCTCAAGTGTTTGTTGATCTATAAATGACAGCAGTTTATCTTAGAGGATCTATTTGTATTGCAGAAACACAGATATTTAAAGCAGAGGCCATGCGTGTTGGATACTAACATCAGTGACATATGCTGCTGTGATCGGAGGCCCTCTGATAGGGTTGAATCGTTCTCCGATGCTGTGCACAACTGTGCTAAAAACTCTCAACAGGGCTGCCAGTTTTGGCAGGGATACTGCGAGAGGGGGAATGTCCTCATCTCCTGATTCCCCAGATACAACATGACTCAAATCCTATGAAGAGCATTAGAACCTCAGAAATCTCATAATAAATGGAGTATCAGAAACCAAATTAAAACAATTTATGTTACCTCAGCATACGCCTCCATGTCTTCCAAAAACTGACCCAATAATGTAGTTGAAAAGGCCAAATCTGCGACCCAAAACTGCTCCAGACTCTGTAACCAGCCTAGAAAGATATATTGAGACAGGTTAGACAGGTTATTTCCCAAAAAAGAGAAAAGAAACTAAATATAAAACAAATAGTACCAGACACTTGTTGAGTAAGAGACTGTTTCTGTGTGTGGTCTATATGCCAACCTACTAAGATATCCACTGTGTCCTGAAAAACAAAAGCAGCAGTTAATTTACAAGCTCTTTCCTTTCAGATTTCAAGATTTTAAATGTAAGACTGCGTGCGCTGCTTACTCTGAAGTTGGTGCTGAATACGTGTGGATAACACCGGGCCAACAGTAAAATACATTTTACACTTTGGCACAACAGCTCTGGCGTGTCCAAGTTCTCCAAGATAGACTGAAGGCTGCTCATCACCAACTGAAAGACAAAACGGTAAAACATTGCAACCTAGGGCTGGGCGATATAGCTAAAAAATTTATTAATGATATAATGTTTCATATCGTTCGGTATCGATAATTATTGACTTTTTATAAACTTTTGTAAAACAGAGTAACCACTGCATTTTTAAATTAACCCAATTTATTGAGACAAACAACAAATACTTTTTGTTTTAACAACCTGTTCAATAAAACACAGTAAAAATTAAACAAATATCTAATTTCTAATGTTTTAAATGCAGATTAAATAGGTCTTAAGGAAACTTTTGGCTTGTCTCCCGAGGCCACAGGAGGGCGCAATGAGCAAAATAATGCAGCACATTTAAATTGTCAACGCAAGGACATAACTGTCTATAAAAAAACGTGCATTACGTCTAAATTAACTCATAAATCAAATATAATTTTGTAAACTGCATAAACAATTATGAACAAAACAGCATCATGTGTTTATGCATTGCTTAGCCTAATACAAAGAGCCAAATCGCCGATCACACAGATTGCATTTACAAATGAGACACCGCATCGCGTTTTCTAAACGTTAAAACGGTTTTAACTTTGCATGACTTTCTATGCATCTCTTCTGTGAGACGCAAGTGCAGCAGTCATATTTGTCCGTCTAAAAATGCGCTGAATATGCATCTGTGTGAATGGCTTGGTTACGGTTTTCACCTAATCAAGATCTTCTCCGCATTGAGCTTCTATATTTCTCTAATATTTTGAATGCATAACCCAGCAGCGGCACATCTCATGGGCTAGACTAACAAAACATTAAAATACAACAACGTCACTTATATCACTGCATCTCGCACGCCACTGATGACGCTCCCTGATGCACACCTAACATTCAAATGCAAATGTTTATTTTAAATTTGACTAATATTCATTCTTTATTCACAATCTCCTCATCACAGGCAGGCACAGCACTCAATTCAGCATGTGTCCGTGTGTGCTGCCTGCGTCACTCATAGCATGTGCCTATATCGAACAAATTTTTATATCGTTATTGAAGGTGTACCGTCAATAAATATCGATACAGTTTTATCGCCCAGGACTATTTCAACCACAGAAAAAGATTATACAGAAGGGTAATCCAAGATTTAGCAATGGAGCCGAATAAATAATACCTGCATTACAGATGAAAAAGCCTTCTTCTCCCCTGCCGTTTCAAGTGCCTTGTGCACTGCCACCAGGTACAGAAGCTTCACCTCATCCTTTGTGGACACACTGAACTTGAGGAACATCCACTTGAAGATCCGCTCGGCTTCATAACTGAGGGCGGCACAGAGCAATCCCAGGCAGCACGCGGCCTCCTGCCTGAGCTCCTGCAGGAGCTTACTACTGTAAGGCCAAACAGAAACGCACAGAAACGTGTGATCGGGTACTGCATGGATTTATTATGCAATAATGTCCAGTTGACTGTACACTACCCTGCTTATTATAAGGCTACTTTATATATACATACATACATACATATACATAAATAGATAGATATTACATATCGATTTGAGTTGAAATTAGGCCAGATTTTCACTGCACAATTATCATGGCCAAAATAATCCAGGATAACAATGGCCCTGACCCAAATGGCACACTTCATGTGAACTTGTGGTCTTGTAAACTTACAATGACCCCTTCATGCGCATCCATTAAGGTTTCAGAACTGTGCTTGTGAGTGCTCACTTTGCAGCCACTATGCGCCCTGGCCCAAACTGAGCTGAGCTTCAAAGTAAACTTCTACCTGATAATTATTACATAGCATTATGTCACAAAGTGTGGACCTGGTGGAAGACTGCAAACGCTTAGGGTGCCATTTGGAACAAGGCCTATGTATTATTGCAATATCTATCGAAATTAAGGAAAAGCCATATTGCTTATTGTGTGTATTCTCTTTTTTTGGCCAATGAATCACATTCAAAATACAAGTGTAGGGAAATATTGTAATCATAACTGTACAAAAGGAACTTACACAATTGGCATATCCTGTGGAGTGGGGTGTCTAACACCCAGTCTTAAAATTTCAAAAATTCCCATACTAGCGGGCTAATTTTTTTCAGGTATGGCAAAATGTAATAATGGCTGGTTAAATAGTTTATGACTAGTACTCAGTAAGGTGTTCATAACACTTCATGAACAATGAAGTGCTATAGAACCCTCAGTGAAGGCATTCTGATAACCCCCCCCCCCCCCCCATTGTGTTAAAAATAGGCCGTGCAGTCATACCTCTCGTTCAAAATGTCATTCAGGGTGCTCAAAATGGAATCCAACTGTTTCACTAGGACCTGTAATGTATGAATGCAAACAATACAGATTAAAAACAGTTTAATTCTATAGACACATAAAAATCGATTTGAGCATGTCAGACCGTACCACTTTATTTTCAGAGTGCACAATGAACTCCCTCATTTGTTTCATAGTGGCCAGTCTGCGTTCCCGGTCATCTTCCCGTGACGCTCTCCGCAGAAGATTGGCCAGACGAGACTCCTCAGAGTGAGCCAACGGTCGGTCTGGGACATAAAAGAGAAAGTGATGCTAGTAAATAAATGAATTCAACAGCCCCACTTAAGCTCCAAGGCAATTCATTCCAAACAAACAATGTATGAGCACTGAAAGGTGAATGTACCCTGTGATTTCCTCATGTCCTTTGTAGCTAAAGCACGGTTTCCATGCTGAAAATTGGTTTTATCAGTAGTCACATCATTGATTCTCAACTCTTGCCCCAGCGACTTCCAACCATAAGTATTTTCAGAGAGGCCTCCATCAGCGTCATATCCACCTAGAAAGCAAGAATACTGTCAGTTCCCTTCTCTAAAGGAGTAACATTTGTAATCTGAAATTCCTGAAAAAAAAAACACCACAAGAAACACTAAAGCATAAATTACATGTTAGAGCATTGTGTCACTAAGGTAGGTTCTATTTTTATAAGCAGGGCAAAAAGAAACGCATATGGTATAATCTAGGTGTAACTATTGTTTTGTTATTGAATTTTTCTCTATTAAAAATAAAGCAAATAACAAACAATAGAACAAATATATTATATTCATAAAAAAAAGGGGGATTTATTCCCACAAGGAACCTCTGGGACCTTCCCCAAAAAAACCCCTCTGACATTACTTTCTCTTTCTATAAACAGAAACCTTAACCAGGGTGACACACAGAAGAGGAAACAAATAATCAACAAACCCTCAGCAGAATGACACATGGTATTGATGTTGAAAAACACTGGCGGCCAGGCTAAACAAAGGGCCAGATGAAGCACACACCTCCTTCTTCAAGTACATCTGCAGCAGTGAAGGCATCATTGTGCAGTGGTGGGGTGCCAGGCTGGTCAGAGGGCAGAATGTCGAAAAGAAACTTCTGAACCACGGTATCTAGAGACACTGCTCTTCACACCGTCCTGGCTGGCTGACAGACTGTCGCCTCTGAAAAACATTCGATATACCATCAGTGGCTACAGCAACTTAACTGTCCATGTTCACGTTGATGTCAGCATGCTAAAGCTTGACCAGAGGTGGTCACATGGTCATTTATTTGCCACCATGTCATGCCAAATCCACAAGGCTTTCTTCTATGGAACAGAAAACAATAAATTGGATCAGTCAACTTTGCAAATGGATCATTCATACGAATGAAGCGAGTCGATATGCAGATATCAATAAATCATTGATACCAACTTTTTTTTTGGTGCCAATTTGGAACCTGACGTCAATTCTCATTCACTTTCATTATGTTGGAAAAAAATGGGGCTAGGATATTCTTCAAAAACATTGAAACAATGTACATTTTGTGTCCAATGACGAAAGAAAGCCATACAGGTTTGGAACATGTGAACTGACTGAATGACATGACTTAAACTTCCTTTTTTGAGTGAACTATAACTTCAACAATCCTAATTAAACTGCATTTTGAATTCGAACAGTTCACAGAAATATAAAGTTGATCATTTACATCACCTGCCAAGCATTAAATTAAAATAACTTTTCTAACACGGCAGAAAGTATTAGTACTCAAAACGTGAACCATTAAATCAACAAAGACAAAATCATATAAGCACAATTCATGAATCTTCCCTGGCTATTCGTAAAAATTGCATCTGCATCCGGGACTTATGGACAAGAGTCGTCATTTGACAACAGTCCAGCTGAGAATTCATTTTCCACATGTTTCAAGTAACGCAACATCTCAAAACTGTGAATGGTCATCCTAAATAAATACATCAAGTAGTTGTTTCAAAGTTACTGAATGGACATTGACTATTTAAATTATGAGACTAGACTGAACTCAAACAATTAACCAGTTATCACCCTCGAAGTTCAGTGTACTCGCTGCTAATTCCTATGCTTTCCAGACAAACACGGGCACACTCGCCTGGCTTTGACATTCAGTCCAAGCTTCACCTGGCTTGTCCGGTTTAAACTATGAAAACGTCCA
The DNA here is from genome assembly GCA_018155175.1 of Sinocyclocheilus anophthalmus. Lineage (NCBI taxonomy): Eukaryota > Metazoa > Chordata > Actinopteri > Cypriniformes > Cyprinidae > Sinocyclocheilus > Sinocyclocheilus anophthalmus. Next base: position 203,535 of record JADLZN010001501.1, on the reverse strand, counting down.
AATTAAAACGGGTTAAAACTACAAATAAAATAATAAGGTTTGAAACTGGCTATCCGCTTCACTGTCAGAGGCACAACGAAAATAATGGAGCTGGTTAGCAAAGTGAACATGAGCGTCGAGATTTATTTGAGCTTCACAGGAGGAGTTCAAAAAGCATTAAATCAGTAGGAGACTAATACTAATATAATTATCCAGTATCTCTGTATTATACATTACACACCGTAAATCGACTTACTAACTTCATCGCAAATGTTGAAAAACTAACCCTATGCAGCTTGTGGCTAAACGTGTCGGACCACACGCGCTTCCCCTCACAAACCACAAATGAACGCCACGACACATCCGCGTGTTTGTCAAAACACACAAATTTGTACAAGTTTGTACTCGGTCTACAAACCAAAGCTAGCGAACAAACGCAAACATGATAAATATAGCCAGTGTTCGCCGATTGCTTGCGAGTTAGCTTTTGCTAACATCTGCTAACCAACCTGAAAAATGAACATGAGCGCTTGACACTTGTCGGTTTAACTATTCCCCAAAGACTAGAGTTCAACCTCATTATCGTGCGACGTGATGCGAGATGAATGCTTAGAAAAGTCTCCTCACGTGGAGATAGGCCGCTGCTGTGTTTCATAAAGAGGCGCAGGAGAGCAAGGCCTCGCTGAAGCCTCGGTCTGTTGTGCGAGCGCTCGGCCGTGTGGTGCGCTACTGACCTGGGCTGCCAGTCATTCCAGTTTCGCTGCAGTTTGTGGGCGCTGCTCAGCCGAGACCCGAGGGCTTTGCGGCTCATTACCTTCGCGAAGACAGCATGACCCGTCTAACACGGGAGGAGTCCGCAAACAAACCCTACTTTCACCGTTCAGTTTACGTCCATGCACAGGTTTGAAATGCACTGAGTGTTTGAAACTGAGAGGCAGCGGCCTGACCCTCCCATCTATTTCTCTACTCTTTCCTTCACCGCGGTTCACACGGCGGCTGCCCCATCTGTCGGTGGCTAGAAATAACTGCAGCTCTATTGTTATTAGTGCAAATGCCGAGGCAAATACATTTCGCACAATGGCAGAAACATGGACTTACTCAAAATAACTCCAAGGTTGTTCGTTCACTTGAAGCTTGGCACGTGAAGAGGCAAGTGTAGGTTAAGCAGGAAAAGGTAATAATTGGAATGTGGGATTTCACCTAAACTTCACTTGAGCACAAATAAACATCTGTTTATGCTCCAACTGAATTAAGGAGTAGTAAAACATTTTTTAACATTTAAATATAAATTAAAGAAATGGTTCAAATTAAACTGTATTTGTAATCATGTGTAATTAATTTTTTTATGATACTGCCATTATTATCTTGAATAGTGTTATTGTATGTAATTGTAAATGCTATTGTATGTTTATGTGTGATAACTTACTGTGTTTCAGATTTTTAAGTTGCCTTTTTAAAGTCTGGCAAGGAGCAACATATGAAAATTAGCCATTGGGGCTAACGCTGGCTTATTTACAGTATGTTACTGTTGATTAATGAGCACTGTCACTATTAAATTAAAATAAATAAAAAGACGACCCCCATTGCAGTTTGCAGCATGAATGCCTGGTGTACATATTTTGCAGATTCTGTGAACTTTTATTGTTTACAGTGGGTGTGTGACCATGTCAACATTAACTGACTTTAATCTTATGCCGAAAGCATTTAATTTTCTTTCCCATGCCAACATCAAAGTTTGTCTTGCGATAATTATTACATAATATTAACACATTAATAAGAAGCAAATATGTTTGATATAGAGTTTGAGGCTATTGTTTGAGGAGAAACTGTGTTATTTGCTTATCCATTCACCACACCCACATTGCATAATTATACCACAAGATGGTAGCAAGGAGCTAAAGCAGAATTCATCTGCCCAATATTTTCTGTCATGTCTTGCAGTAATATCCAGTAACACTCAAGCCATTGCACTTTTTCCAGCAAGTAGAAAGAGATGGTCCACTGAAAATGGCCCATTCACTTTCACTGAGCCTTGCTGTGATATTTTTCCTCAATGCATGGAATTGAAGTTGCTAAGCAACAATGCACAAGAAACACTGTAGCAGTACATAGAGATGCCAGCTGGTAACTTAAGGAGATTACATGGCTCACAGTGTGTTATTGCACCCTTTGAGTTAACTAAGACAGTTAATTAAGACTATACTACAAACCATTATTGGCCAGATTTTTGTGCTTTGTTGAGAAAAAAAACCCCTAAGTGCTGCAGAAAGCATAATTTCATGGAAATTGCTCAATGGAGGTCAGCAAAAAGCGCTCATAATTAGCAATATGTGCAGCTGTTCGACTGTCCTGCTACAGGAAGTGCTGAATGTCACAGCTGTTGCTTATCAGAATCAGAATCAGAATCAGAATCAGAAGAGCTTTATTACCAAGTATGTTTACACACACAAGGAATTTGACTTGACGACAGGAGCTTCCAGTGTAGAAGAAAGTACAAACATAGTGCAGACATACATGATAGTGTAGACATACATAGGAATAACACAGTAGGGATGGAATATAAAACTAATGTAAGAAGAAAAAAAACTGAAATTAAATAATGTACTATATACAGAAATAGAAGTATAGGAAAAAATGTAATTGTTTAGATAAATGTACAGAAATGTTTATTAGTGTGAAGATATGTTATTTACAAAGTGTGCAGTTTAATATAAATATACTATGTTAGTTGTGATGGAAGATGTATAATTATGAAAGCTTAATTGTTAAGACTGAGTATAGTCTGTGGGAAAAAAACTGTTCTTGTGCCTTGCTGTTCTGGTGGTCAGTGCTCTGTAGCGCCGACCAGAAGGCAACAGTTCGAAGAGAGAGTGGGCTGGGTGTGAGGGGTCCAAGGTGATTTTTTTAGCCCTTTTCCTCACTCTGGAGATGTAAAGCTCTTGGAGGCTGGGCAGAGGGGCACCAAAAATCCTCTCAGCAGTCCTGACTGTCCAATGTAGTCTCTTGATGTCTGATTTTGTAGCTGAACCAAACAAGACAGTTATTGAAGTGCACAGAACAAACTCAATAACGGCCGAGTAGAACTGTTTCAGCAGCTCCTGTGGCAGGTTTTGGGAATTTCCTCAGCTGGCCGATAGGAAACCAAAGTACAACCTCTGCCCCTGGGCCTTTTTTGAAATGGAGTCTATGTGAGTGTCCCACTTCAGCTCCTGAGAGATTGTGGTGCCCAGGATCCTGAATGACTCCACTGCAGTCACAGGTCTGTCCATGATGGTGAGTGGGGGAGTGCAGAGGGGTTTCTCCTGAAATCCACGGTCATCTCCACAGTTTTGAGCGTGTTAAGCCCCAGGTTGTTAAGACTGCACCAGACAGCCAGTTCTTTAACCTCCTGACTGTAAGCAGACTAGTCTCCATCCTGGATGAGGCCGCAGACTTTAGTGTCGTCTGCGAACTTCAGGAGCTTGCCAGAGGGGTCTTTAGAGGTGCAATTGTTGGTGTACAGGGAGAAGAGCAGTTGAGAGAGAACACAACCCTGAGGAGCACAGTGCTGATCGTACGGGTGCTGGATGTGAGTTTGCCCAGCCTCACTAGCTGCCTGCCTGTCTGGAAGCTGGTGATCCACTGACAGATGGATGTGGGCACGGAGAGCTGGGTGAGTTTTGTCTGAGAGAAGGTCAGGCATGATGGTTTTGAAGGCCGAACTGAAGTCCACAAATTGGATCCTTGCGTAATTCCCAGGTCTGTAGAGGTGTTGCAGGATGTAATGCAGTCCCATATTGACTGCATCATCAACAGACCTGTTTGCTCTTTAGGCAAACTGAAGAAGATCCAGCAAGGGTCCAGTGATGTCCTTCAGGTAGGCCCAGGACCAGTCTCTCAAGTGACTTCATGACCACAGATGTGAGAGCGACAGGTCTGTAGTCGTTAAGTCCAGTGATTTTGGGTTTTTTGGGGACCAGAATGATGGTGGAACGTTTAAAGCAGCAAGGAACTTCACACAGCTCCAATGATCTGCTGAAGATCTGTGTGAAGATGGGGGCCAGTTGGTCAGAGCAGACTTTTAAACAGGCAGGTGAAACACCATCTGGGCCAGAACCTTTTCTAGATTTCTGCTTCCTGAAGACCAGGTTCACATCCTCTACACAGACCTTAAACAAAGGTTGAATGGTGGGGGAGGGAGGGAAGGGGTTTGCAGGGGTGGTAGGTGAAGGTGTGAAGTGCCCACCCCAGCCCATCAGAGCGGATGGGGGGTGGTAGACGATCCTTTTTAAATCTGCAGTAAAACACATTCAGATCGTCAGCTAGTTGTTGATTCTCCGCAAGCTGTGGTGGTGGTGTCTTGTACATGGTGATGTTTCTCAGACCAGTCCATACTGACGCTGGTTCGTTTGCTGAAAGCTCTTTTCTCAGTTTTTCTGAGTAGTTTTTTTTAGCCACTCTGATATCCTTTGTTAGTCTGTTCCTGGCCTGGTTATAAAAGATTTTATCCCCACTTCTGTAAGCAACCTCTTTGGTGGGACGAAGCTGTTTGAGCTTCCCTGTAAACCACAGTTTATCATTATTGAAAGATAAGAATGTCCTGGTGGGGATGTACATATCCTCACATAAACTGATATATGAAATTACAGTATCTGAGCTCATCCAGATCAGTGGCTGCAGCTTCAAAAACACTCCAATCAGTGAGGTCAAACAAGCTTGTAAATCCTGCTCTGCATCATTAGTCCATCTTTTAACAGTCCTATATACCGGTTTAGCTGATTTCAGCTTGTGCCTGTAGGTCGGTATAAGATTAACCAAACAGTGATCAGAGAGCCCAAAGCTGCCTGTGGGACAGAGTGATATGCATCCTTTATTGCTGTGTAACAGTGATCCAAAATATTGCTGTCTCTGGTGGGACACGTAATGTGCTGCTTGTATTTGGCAGTTCACGGGAGAGATTTGATTTGTTAAAGTCTCCAAGAATGATTAAAATAGAGTCTGGGTACCTTTGCTCCATTTCAGTTATTTGTTCAGCCAGCTGTTTCATCGCGGCGCTCACGCACGCGTCCGGAGGCACGTACACATTCACAAGAATGAAAGAGGGAAAACTCCCGACCCGGGAGTTAGAACCGGTTTGATTTTTTACAGTTTATGATGAGTGTCTCTAAATTAGGACAGCATACCTTTTCAGCGTTGTTACATCTGAACACCAACTTTCGTTGATATAGAAACACAATCCACCACCTATGGTTTTCCCCGTTAACTCCCCGATGCGATCCGCTCTGAACAGCTGGTAGCCCGGCAGATGAAGCGCGTTGTCCCGGACTGGCCTTCACTCAGGCCACGGTTTCACTGAAGCACAGGGCAGCAGAGTTTGAAAAGTCCTTGTTGGTCAGGGGGAGGAGAAGAAGTTCATCTGTTTTGTTAAGAAGGGAACGGACATTCACAAGATGAATGCTTGGGAGCGCAGTCCGAAAGACGCGTGCGCGGAGCTTCACCAGGGCGCCAGCGCATTTCCCTCTTCTGCGTCTGCACGCGCATTTGAACAACACCGCTGTACCTCCGAATAGAATGTCCAACAAAACGTCCAAATAATCAAAAAACGGAAAAATGTTGTCCGGGATGTACTGCTTAATGTTAAGCAGTTCGTCTCTGGTAAAACTTATAGAAGAAGAATGACAAAACACAGAACAAACAAACAAAAACAATAGAAGAATTGCGGAGCTCAGCGTCCTTGCTGCCATTTGCGGCGCCATGCTGATGTGAACCACCATCTACACCTGAGGGATTACAAGCACTGTATAGGAAACTGTAAGTAAAGGCAACAAAGACTATTTTTTGGAATGAATCACCCCCTTGTTAATGTAAAATGCCTACAGGAACATATTTTTGGGAATTTAATACCAATAAAACAGGGGGTGCTATGTGTCATCACATGTCTGCACATCAGCTGGCTTTGAACTGACTCAAAATCAATACCAGACTCAAAAAATATATTTTTAGCGAGCTCACACGTCTCAGTTCATCTTCCTCAAACAGGGTACGCCCAATGATGCACTGGAAATGTCTGAAATACTTTCTCATTGTTGGCTTGGGGCGAAAACTCAGTGATCCAGGGAATGAATTTAGGAATGTGGCTCTATAAAGATGGTTTTGAAGAACCCTAATGCCAGCCATGTGGCCACGTACACACTGTAAAGTTTCAGGAGTGACAATCACTCCCATATTTAAAGGGGTCATATGATGTCATTTCAAATTTTCCTTTCTCTTTGGAGTGTTAAAAGCTGTTCGTGCATAGATAAGATCCCTGAAGTTGCAAAGACTAAAGTCTCAAACCCAAAGAGATATTCTTTATAAAAGTTAAGACTTGTCCACGCCTTGTTCTAACACCGCCCCACATGTCTACGTCACGATGTGGGAAGATTTGCATAACGCTGCCCAAATGTTCACGCAAAGAAAGAAGGCGTAACGTTTATTCTCGATGTAGTATTGTTGTTGCCCCCACCGCCATGTCGTGAAGTCGCTGTGTGCTTCGTTGTGAAAGCAAAACTACTTTGTTTGGCCTTCCAAAAGAAGACGATATACGCTTCGTCATGCCTAGAGCTGATCCGTGTTGGTTGCTGAGGAAATACATCAACTTCATGCTGTGGATCGCCGGATCGGCTTTCATCGTGGACGAAGTGGTCGTCACATGTGATTGCCGCAAGCCCGCCGGCCACGCTCACGGTACACGGCATCACAGTATGGTAAGGGGTCGTAACATTTCCGTCACACGCTTGAAAGGCGGGGCATAGAGGAGAAACAAATAATGTACAGTATGTGGAAAATATGTGTTTTTTTAACCTTAAACCACAAAAACACATTTCATTACACCAAACACAAAATAATGTTATTTTTAGCAACAACATCATATGACCCCTTTAAATATGGGAGTGAATCCCCTAAATTATTGTTTTCAAATTACAACCGAACTGAAGACTGCTATTTTTGGTATCCACTATTTTTGACCAAAGTAAAATTACAGCAACCAAAAACGTATGGTTCGCAATTTTAACTAAGCCACTGTTATTAATGATCGGAAAGCTGCTTCTCAGAGCACGCTCTCAAAGTGTTGGCGTGTCTGCTTATTTTTTGGGCTTGTTCTTTGGGTTTGTAGAATTCAGTTCAGTTGTAACTTGAACTGGGTGTGTACAGAACCGGACTAAAAGGTAAATTGACAACCGAATTTTGGTGCAGTGTGTACATGGCCACTATACAGTGAAATAGGCATGTAATTGAAAGCTTGAAAAGTTCTTTAAAGATATATATCCTTCTTGTCTGTTTTGCATGTTAGATATTATTTGTCTAAACCTGGCAGGATGCAGCAACAGGACATACAAAACGACTCAATTAGAGACCATATTTAGCAGCAATCCCATTTGAAAATCTTAAATGGAGTCCTTCTTCAGTATAAGAATGAGTCATGTCGCCACGCTCCTGTCCTTAGCTGTTATAGGCGGCAGCCCTCACAAAGATAAGAGGAATTCTGGGCCTTTAATAGCATGGGCTCTGTAGGCCGTGAGATAAAGCAGACATGCCATCAAATGCAAGACAGTGTCAGGGGAGACTAATGGAACTAAGCAAGTAGTGTGAAGTGGGTGTTCAATAACTCTGCAGACAAGCTGGACATGTTCCAACAAATCATTACAAGATGAAAAGTTTCCATAGATTTGACGTTAAACCATTTAACTGTTAGTTATTTTCTTGCTTTTTTCTGTTGGCAAACATGTTGGTATTTCTGAAGCATTTATCTTACTCACTCCAGGTTGTGGCCATACTGTGGTGTTAGGGGATTGAATTTCACAAGTTAAAGGTTAATGAGGAATCGCAGGTCAGTTGTGTTTGATGTATCTGCAACAATATGAATTAGATGCTTTCCATATGTATAAAAGTTAAAATTGCAAAAGGTTATTATATTATAACAAACATAATACTGACTTAGAACACTAATAAAACTTGATTTGAATTAATAAATTAAGTTCCATTTTGATAAATTCAATTATTAAATTAAATTAAATCTGAAATAAAAGCAGTCGATTTGAATAGTAAAATAGATAAGGCGCTTGGTCATACTTTTTTTTGTAATATGATTTTTTATGTTTTTGAAAAAAGACTTGTGATCACGAAGGCTGCATTCAGTTGTAAAAACAGTAAATGTAAAGGTATAGTAATATATTTTAAATGTAAGTTATTCCTGTGATGGCAAAGCCTACATTGTCAGCCAGCATTTGCTCAGTTTAGGTCACGTGCAGTCCTTCAGAAATTATTCATACTGATTTGCGTGCTTAAGAAAGTTCAAATAACGATCATTTATGTGAAACAGCCATTTTTTAACAGTATAAATTGATTTTAACTGTCACTTTGATTTATGTAATGCACCTTGCTGAATAAAAAGTCATGAATAAATTTGTATGTTTTTTTAAAATTTACTTACCCCAAACTTTGAAGGATAGCTATATGTAGGAATTGTATTCGCCCCCCAGAGAGCATTACATTGGGTACTGACACAAAATATACCAGTTTTAGGCCCTTGGGTTCCTCTCTTTCCATTTTCTTACACAGTCTGATGATCAGTTGTTTAGGACTTGACAAAGTAGGAAGAGTCCAACAAAAGGCCAGGGGCTGAGACGAGGCTCACACACCCTCTCCCACTGTCTGCCGCCACACACCACAAACCACACACACACACCACACACTCACACTCACAGATCTCAATATCTCTCTTGCATAAACATTGCTCTGTTGGGAATTGTGTTTAGCCCTACTGATCACCGGCTTCCCAGTGTGGGCTCTGCCTTCAACAAACATCAAGATCACACAAGGTGAGTGCTACCAGAACCAAAGACAAGGATACAGCGCAGACACAGTTAATATGCTTTAATTTGATTCTTTACATGGCGAATAGCAGTCTCAAGCTAAACCAGAGATGCTTTGCCAAGTTATAGATGCTTCAGTTTATAATGTATAGTTTTAATCTGTATTTTGTATACAGTTTGCCCAGTGAATGAGGATGTGACATAAATGCCATACTTGCAATGTTTTATTTATTAGACTAGCAGTGAATCCATCTTTAAAGGTTAAGTATGACTCTGATTTGAAAGGCAGGAAAAGTCTCCCTGTAACATATTATGCTGGAAAAAAAATTGCCACTAAATTATTCAATTGTTTTCCTTAACATTGCATTTCATTTATTTACGAATCATTTTTCTTACATTTAGCTGACTTCAGTTATCGTAATGTAATATTTAAATACTGTAATAACCATACTTTTTTGGTGGAAAGTGTAACCTATAATTGTTTTTGTTGCATAACAGAATTTCTTTCGCTCTTGCACAGTTCAAACTAAATTGAAAGCAGGCTGGTTATGTGAAAAGAAAACAATGACATTATATTTTGAAATCAGCTAAATACTTTCCAGATGCTGTTTCAGATAACGTAATAATATATTTTTGTGGTGTTTGTAAGTGTTTGACCTATTATGTGCTTGTATACTATACTGAACTGCTAAATTAAAATGGATTTAATTACATTATATGTAAAGTCATTACCGTTTCCTCTAGCACTGCCCCTGCAACTGTCAGACTCAAACCAGCCTGTGACATGTCCGCTCTTCTGGACTGAATTTGAGGGTTACTGTTACCGCTTCTTCCCCTTGAACCGCACCTGGGCTGAGGCAGATCTGTACTGCGCTGAGTTCTCAAATGGACACAAATCTGCCAAACTCACCTCCATCCACAGGTATGACTCGTCCCTGACAGTGCTGCGATTTGTCTTACAGTACAGGATTTTGCTGGACCTTCTATTAAAATATACCCTTTCTAATAACTTTTTCATAGCTGGGAGGAAAATGTGTTTGTCTATGATCTTGTGAACAGCCGTGTACCAGGAATTCCAACAGATATTTGGATTGGCCTTCATGATAGAAGACAGGTAAACATCACACAATAAGAGCAACACAAAATATAGATTTTTCAATGATTCACTGATGTTTTATTATGTGAAGCAATCATGATTTCTAGTAACCCATTAAAAATGTTAACAGCTACATGACTGACATAGCTTATATGTTGTAATTGTCCAAGCCCACTATGTAAATCCTCCCACTAATAATCCCATGAATGGAAATTATAGTTTCTCTGAGTGACGTTTAATCATTTCCAGACAGTGGTGAACCAACACTTTGGTCTAACACTAAATTGAGGTAGATAGTTTACGGATGATGTTGTAACAAAGCCTCAGTTTTGTAAATTGAAAGTCTGGATCAAATGATCCAGAAAGCATCAAAGGTGTGAACTCGTGCTTGGCAGGAAGATTTTAGTTATCGCTTCAGGGTCAAGGGGCAAGGAGCAAGCAAATGTGATAGCGTTGTTAATCATAGTTTGTGGGTAGGAGGGCACTATGGAGTGGACAGACGGGTCACCCTATGAATACAGTTACTGGGATGGAAATCAACCAGATGATGGCATCCATCGCATCCCTCAGGAGGAGGATTGTGTGGAGATCTGGTACAGACAAAACAGTGGTGAGTTCGCAATTTTTTGAATCATATAACAGAAATTAATTTAGATAATTTAGTACAATTAAGATAACATGTTAAGAAACTAACATTCAATGTCTTTGAAAGAAGTCGTGCATGCATACCAAGGCTGCAGTTTTGTATTTATCAATACAGTAAAACAGTAATCTTTTAAAAATATAAAATGCCTGTTTTCTATTTAATATATTTTCAAATGTAATTTAACACAGTGATGGCAAAGCTGTATTTCCAGCCATTACTTCACTCTTCTGTGTCACACGATCTTTCAGTAATCATTCTAATATACTGATTTGCTGCTCGAATAACATATTATTATCAGTGTTGAAAACAGCTATGCTGCTTAATATTTTTTGTGGAAACCATAATACAGAGAAAGAGATATATATATAGCTGATTGACAACCCCACTAAATATGTCAGGACATTACAAAATGAAGAAACTGTTTGCATCTTTCCATCTTTTGCAGCACTGAGGTCTTGGAATGACAACAATTGTGACAAGGCCTTTCCATTCGTCTGTAAGATTCCTACACTGGAAAACTAACCTCAGAGCTAAGATTGTTTATCCAGTTCTTTATCGTCAACACTGACACCCAACATCCCTCAATAACAGTGCAGCAACAAGATGTCCACTCATCTCCATCCCTGCAGTGATGAAGGACTCTCTCCAGCCTGCTATAGGCACTTCATTTGCATTTCTCTCCCCTTCACTCCAATTCCCTGCCCCCATCGTCCTCCTATCACTGTTGTATATATGTGTATATATATTTTTTTGCAGCAATGCCATAGAAGAAACATTTTTGCTTTCCCAAAGAACCTTTCAGTGAACTGTTATTAAAAGAACCATTTTTTTCTTAATGAATAGCATTTTAATCATCTAAGGATTTTTTGTGGAAAAATGGAAAGCGTCCTGCCTTTTAAAGGGGTCTATATCATTTAAAGTTTTTCCTTTCTCTTTGAGTGTTACACACTCTTGGTGTATAAAGAAATCTGTTAAAGCTCTGCAAAGCTAAGTCCCAAAATCCAAGAGATATTCTTTATAAAGTTAAAGTCAGCCACTGCCCCCCTAAAGGCTTCATTCTACACGCCCCCCATATCACCTCACTAGTGAATATTAGAAATGCCTCCCAATTTGCACCGCAAAGAAAGAACGCGTCGGTTTCAGGAACCGTCGTGTTTAGGCAGCCATGTCGGGAGACGTTGTGTGATTCAGTTATGAAAGCAAAAGCACTTTAGTTGGCCTTCCGGAAGTAGATGCAATTAGGAATCATTGGTTAAGGTTTATTTACAACAGTACAGCACAACCCAGATGTTCGAATTTTTGCAATGCATTTTATGGACGACAGTTTGTTTTTTGAACCTAGAAGAGTACAAGTTTGGCTGTGCACAAAGGCTATTTCTAAAAAAAAAAAGGGTCAATTCCGACTTTGCTATGACAATCTGGCACTTCTGAATCAGCGACTGTAAGTATGTTTTGTTATTAGTTGAAGTATTTGCTATTGACTGTTCAAATGCGGAGTTTTGCGCAGCGGCCCGTTAACGCGTTGGTGTGTGTGTGTGTGTGTGTGAGGGGAACAGGGTCACATCGCAGGAGAGTGAACTGCCTGTCAGAAATCATAGCAGTCAGCTGTCTTAACCGCGGCTTGTACTGCATCATTACTGTGTCTGTTACCCTTTCAGTCTTGAACTGATTGTAAAACTAATGACATTATTAACTGTCTGATATTTACTTTGAAAGCTGAAGCTCGCGATTATGGTAAGGGGCGTTACATTTCCGACGCATGCTTGTGGTGTTCGGCCAATCACAATGCACTGGGTCAGCTGGCCAATCAGAGCAGACTGTGCTTGTCAAAGGAGGGGCTTTGTTGAAAACAACGCATTTCAGAGAGGCGGGGCATAGAGGACCATCCAATATGGAACAGTATTTGAAAATAATGGGTTTTTGTGAACATTAAGCATGTCAAATCACCAACCCAACATAAATGAATCGTTAATAGCATCATATGACCCCTTTAAATGTCCTTCATGGAACTATAGAAGCCAGTAAAGAACTTTTATTTTTAGTGTAGATAATGAGCTGCAATATATGGCTAAACTGAACTAGACTGAATGCTTAGTGTTTTTTTGCCCCCCACCCAATCATCTGGCCATTAATGCCAGACATTAGTTTCTTCTTTTCAAATAGGGTACTTTTGCTGGAGACCCCATGATTTTATAAAAAGTCAGAAAATGTCTCTTGTTTTTGATAGAAAGCGTATTTTTCGTTTCTTGCAGACCTTGAGACAGGAATGTGTGTGTCCATATAATGACTCCTGAGTCTTGATCTGGAATCCTAAACACTGTCAGTGTCCGTCTGTGCACATTTTTCTGTCTCTGACCTAGAAGGTGAGATTCTAAAAGAGAAGGCATTTAAGCCTCTGTTGACTGCAGAGCTTCAAAGACAGAAAGAGCTTACCTCACTGGCAGTGGACCTTTTCTCTGCTTTCTCTGTCTAGTCATATGCTGTGCAATAGTGACCCCCCCCCCCCCCACCCCCCCCAAAAAACTCTATTCTGTATCCACCAAGTTTCTGCTATCAAGGAATTACTATATTACACTTTATAAGTTCACACTGTCCGAAATAGATAAGTTTAACATAATAAATAGAATACATAAGGTCCACTAAATTTGACCTTGGAGCACAAAATCAGTCTTAAGTCGCTGGGGCATATTTGTAGCAATAGCCAAAAATACATTGTATGGATCAATTATTGATTTTTCTTTTAATGTCAAAACATTAGGAATATTAAGTAAAGTCTGTTCCATGAATAGATGTAGTAAATCCGACCGTACTATCAAACTTAATTTTGATTAGTAATATTCTTGCTAAGAACTTCATTGGCCAACGTTTAAAGGCGATTTCCTCATATTTAGATTTGTTTTGCACCCTCATATCAATTTTCAAATAGTTGTTCTCGACACATATCTCCTATCCAACAAACCATACATCAATGCAAGCTTATTTATTCAGCTTTCAGATAAAATATTCATCTCAATTTTAAAAAAATGACCCTTAAGACTGGTTTTGTGCTCCAGAGTCAAATTTGCTTAGTTATTTAGAATATAACCTCAATATTAGAAAAACATTTTTGTATTATGGGGCTGTTCACAAAAACCGTTTTTGTTTCCCACTGTGACTTTCCATTGTGTTTATGCAAACATGTGCTAAATGATATCTTTGACCATTGCACTTGTTTCTTTTTTGCATTGTCTCATGCATGGCACACTGCTTTATGGGAAAATTAAGTACATGGACCATTAAAGTTAATTTATGAAATATAAGTTTTTGTTATGAGATTTTAAAGTTTTCATTTCAAAACCTCAACTTTAATTGCCTTTCTGGATGGGAATTTTGTAATAAAATCTGTCTTGAAATATGTCAAGAGGAAAATTCAATTTGTAAATTCGTAAACAAGGTAGTTTTGATGATTATATGCCTGACCCATGTGGACAGTGGGGTTAAGCTGTTCCCCTGTTGCTGAAGAGAGTAATTAATTGACCCTCTTGTAAACCTCGAGTAATTATCTCCCTCTTAAGGCCTGCAGAGGGAACTTTTTACACAAACAAGCCTGAATCCTTTTTGTGTGTGTGTGTGTGTGTTTTGTGATGTGTATTTAGTGGATATTTGCCACACTGCATGGCAAAATGGTTTAAAACAATATTCAAATTGCATAACAGAGGGATATTTCACTTCATGTTTTTTTACAATGAATCCAGTGATTTTAGACTTTACTGATGTCCAATCTGCACCAAAGTGCAGGTATATAAAATATGAAAGGTATAAGAAGATTCCGTAAAAATTCCTTCTATAAAAATAAAAAGCATACTAAAACAAAGGGAGAAGTCCAGTAATAAACGTCACTTTAATGCATTATGGAACAACCAAAATACACTTTCCTCACTTAATACATGTCTCTGATTGATTCACACATTACAGTCTCTGTGAAAGAGACCTTTAAAGGGATTCTGCTGATCAGAGGTCTGCTTCATTTTTTCTCACACTTAATAAACCATTACATGAACAGCATCAGCGGAACAAACTCTCAGAAGTTTCAGAGCAGACAGGGAGATGGTGGACTAAACATTCTTTTGTTTAGAATATAATGAAGACAGTTAAAAACAGTCACCCTTGAAACCAAAATCTTTCTGTCAGTGAAGTAATTTGAACTGCTTTTTTAAAATCATGATTTATCTATATTCTATTTCATCTATATTACAACATGCTTTGTTCAATTCTCTGTACACAATTTAAGTTATAAATATATACAGATATGTTTCAGAGATAATTATATAGCTATTATTATATGCATTTTTTCAAATCTAAATAAATAAATAAATACATGTCTTCACTGGCACAGCTTCATTATTATTACGTGTTAATATTACCACTCTAATCATTTGTAATCATCTACATTAACATTGACAGTGGTGGAAACATACAGCTGACCTGAAACAAACACTTATCTCGCACAGGTCACACAGAAGAAAGATTAAGAAGACAGATACAGTAATGTTTCTGATTGCACTTCGATTCTATGCTAAGTACATGCTTTCCCCCCTAAACGTATCCTATTTATGCTTACGTCATAGACTGACTGAGAAAGAGTTGAGACAAAATACAGCTCCAAGATGTTGATAATACAGTACATGAAGTGAACTTGGCAAAAGCGTGGCATGAAGGCAACAGTGCAAAGAGAAATGCATGTATCTGCACCTTCTTGGCATGGCATTATATTGCTCAAGCTGTGAAAGCATGTTCACATGTGCAGACACTAACACTAATGCATTTACAAGGGGATCTAAACATCTACAGAAGCCTTAAGAAGCCATATATTATTATTTCAAGTTTAAAAAAAGATATCACATCACTCCTGAGCGATCTACAAAAAAACAATGTGGTGTTATTATTATATAATATTATATATATACATCTGTAATAATAACCACATCCTAGATAATATTTTACATAGTACTCTTGCGCAGCAATGCTGCAATTTATTTCCTCAAAATCCAGTAAACAGTAATATGGATTGTGAAATATTTTACATTAAGAGTTTTAGAGTTTGAATATATTTTAAAATGTAATTTATTCTGTGTTTCAAAGCTGATTTTCATCACATGATCTTCAAAAGCTTCTCATATGCTGCTTATTGTATGTGTGTATACACCATGATACATTTTTTTTATAATCCTACACTTTTAAAGAACAATTGTTTGAAATAGATGAGTGTTTTTGATGAATTGAATGCTCCTCGCTGAAAAAACA
The DNA here is from genome assembly GCA_018155175.1 of Sinocyclocheilus anophthalmus. NCBI lineage: Eukaryota > Metazoa > Chordata > Actinopteri > Cypriniformes > Cyprinidae > Sinocyclocheilus > Sinocyclocheilus anophthalmus. The sequence continues at coordinate 187,697 of JADLZN010001501.1, read as the reverse complement.
TACTAATTCTTAAAACAAAACTTAATCTCCTGAACCCAACGTTTGTGATGTTTGAGAGACGACATGAAATAAGGACAAGATGCAGAAAACTCACAAGAAAACTAAAATTTTAAAAATTAAAACTTAAATAATGCATGCCTCTTTAGGGTTTCTGTAGACTTCAGCTGTCATATGGGCAAACATTTACCAAACGCACACTCACAAACACTTAAACACAATCAATGAATCAATTAAAAAAAAAAAACGTTCATGAGAACAGTGATAAGGGTCACAAAACACGACCAAACCAAGCTTTGGTGTAAAATCGTACTTAAACATTCAAACTGGGCAATAAAAATTACCAACTGTGTTGCCACAGATTTCCAACTACTTCAAGAACTGCAATCATATTGAAGTCTGAAAAAAGAAACAATATGATTATTAAAACACTGCAGACCAAACCAGTGGTTAGGTATGGTCTCAACTGCCTGAGCCTCACAGCCTGAACGCAGCCGAGGATCAGATGATGATGAGATTACTGAGCTCCCATGTACGATAGTATCAATGTGATAAAAAGAAAACATGGACAGCAGGCTTCTGCTCGTCATCAGAAACAGAGAAACTCTCTGCGGTCTTTTCTACGGTCTATATCTCCTCATTATAATAATGGTAAGGGAGAGTGAACACAAATAACACCAAGACAGAGCCCACTATTCTATAGAGAATAGATCTATTAGTTTATGTTTCATACCAATATAGATTATACATAGAACCACCAGGAAACTCCTAGATGGTTGTGTCTTAAGTTTTAGGTTAAAGTTCTTTTCCATAGATCTCTATCCCACCTGCAGTGACTGTCCTGTGTTAGTATTATGTGACCTCGAGCGAAGCCGGAGAGACGCGGTCACACTCGGCACGGGAGCGCAGGCTGTGCCACTGTTCCACCGGGGTGCGCTGAGAGCCCAGGAGCCGGCGCCAATGCGTGGTTTCCTGCGGGCCGGTGGAGAACTGGCCGATGACAATGCGACCAACAAAATCGTTGCTACTCTTCACGTTATGCCCGTAAACTAAGAAGGAAAAAAACATAAATATCAATGTTAAAACCAGTCGGATTAAGACAGTCTGTTTTCTCCAGAGCTGATTTATAGATGAATTAAAGTCATTCCATAATTGATGAAAATTACACAGTTATTGAACCAAACTGAACCAAAATTGAACTGATTTCAACTGAATAATGACCATTTACTGTCTTTTTAGAGCTGATTTCCAGCAGAATTGAATTCTGTTTGCATCATTGAATCATTATTTTCCTGTTTATCACTGTAGCCTGCGTAAAACTGTAATGTATAAATAAAGTTAATAAAAACATTTTATTAGCAATAAAGGCTGCTTGGAGTTTCCGTATTATGAATTGTAAATGAATTAAGCTTTTCCCTCTCCATTCACTATTTTAAGACCCTCTTTTACATACGAAAAACTAAAGATCATAAAAAACATGAAATAAACTGAAATACGATATTTAAAAATATTAAAAATATTACAAAAATGTTGAAATAACTGAAACTAAACCTAAAAACTAAAACTATATTAAGGAAACACAAAAATAAAAAACTATATCCATATTAAAAAAAACTAATATAAATGACAAAACACAATTCTTAAAACTTGAACTAAAATATAAATATAATATATATATAAAAAAATTACTTAAATGTATTAACAAACTATAAGAAGTAAATCAATCATACAACAATAATAGTAACACCAATGTGTCCTCTCTTTTCTTTGGCTTATTATTCATGCCAATCTGTTTTTCTCTGCCTCAGTCCAATTTTGTTAATGGAGTCGGGTCAGAGTACGAGGTTAATTTCATCATTGCTCATAAACAAGACTGAAGACTGTTCTTCTCTGTGATTGTTCCCTCTTTCCTGTAACTGGCAGTGGAGTGCTGGGAAAATAGCAGGAAGTGCAAATAATTTTGCCACAAAGTCCAGATGTGGCAGTCAATGATGCAGCCGCATTCCAGACAAGGATCTCGCAGCATCACGACTTCAGCTGCAGACCAGAGCTGGTGATACGCCGTCACCAAGCAACATCAGCTCTCGAGAAGTGAGAGTCACGTCTGGCTGTACAAGAAAATGTTTTGTATTGATTTTACGTTTTTTTAATTATGCACAAGAAACACGGAAAACATCCCATAAAGATAAAAAGAATGGGAGACACGCCTATTTATAGTGGAGAGCTGCTTTGAGAACCCTCAGATTGGATCAGCAGATGCTTTTGGTGTGCGCACACACACACACCATAATATCTTCAATGAATCAGTTGATAACCATTGTGAATCACTCAGCGAATGATTGAAAGATAATGAGTCAAGTTTGAGTTCAAGTCCAAGACTTAAAGATGCTGTCACGATGGTTAACAGTAGGGAAGATCAGTGAAAAAAAGACAAGAAATTAAAGTACATTTTAGTCAGTTCTTTAGAAGACTTGGAATGTAGTGCACAAGCTGAATGAATCACATTTATGATACTTTTATGATGTGCTTTTGCCAGTGTTATTTAAGTGTCACTGAGATACTAATACAGTTTATTAATATTTTGAATATGATTTTATTTTTTATATTTTCTGATTTGACTTTTAGTTCAAGTTTTAGTCATTTTGTTGCATGTTTTCATCATTTTTTCAAGTCCATATAGCTTTTAATATGTTTTTCAGTTGTATTATTTAGTACATCAAGTTAATCTAACTGAAACTGAGAAAAGGTATCAATTAGCTAATAAAAAAAAGTTTTTAAAAATATTATGGTTAGTTCAGTTAACATTTATTTTATTTTGAGTAATGAGAGAGCTATTTTATGGTTTTATTTTTCAATAACTGCAATAACCCTGGCTTTTGCATCCTTTTTTAAGTTTAAAAGCTCAGTTCCCCTTCAATGTAACTGCATGGAAATGAGTAATCAGCATGTTATCCAAAATGTATTCAAAGTCAAACGTGTTTGGAAAAACATGAGGGTGAATAAATGATGACAAATCTTCATTGGACTTTTTCTCTTGAATTTCGTCCCGTAGGAATAATGAAAATCCCACTGTGATATTAAAGTTAAATAAAATTCTGTCAGCATTAACGCACCCTCTGCGTTCCAAAACCTGTATGAGTTGCTTCTATGTTGACACAAATGAAGATATTTTGAAATTGCTGGTAATCAAACAGGCTTTTTCCCCCCTACTATGGAAGTCAATGGCAACCACCAACTGTTTGATTAACAGCAATCTTCAAAATATCTTCTTTTGTGTTCAACATAAGAAAGCAACTCATACAGGTTTGGAAAAACATGAGGGTGAGTAAATGACAGAATTTTCATTTTTGGGTGAAATATCCCTTTAAAACTTATTCTATGTATAATCCTAGAATTCAAATAAAAGAGTTTGTTAAACCATATTCATCTGTCTTCATGCTTTGCAAAATACATGTCAGTTAGAAGACAAACACTGAGCTGTGTGGATGGCTGACATCATGAGCTGGAAGCAAAGACACAGGCGTGGTGTGTGTTGCACTGCACTCGCTCTGTTGAGTGATAACATCACCAGCTATGACACATTCAACGGTCCTGAGGGAACTCTGTTGCTCGGGGCTCGTTCATATTTGATAAAACCACAACTGTGATGAGGTACAGATCATTACTGCTGCTTCAGAATGGGAAATACTGAGGCAAAGGCATCAAGGGTTATCTTATAATACATGAATGTCTCCTACTCCAAAAAAAAGTTAAGGGAAAAAATGTCAAAAAATCCCCTCAGCCCTCAAAACATAACCAACATGAATTATGCTGAGATGCTGACCTAAACACACTATCATTTACCCTCTAAATATCTGATTACTTTATTCTAAAAAATGGATGTAAGTATTGTATTATTAAAATAATATAAAATAAAATAAAAAATAATGTAGTGTTCTATTATTGTAGTTATTATGTTACTAGTAAATTGTATTTTTATTAATTAGAATGTTAACTAAAACTATAATCGGATACTGATTAAACAAAAAAAAACGATGGTTGTATTCATATTTCCTAAAAAATTTTAGTTATAATAATAATAATAATAATTACAGTACTCAGTAGTATTTTAGGTTGGTCGTAGTAAATATTATTAAAATATAACAAACAAGCTTTTGTAAAATAATGATAACAACTATTTACGTTACGTAACCTTCTAATAAATAAAACTATCTTATGAGGTATATAATTATTTTATAAAATATATGTATAACATTAATATAATACTATCCTTACTATATGCTAATAATAAAATGTAATTTTGTGTTTAAAATAATTAATCCATACATTTTTATTATTAGAATGTTAAACTCTAAGTAATATCTGACTCATTATTTTTAAAAACAATGGATATTTTGTGTAATGTCTAATAATATTACTAATGACAATTAAAGCAATAATTAATGTAGTCTTTATTATTTATTTATTTATTTTCTATTATTAGAAAGGTAACTAAACTAAAATCTCATTACCTTAGTAATGAATGTTTGTATTATATGCAGTATACTCATGCAAATACATTTATGCTGCTTAGGTACTTTAATAAAAAGTCTGTGTAAACACATTATAAAATAAATAAAACGGTTTTTCAAAAGTCGCAGACCACTAGTTAAAGCACTCCACCTATGATTATGGGTACTGGGCACAATTTTGACCCCTTCCAATGTGCATAGTTGCCTGATGGGATTCATGTTGAACAGAGCCAGAAGATCTGTTTCCACTCACTGCTTATGGATAGCATATGGACAGAACACCACCATTAAATTCCCATTACCTGCTCTGTTAGCGGGATCCTTCAGTTAGTGATACTTGTGAAAAATGACACTAGGAATTGCAAAGAAATAAAAGTAAAATAACTGATAAAAAAGAATGTGCTAAAGAAGAGCAAGGGATACATAGAGAGAGAGAGAGTCTCATCAAACAGACCAGGAGTGAGAGACAGAGGCCCAGCAGGGGTGGGATTGCAGGCAGTGTTTGACTGCAGGGCTTTGTAGTCTGAAACATCAGAGAGAAGCGGTGGGCAGGCAGCCCTGGATGGTACGACTGGGGAGAGACACATGCTGACCAGCCTAGATGGGGTACAGGAGGCTGCACTCACCCTTTAGCGTGAGATATACCTGTTTGTAAACATCACTGTTGACTTAGCACTGATTAAACCTGAGTAAACCAGCATAAACTACTCGTTGGGCTGGGCTTACTGCTCTATACTGTCTCAAATGGCAGGTTATGAGTGCAGGCCACTATCAGCTCTGTGCAATCACGGTGCATGGCGAGTGCAAATATTAAATGTCAGTGTGTACCAGTGCATAAAATCTCTGCATGAGCAACTGTCCGGGTCAGCTTCTGACTGGCAGCATCTGTAATTGAATAAATCCTATTGGAATTTAAATGAATCTTAATGAGGTGCCCTGGGTCACAAGCTAGATTACACTAATTGTGAGGAATTGCTACATGTCACCTGGTTAAAATTGGCATGTTCTACCCTGGAGATGTGGCTTTTCACCTTTACTGCATTAGGTATCCAACAAGACAATTTCAACTGTTAAGAATAGGCTGTGAATTTGGATTAATGGATTAATTTAGTGTCATTGGAAAAATAGCTTTCAAAAGTTAGGGGTTGGTATGATTTTTAAAAATGTTTTTAGAGAAGTCTTTTATGCTCACCAAGGCTACATTTTTTGGCAAAAATACAGACAAAATATTGTGAAATATGATACAAATGAACTGCTTGTAATTTTAATATATTTTTTAAACGTATTTATTCGTGATGGCAAAGCGAATTTTAGGAGCCATTACTTCCAGATTCAGTTGTCACGTGATCCTTCGGAAATCTTCTAATACGCCTCAAGACACTTTTCTTATTATTATCGATGTTGAAAAGACTTGTGCTGCTTAATAATTTCAAAACAATACCTGTGAACACAAGACTGACTTCACACAGTTCCTCTTGAGGTACACGGAAGCTAAAGGACTCGTTGTAGCAGGGGTCAATGGTGCCCCTCATACAGGACGTCTTCTTAGTCTTCATCAACTTAAGGCCTGTCACCAACTGCACCTTAACAAAAGGATCTGAATATAGAGAAGAAACAACTGGGTTGAAGTTAACATGAATTGCTTTCTGAAACAAATTTCGTTTTTGTGATGTAGCATATTTCTCAGTGAAACAGGATACTCAGTGGGGGAAAAAATCTGGGCATACAATCTTGATTTTATCCATCAGGAACTGATTAGATCATGAAAGTGTGCATTACATACCAAAATGGAGCAAGATCAATTGCGAATTTGCTAAAACAAAGATTAAATAGCTATTTGACTATTGGTTAAATTTATCACATGGCGCGTGTGGCCAAAGTGATGTCAGCATAAAAGGAAAGTTGTTTCAGAGACAAAGCAAGTTATTCCATCACTATACTTAGACAATACTACTTACATAGATTTCTGTAGTCACTGAAGCTCTGCTATAAGTCCTCTGAAATTGTAGAGAGTGGAGTGAGCAAAACACACTAAATATATTTACCTGAGCCTTGGCACATGTCCGTCTGAAGCAGCTGCTTTGCTCGGATGATGTCCACATTTAACCTACCAGCACTGGGCAGGTAGTTTAAGGACAGAAGAAGCTCACCAAGCTCAACCTCATTCTGAAAAACATCACACTGAGAAATCAATCAAGTCTTGATAATGATGTCAGCAAATTAATGCGTTGTGCATCTTTTTAAGTGTCAAAGACTGCAATTAAAGCTCAACAATGAAAACCTTTCTACATGAAAAAGTATCTGGTTTCGTCTAATAGTTTCCTAATATTAATAATATAATTTGGAACAGACACAAATACACTACCATTGAAATGTTTGGGTACATTAATTTTTTTCTCTATGAATTGAGTGCTTTTATTTAGCAATGATTAAATTAAAAGTGTCAGTAAACACTTTCATAATGTTACAAAACATTTACATTTCTAATAAATGCTGTTCTTTTGAAACTTTATATTCATCAATGAATCCTGAAAAAAACTATTACAGTTTCCACAAAAATATTAAGCAACTCTTTTCAACATTGATACTAATAAGAAATGTTCTTGAGCAGCAAATCATCATTTCAGAATGATTTCTGAAGGATAATGTGACACTGAAGACTGGGGTAATTATGCTGAAAATTCAGCTTTAACATCACAGGAATAACGTGACCTTGGACCACAGAACCAGTCATAAGGGTCATTTTTTTGAAATTGAGATTTTTACATCATCTGAAAGCTGAATAAATAAGCTTTCCATTTGATGTATGGTTTGTTAGGATAGGACAGTACTTGGTCGAGATACAACTATTTGAAAATCTGGATCTGAGGGTGCAAAAAAAATCTAAAAATTGAGAAAATCACCTTTAAAGTTATCCAAATGAAGTTCTTAGCAATGCATCTTACAAAATATCTTCATTTCACATGATCTTTACTAATATCCTAATGATTTTTAGCATAAAATAAATATCGATAATTTTGACCCATACAATGTATTGTTGCTATTGCTACAAATATACCCCAGTGACTTAAGATTGGTTTTGTGGTCTAGGGTCACAAATTACATTTTAAAATATATATAAAAATAGAAAACAGTCATTTTAAATTGTAATAATATTTCACAATATTACTGTTTTTACTGTATTTGTGATCAAATAAACACATCCTAAACACAGAGCTGGGGCAAGAAATATTTAGGAGTACTATGGTGTGCATACTTATAAGGCAGGACATTCTGAAGTATGGCTACAATGATTTCACATTTTACTAAATTGCTTAATTTAATTCTGTGTGACCTAACTTCTCAGTTATTGTGCAAGCGCCACACCTAAAATGACTGAAAAATAAATAATGTGACTCAGGCAAGTGGTATTACCTGAGAGCTGGGAACCAGGGCCTTCCACCAGTGTCCTCCCTTCACTAGATCAACCTCACTAAGAGGAAGAGACACTTTCCCGATGACGCAGTGCCGTGAAAACTTGTCAAAGTCGACCACGGAGAGCAGTAGGGTGCGTCTCTGTGCCTCCAGGAAGGGGACCTCAAAAGTGAAGCGCTCTTCAAAAACCGGGTTCTGGGTCTTGCGTTTAACGCCGGTCTGCCTGGAGTTCTTGTGGTCGGGCAGTAGGCTCATCTTCACGTAGGGGTTGGAGTGGGCCATGTCTTGGCGAGCACCATCGCATGTTACAGGAGGGGGCAGGTCCCGGGCCTCGATGACTCGCACGGTGAGGTGAGCGTTGATGAGATCGTACTGTGTGCTGAAGTGCAGCATGCCCAGTTGGTAGCGCCCCAGGATCTCCTCATCCGTCAGAGAGTCAACATCATCGCTGCAGGAGTCTAGAGAATACAGATGGGGCTCCAGTTTGCGGAAGTAGTCATCTGGCGGTGTTGGGGGCTTGCGCAGGGGCTGCACCACTTCCTTCCGGGGTCCCATGGCCCAAAATTCAATCGGCTTTACATCCACCATGGGGGAGCTTGGCCGTCGGGCGTTCAGACCTGCAAAATGGGAGAGCCATTCGGCGAAATTCAAGCAGTCATTCTATTCTGTATAAATTGAGAGTTGAGTCTGGACTCACTGGAGAGCTGGCCTGCCAGGGTGAAGGTGGATCGAGACGTTTCTGAGGAGGGCGGCCTGCAGTTTGTAGTGGTGTCAGTTTGAGTAGGTGAAGCGTGGTTCTCAGCCACGGTGTGAGAATTTGTGCCTTTCTCGTCATTGCATTCATTGACACTGGAAAATATGAGTTTGTTAAATCTTAATAGTAGTACTGACACATTCCCTGTTGAAAATGTCAACATATGTTACCATTTACATTATTTGTTCAAACATTTTGGGTGTTAATGTTTTTAAAAGAAGACTCTTAAGCTCACCAAGATTGCATATATTTGACCCGAACAAATACGTTTTGAAAAAACATATCGTGTGAAAAAATATTACAACAAGTTACTTTTTAATATATTTAATTATTAATTTATTCCTTGTGACAGCAAAAGCTGAATTGTCCTTATTACGCCAGTCTTCAGTGTCACATGATCCTTCGGGAATCTTTTTAATATTCTGATTTGGTGCTCAAGAAGAATAATTTCCTATTATTATCAATGTTAAAAACAGTTCATATTTTTTTTCTGGGCACCGGATTTTTTGACACATAGAACAGCGTTGAGTTCGTACATTCCAGACTTTGACTCAAGTCCATCTCAAGTCAAGGCCAAGACCATATTTTTTATGATTAGTCGACACCAGCTCACTTGAGACTCCAGGTCAAGTCCAAATGTTTCTAAAAATAAGGTTTTGAACTCAGATTTCAGTCTGCAAAACGGGAATAGAAAGTTGAAAAGAACAGAATTTATTTGAAATATAAAAATCTTTTGTAACATTATAAAAGTATTTACTGTAATTTTTAACGAATCATGCATCCCCAGAATAAAGTTTCTTCCAAAAATAAATAAATAAAATAAAATCTTAGTGACCCCAAACTTTTAAAGAGTAGTGCATTTTATCCAGTTTTATCGAAAACCGCTAATTTATTCCAGGGACTGTAGGATTCAAGGATTCAAAGCGTTTATTGTCATATGCACAGTGAGGAAAACAAGTTTCCCTGAGCAATGAAATTCTAACTTTGCTGTCCACAATGAATGCCAAAACAGTGCAAAACTATACACACACATACACAAACTATACACAAATACATACAATGTAAGAAACATAATAATAAAAACTATGCTGCAGTAGTAGGAATAAAGACTATAAAAAAAATAGAAATATAGACTATGTGTATCTATATACGCGAATATAGAGTAGAAATATAGAATGTGAAAATAGAAATATAGACCATGTACAGTGGGTACGGAAAGTATTCAGACCCCATTACATTTTTCACTCTTTGTTATATTACAGACATTTGCTAAAATCATTTAAGTTAATTTTTTTCCTCATTAATGTCCACACAGCACCCCATATTGACAGAAAAAAAACAGAATTGTTGACATTTTTGCAGATTTATTAAAAAGAAAAACTGAAATATCACATGGTCTAAGTATTCAGACCCTTTGCTGTGACACTCATATATTAACTCAGGTGCTTTCCATTTCTTCTGATCATCCTTGAGATGGTTCCACACCTTCATTTGAGTCCAGCTGTGTTTGATTTTACTGATTGGACTTGATTAGGAAAGCCACACACCTGTCTATATAAGACTTACAGCTCACAGTGCATGTCAGAGAAAATGAGAATCATGAGGTCAAAGGAACTGCCTGAAGAGCTCAGAGACAGAATTGTGGCAAGGCACCGATCTGGCCAAGGTTAAAAAAAAGTCGGATTTTTTTTTTTGCCCCCACCCTCACTTAAGGTTCCTAAGAGCACAGTGGCCGCCATAATCCTTAAATGGAAGATGTTTGGGACGACCAGAACCGTTCCTAGAGCTGGCCGTCCGGCCAAATTGTGCTATCGGGGGAGAAGAGCCTTGGTGTGTGAGGTAAAGAAGAACCCAAAGATCACGGTGGCTGAGCTCCAGAGATGCAGTCGGGAGTTGGGAGAAAGTTGTAGAAAGTCAACCAACACTGCAGCTCTCCACCAGTCGGGGCTTTAATAGCAGAGTGGCCCGACGGAAGCCTCTCATCAGTGCAAGACACATGAAAACCCGCATGGAGCTTGCTAAAAAACACCTGAATAAGATTCTCTGGTCTGATGAGACCAAGGCAGAACTTTTTGGCCTTAATTCTAAGCAATATGTGTGGAGAAAACCAGTCACTGCTATCACCTGTCCAATACAGTCCCAACATTGAAGCATGGTGGTGGCAGTATCATGCGGTGGGGGTGTTTTTCAGCTGCAGGGACAGGACGACTGGTTGCAATCGAGGGAAAGATGATTGCGGCCAAGTACAGGTATATCCTGGAAGAAAACCTTCTCCAGAGTGCTCAGAACCTCAAACTGGGCCGAAGGTTTACCTTCCAACAAAACAATGACACTAAGCACACAGCTAAAATAACAAAGGAGTGGCTTCACAACAACTGTGACCGTTCTTGAATGGCCCAGCCAGAGCCCAGACTTAAACCCAATTGAGCATATCTGGAGAGACCTAAAAATGGCTGTCCAACACGTACCATCCAACCTGACAGAAAACTGGAGAGGATTTTCTTTTGAGCCCCAAGGAGGAATGGCCAAGAGGATCCCCAAATCCAGATGTGAAAAACTTGTTGCATCTCTCCCAAAAAGACTCATGGCTATATTAGATCAAAAGGGTGCTTCTACTAAATACTTAGGACCATGTGATATTTCAGTTTTCTTTTTTAATAAATCTGCAAAAATGTCAACAATTCTGTGTGTTCGGTCAATATGGGGTGCTGTGTGTACATTAATGAGGAAAAAAAAAAACTTAATATTTACAATATAACAAAGAGTGAAAAATTTAAGGGGGTCTCAATACTTTCCGTACCCACTGTACATTATGTATCCCCTATATATGCGAATGTACAGTATTAACTTATGTGCAAAAAACAATAGTGCAGTAACGTGCAAATTGAGTGCAACTACATAACAATAGCAACAGTAACAGATGTACAAATTGAGATGAGGCTACATGAGTAATATTAACAAATATAAAATGGTAGTAATAACAGCAATAACATTACAAATGATCAAATGAGATGAAACAATTTTGTCCGACTGTACTATGAGATAGTTAAGGTCACTAGCAGCTACCTGTTGAAGAGTCTAATTGCTGAGGGGAAGAAGGAGTTCCGTAATCGGAAGTCCTGCAATTACACTCCTGTATCCGTCTGAGGGTAGGAGTGTGATGTGACAGTCGTGTTGGGGGGGGTGGGTGGGGGTCTTAAATGGATGGCATGCAGCTCTTCATGTGAGCTCTGCGAAGGCAATGGCCTGAAGAGAGGGCAGTGGAGTCCTGTGTCTTCTCAGCAGTCTCACCACTCTATGCAGGAAATTTTGCGGGACCTTACAGTAGTGTTGCCATACCCTGCAGGGATGAGCTGGGTCAAGACGCTCTCAAATACACAGCTGTAGGAGTTGTTGAGGATCTTAGGTGACATGCCAAATTTCCTCAGTCTCCTCAGGAAGTACAGCCGCTGTTGTGCCTTCTTAACCAGATGGGTGGTGTTGAGTGTCCAGGTGAGGTCCTAGCTGATGTGGACCCCCAGGTATTTAAAGCTGCTCACCCACTCCACTTAAAGCTCTCGGATAAATGGTGGCTGGTGAGTTTTCCTCTTTTTCCTCAAGTCCACTATCATCTCCTTTGTATTGTCCGTATTGAGGGTGAGGTTATTGTCCTCACACCATGTCACAAGACATGGGGAAGTCGTGGCCTAATGGTTAGAGAGTTGGACTCATAACCCAAAGGTTCGAGTCTCGTACCGGCAGGGATTGTAGGTGGGTGGAGTGAATGTACAGCGTTCTCTTCCACCTTCAATACCACGACTGAGGTGCCCTTGAGCAAGGCACTTGAGCAAGGCACCGAACCCCCAACTGCTCCCCGGGCGCCGCAGCAAAAAATGGCTGCCCACTGCCTGGGTGTGTGTTCACCCAAGGGGCATATAATTGTGTGTTCACGGTGTGTGTGTGCTCACTGCTGTGTATGCACTTAGGATGGGTTAAATGCAGAGCACTAATTCCTAGTATGGGTCCTGTCGGTTTGTAGGCCTTCATTCCCGCCAGTGATCCATCCTATCACTGCGGTGTCATCAGCGAACTTCAGTATTACATTTATATGCAATTATATGCCCCTTGGCTTTGCAAGTACCAGGCTATGTTAGCATCTTCACAAACAACCAGCTGCATCAGAATTATTATTAACATACAGGTTATTTGAGCTGTATGTTTACGAAACATTATGTGTTTGCATGAATGTATACAGTATGATTACAGACGCTTGAGAAGTCTTTACGCCACATTTTACTTACAAATTCATGCTAACCTATTATTCAAACAAGTGCCAACTGCTGCAAATATACCACATTTGGAAGAGGGAACAAACTTTTGCATAGCAATACTACTGGGATATTAATTCATACACTGCTAAAATATGACAAGAAGCAGGGTTTCTTGACCATCGTGGCCTGATAATAAATAAAAGCAGACAAATAAATCATAGGCTATACTATACTAAAAACAACAGTAAAAAAATCTTACAACCCAGCACTCAAATTTGTTGTGCATATCTGACACTGCGACTGAATCCACTTCTTAATGAATGTGCAATCACATTATTGCCCAATATTGTGTAATATTTGTTGCAACATCCTGTTCTAATCTGGTTGTTTTCCAACTACAGAGGTAAATATTCTGCGCAGGATATCTTTGTGCAGGCATGATTCTGAGTCCTCCCTTGGGGATCATCAAGGACCCTTTGTGTCCATGACTACAGCTCAGAGGGAGATAGTTGTCATAGCAACGGACGATTCTAAAACAAATGGCCTTAGGAGTGATCCGAGACAATGAGAGTGGCTGGACTTATAGGGTGAGGTATATGTCATGACTGTACAATCACAGTCTGGAAGAACATGTTCTATTCTGTTAAAGATGCAGCCCTTGCATCTCCAATATGTTATGAATTGAACACTATGATTACATTGTTCCTGGAAGCTCATAATCAAAAGTCTTGCAACTAATCCAGCCATTTGGTCCCAGTTTTTGGTTTTAAACAAGCATTCAATTCCCACCCAGCATGATCTCAGTCAAACCAGCAGTAGTCTCTGGTGACCACATCGACTCCATTCTTTAAACAAGTGTGAATGACATTTCACAACAGGAAACTGCTGATTGGTGATAATGCACTGCAAAATGGAAAAACAGACATCTATGGCCACCTTTGTTTAGTCCTGGTAAAAGTCATTGAATGATGTCATTAAAAAGATGCTTACAAAAACTTGATAGCCTGTGGTGACTGCTTGCATTCAAATAACAAATTATCCCTGCTAATATATGAATCACGTCTCCATTTAAATCATATTACCCTTGCTGTTCCTGCATGGGAACACAAATAGCTCCACACCCCAGTCATTAGGAGCTTGAGTAATGGAGAATGGAAAAGCAGTTTCCTAGAACGTCTCAGGAAAGCCATCTGTTGCATCAATATCACTTCCATTAGCCCGCAAAACCAATGACTAAAACTAGAGATTACCACTTTGTTAACAGTAGTTAAAATTAAGCAGGCTAATTGAAATTTTAAGCAGTCAAAGAAGCTTACACTCAGTAGTTGTACAGTATATTAATATATATATATATTATAGAGAGAGAGAGGTGATATGTAATATATATAATATATATTATATATATATATATATATTATATATATATAATATATATATACAGTATATATAGATATGCTCCACTGCACTTCGTTTTTACAACGGATATAGTGAGATCTTATAATCATTACTGTCATAATTCCAAAGCTATGATATCTGTATACTTGGATTGAAAATACAAAACAACCATTTTAATTTTTGAGATAATAGCTGGATACCACATGCTGAATTAAACATGGAATGTCAATGTGACCGTAGTGTAATATTCCACTGTTGGCATACTATGGCATTTCATTCTAGAATACTACTACACGCATACTGATACTGAATATTCACATTCTTAATTGATTATTTAATTCGAATTTCAACAGTTTTTTTTTACACAAAAGTGAATGAAAATGCAAAACAAATGTACTCAACGCATTAAATTGATCAAAAGTGATAGTAAATATATTTAGTGTTACAAAATATTTATATTTCGAATGATGCTTCTTTTGAACTTTTTATCAAAGACTTCTGAAAATAATGTATCATGGTTTCTACAAGCATGTGACACTGATGATTTGCCATCACAGGAATAGGTTACATTTTAAAATAAATTACAATGTTAAACTGTAATATTTTACACTATACTGCATTTTCAATCAATTAAATGCAGTGAGCACAAGAGGCTTAAAATATTACCAACCCTAAACCTGTGTATGGTATGTTGTATAGTATAATAACATAGTAATAAAACATAGTAGGTAGATATGCAGTTCATACTGTGAATTATTCAATAAGCAGGAGGCTAGTATTCCATTCCAAACATAACCAGAACACACCATCCATCATCAACAACGAGCCTTTGACAAATGATACCTTTGGGATTGTCTTGAGATTTGTTCAGTAACACTGTGTATTCAATCTCAGTCTGTCTCAATTTGAGCCTGACTGTTATGATGAGAGAGTAGACAGATGAGATGAATGATGAATTGTTCTGGGTTATTTGGGAAGTGTGAGCATTGTTTGTGGGTTGTATGAGGGTTGTACGGGTGTGTACTCACAGCCATGATGGAGTTTGAGCTGGAAAAGGCCCCAGAATCTCCACCTCCTCATCAGTGGGCTGACAGCAGCTGCACTCCCAGCACCACTGCCAACAGGAGCGGCACGACCAGCGACACAACAGGAAGTCAGACAGTCTGGACAGAAGACCCTGAGAACAAGATCACAAAGGGACACAGAGACTCTCCAGTAAACAGCGACTGACTGACCTGCACCGGATGCAGACTATACATATTATGATGATAAAAATGGTAATGTATGATCTGTGCTTAAGGGACTTTTTTGTAATTCTCTGGTCAACTGCAGCTTGAAGCCAAAAAGTCTAAATGTAGCACGAGCCCCAGAGAGATTCTTACATCTTTAGTGAGACTATTCTAGTGGGACTGTAGCGAATCAGCTCATGGGAAATATGAATAATTAACCATAACTAATTATGATTAATTATTAATATTTTAGATCCACTGTAGATATTTAGCTGACCACTCAGGGTCAACCGTCTTGTCAATTCTAAGAACGTTAATTTCCTGGTTAAAGGAAATAACTTTCTTACTGTACAATTCTATAGTTTGTAACGTAAATCTGCATGATTATTGACTCCGGTTATGAGTAAACAATGAACACGTCAAGTGTGATACAAGTAAGGTTTTATTAACTACATAAACACTTAAACTAGTCTAACATACTACATAAACACATTAAGCCGGTCTAACATACACATACACACACACACACATACAGTTGGTATAGGAAAGGGTTAAAGTTTAGCACTAAAGAAAGAGACATAAGGAATGAATTTATGGAACCATTTGCATATTCAACAAATCTAAGCCTGAGGGATACGTCAGATTCTAAGTTCAAACACACCTTTGTAAAAAGGAGTAACTGATACTTAATGCATCAATTAAATCGACTAAGTTTGATACTGGCGTATGTCTGAAAAAGATTCTGATGCAATCTTAAGGCCCAAGATCTTGATGAAGTTGGTTGATGAGAAAGAACCAATTTTGAGTCAGAGAATCTTGATTAATGGAAAGGTCAAGGCCGAAGCCTGGCACGAGCTTAGGATATCCTGGAGCGTTTGCTCACATCTTCTTTTTAGCATCTCCCTGAACCACCGACTGGGCGGGTCACATGGAGTGTGGCCTTTTAAAGCCTGCAGAGATTCACGCCTCTCAAGATGGGTTCGTCCAATGAGGAAGGCTGAAATCCCAAGCGGGAGGTTGGAAATACTGGGGATTTTTATGACTCTTTGTCTGTACGCCTGGTATTTGAATATGTAATTCGCTGGAGTGTTGAGGCACGAATTAGTACAGATTATTAGAACATCAATATGTTGCATAGGTATCAGCATATAATATACACACTTGTTTCGATCATAAGAAGGCGAATTCATAGATACTAGACATGAAATAGGTGAGGTTATATTAACTAGTGGTCTATGATAACATGAATAAAACAGCATACACTACAACAGACAATATACAAGACAGTAATGGTATACACAATGACCAAAGGATATGGGTATTCAATCAAAGAAAGGTTTTCCTATGAATTAATTAGAGAACAGTCCATTTCTCTGGGCATTGTGTGTCTTTCTCATGAGTAAAATGAGGGATTTTCTCCCCTACATTCCTTTTAGGCCATAAAAACAGTGATATCATGATTAGTTGTCATGACCAAAGGGGGGATGGTGTTCAGCAGAAATCCTGACATCCAGTTTATTGAGTGAGGGGACTGTGACGATTTGTTAATCTAATGATTAATTGATTTGTTAAATCAAATAAAAATTAGTGTGCCAGATTGGTCGAGAGAAGCTACAGGCTTTGAAGTAAACTGAACGAGTCAGTGCTAATCCACCAAAAATCGAGTGATTTAATTAGATATACACACCACCAAATTAATTTTTTAAGGAAAATAATACTTGTATTCAGCATGGATGCATTAAACTGATCAAAAATTACAGTAAAGACATTTATAATGTAAAAAAAAAAGATTTCTATTTCAAATATGCTGTTCATGTGACTGCTATTAAGCCAAAGAATCCTGAAAAATAATTAGTGTATCACAGTTTAAACAAAAATATTAAGCAGTTTTTTTCAGCATTGATAAATATGAGAATTAAGTAAGTACATTAGAATGATTTCTGAAGGATCATGTGACACTGAAGACTGGAGGAATGATTGTGAAAATTCAGCTTTGCCATCACAGAATATATTAAAATAGTATACTAGTTCACACATTAAGGTTTAATGTATTTTTGATCAAATAAATGCAGCCTTTGTGAGCATAAGTGACTTTTTTCAAAAACATTTGCAAAAAAAAATTTGAACGGTAATGTAAACACAATTTTCTTCCCCATGGTGATATGTTTTCAAATAAAACAGGAAGTTGGGCGGGACAAACATCCTTCAGTCACTCAGTGTGACCGTTATTAGGTAGACCAGAACTGAGGCCAGATGTTTGGATAGAGGTCCTTCATGAAAGACATATTAGTCTTTTTACAACACAACTTGCTTCTCTTTGATTTAGACTGACTGACTCCAAAGAGACAGAAGAACACAACAAAATCACGAAGATTACTCGCTCCAAAAAGCCAAGTCACTCTCACTTCTGCTGAGGCTGAATGTGTACATAGTTGGTTGAATAATGAATGACTTGAGACAGGATGCTGATGGTTAAAAAAAGAAAAATTCAGCCCAAAAGATGGAAGGAAAAGGTCAAGATACAACTCTGATTTTGTAAACACAATCTTTTCCCACCTAAATCAGCATTAATGAACAGATACGATAAAATAGGAGATTGAATTAATACATTTTCTGTACATACCTCATTGATGGGTTCCAACTGCCCTTTTTCAAAGGTGGAGTGCGGGAGAGGGTCGAGGTCACGGACAGGAAAGAGAAAAAAATGTTTAGTGAGTGAACTGGTGTCTTTACTGAACTTTCACTTTTTTGTATTCGTATAAAAATACAACATTTTAATAATTCACTTCAATGAAACCTGTTAGAAATCTTTTGCATAATTTTATTTAAAAAATAATTATATTAAACGTTTTTTCTCTTGCTCATGTCTTCTAAGACATACAATATAGTTGTTTGGGGGTCTTTTTTAAAAGAAATTAATACTTTTTTTCCACGAAAGGGATGCATTTAAAGGGGTCATATGATGCTGCTAAAAAGAACATTATTTGGTGTATTTGGTGTAATGAAATGTGTTTATGCGGTTTAAGGTTAAAAAAACACATTATTTTCCACATTTTTGTACATTATTGTTTCTCCTCTATGCCACGCCTTTCTGAAACGCGTTGATTTTTACAAAGCTCATCGGTCTGAAAAGTGAGTTGTGCTCTGATTGGCCTGCTATCCAGTGCGTTTTGATTGGCCAAATTCCTCAAGCGTGTGACAGAAATGCTACGCCCCTTACCATACTGTGATGCCTGCGGCAACCACATGTGACGACCCCCCGGGCTGGACTCCTCTTCGTCCACAGTGAAAGCCGATCCAGCGATCCACAGCGCCAAGTTCCCAGGCATGACGAGCATAAAAAATAGTCCTCTTTTGGAAGACCAAAAAAAGTAGTTTGCTTTCACAACGAAACACACAGCAACTCCACAACATGGCGGCGGCAGCAACAACATTACTACAGCGAGAATAAAAGTTACACATTCTTTCTTTACGTGAACATTTGGGCAGTGTTATGCAAATCTTCCCAGATAGTGACGTAGGTATGTGGGGGCGTGGTAGATCGAGCGTTTTAGGTAGGAGTGGTTGACTCTTAACTTTTAGAAAGAATATCTCTCTGGGTTTGAGACTTTAATCTTTGCAACTTTACAAATCTTCTTTATGCACAAGAGATTGTAACACTCCAAAGAGACGGACAATCTTTTATTCAGCAAGGATGCATTTAATTGATGAAAAGTGACAGTAAAGACTATTTTAAAACTTTGTATTATTTTATATCTTCTTTTATATAGTAATAAAAGATTTATATTTTAAATCAGTGCTGTTACTTTCAACTTTCTATTCATCAAAGAATCCTGAAAAAAGTATTACAGTTTACACAATAATGTATACTGAAAATTCAGCTTTGCCATCACTGGAATAAACTACATTTTTAAATATATTCAATTATAAAAGTTATTTGAAATTGTAATTTTACTGTATTCATTTTTCTGAAATAAATGCAGCCTTGGTGAACATAAAAGACTTCTTTCAAAAACATGGAAACATTTAATCGACCCCTAACCTTTGAACAGTAATATATGTTGCTAAGTCACATGCTAACTGATCTGTAAATAAAGAAACAAAATAGTTGTAATGTTAATGCCACCACCACTGGTCAGACTATAAGGGACAGGGTCCAAAATTTTATAAGATCAACACATCTGATTGCTTATCCACTCATCCCCCAACCATCCAGTTATTTACCCCTTCCTCTCAACACATGTGAATATCTACAGGTTGATTTCTCTCCAGTTCCCCACCCCTGTTCCTGCTCTCAATCTCAGTCCAGCCTCTCTTGCTCCTCACCAGTGCCCCAATGTTGTCCAAGCAATTAGCTGTGGCTGTAACCATGGCAACAGAGATAGGAGCTCCTGGCGCTCCCAGCCCGCACCTTGCTGCTGCTGGCTCCGGTGTTCTTAGCGGATCTTAGGGAACCTGAGATTAGGGGGCGTTGCTCTAGGGTAACTGTTTAGACAGTTGTTCATGTTCACCATTTTGTTATTCCCTCCCCAAGGCACCCTTTCTGTATATATAATATCCGGTACAGAAGTCACAACTTACTACCACCACAGAGCTTCACACGCTTTTCTATCTCATTGCAACTTCATGTTGTTCATCCTCAGACACACATCATTTAGGTCCACCACCACCTCCCACCCACATACCCCCCCTTTTCAATAGTTACATTCCCTATTGTGTGTGTGGTGAGTGTGATTTTCTTTGTCTGTATGTCTGTTATGATCGAAAATATTAGTAATGGATTTACTCTTCGCCAACTGAGATTCGTACCTGCCTAGTTCCGCCAGGTTCATATCCCTCGACGTTATGTGTCAACTTACCAGACTCTGTGACTTCTACTCCAATCCTACGATCACACCTCAGAAATCAATGGCATTTTTTTAGTTTTGAAATTATTAATTAACCACAGTTTCACAGCTGTTAGTTGCGATTGCATATGAATTCCAAAGCATTTTTATTTATAATTTGATGTAGTTATTCAGTGTATCACCATGTACTTTTAGCCCATAATAATATGTACCTTGAGAAAACTGAAAAGGCGTTTATGGCCTTTGATTAGACTACCATCTCATAGACGCATGTGTTATTAAGTTCTAATAGATCTTACGATGTTTTTTTTGATTATTTTTTACCCCTTATAACCTGCTTCCCAGGAGAAGACAGTCAACTTCTTCTATCTCAATAGACTATTCCCACCTTGTGCATATCTTTAAAGAACCTCTTCCCTCCTCGCGTCTATCCGTCTAACCACCTCGTACACCATTGTCTACCTTTTTCCTCTACTCCGCCGCCCTTGGTGCTGTACCTTATCCGTCCTTCTCTGCTGTGCCGTGAGGGGACTCCTATCTCGCAATGTGCTGTACCGAGACAGCTACCCCCTACTTCATTCTGCATTCAACTTAGCTCTTCAAGACCCACTCAGCTCTCGGTGTACTCCCCTCTTGCTCCCTAGTCTGACTATCATCTCACGTGCCCGGCCAAGAGATGTCTCGCGTCACTATTATTGTATTCTTCAGGTTCTGTCAACGCGCATTCCCTCTGCTCTAGAACTGCACCCGGGAGGCATAAGAATAAGCTGCGACACCGCAACTGCGCAAACCTCTGTTAGTTGTGAATCGACCGTAACGGAATCTGACCATCTCTCTCCTCTGGTCTATGTCGGTGCGGCGACCTCTTGGTTACTACCAATCCATCCCTACCGTAACCAAGACTGTGGCATTGATGACCAAATCATTCACCTTACAAAAAAAAAACCCCCTCTCCCTAAGTCTATCTCCTATCTATCTCCTCGTCATCTTCAATCCCGCCCACCAAGGAAACTCATTAATCTCACTCTCTTTTCTGACTATAGTCATATGAAGACACGCAAAGCAGCCAGCTCTCCTCTCCTCTCCTCTCCCTGGAGAGAGCAGAGCCCTCCTCCCCTCCTACCCCCTCCTGCCCTGTTTCTTTCAGAGACCAGTGACTCATCCAGGTTTGCAGAAGCACTGATGGATATCAAATTTGTTATGTGCATCCCTCCCCGCCTCCTCCAGCCTATTTTTACAGCACCTCGCTGGCTGCAACCACTTGTTGTTCCCTTCACCGCGGACCGAGTGGAGAGGCTGAGGAGAGACGGGCAGGTGAAAGCAGCATGTTACATGGGGAGTTTACAAGAGCCGGGGTCTGTGTGGCTACCTGCTGCTGCTCTGTGACTGAGGTACGCCGACGTGCTGCCGTCTTTAAAACGCGCTTGTGTTTCGAGAGCCTGTGAGTTGTGTTATCTGTATATGACAGGATGGTCATTTGTGGTGCAGCATTGTAACCTGAGTTTGTAGATCACAAGGAACTTTAAGTTTCCTTGGAAACGGCAGGGGCACATGACCTGTTGCTGAAAGGCCTCGCTCACCAGGCATGTATGGAGCACGTCAGGTTATGGGGTCTAAAATTTCACAGAGTGTTAGAATTCCAACTGACAAGCAGTAGGCTGAACACATTCGGACACTAAAGTTCACAACACGTGGTTTTTTTTTTCCCGTGAAAGAAAGTGAATAGCTGTATAACCAGTAGGAAACCAATCCAAAATGATAATTCTAGTTTCCTTACGTACTAACCACATACATGCCTATTTTTGAGCTTTTGAGCATTATTTCAACAGAATCCCTTGAATTTAAAAACATGGTATGTGTTTTTCACAAAAATTAAGGACATCTGCTTTAAACATTGGTTATAATAAGATTTTTTTTAAGAAATGTTGAGCAGCAAATCAGCATATTGGAATGATTTCTGAAGGATCATGTGACACTGAAGACTGGAGTAATGATGCTGAAAATTCAGCTTTGCAACACAAGAATAAATTACATTTCAAAATATTTCAAATAGAAAATAGTTTTTTAAATTGTACTAATATTTCACAATGCTACTGGTTTTACTCATTTATGATCAAATAAATGCAGCCTGGGGAGCAAAAGAGACTTCTTTAAAAAAAAAATCATTACATTTTGCACAAAAATAAATGTGCAAGGAAAATGTTTTTTTTTAATTTTTTTTTTTTACAAAATAACTATAAAGCAAGCCAAAAAGTAACATGGGCAAGGAAAAAAAGTAGGGTGCGTTTAATAAGAACAGGAGAGGAAACACTGGGTGCTTGTACTGGAAAACAGTCCCTAGTGAAAAATAAATGTACTATAATGTATTTGAAATACATTTATTTAATGCTAAGTATACTACAAATAAATTTTTATGTACTAAATATAATTTTTGTATATTTAGTATATATACATTTTGGTATGCTAAAACGGTACTAAAAAAAAAAAAAAAGTCTGCTACATTGGAAACAACCTAATTTTGTACTTATGCACTTTAATGGGTGAAAAGTCAAATAAAGAATATAATGAAGTATATTTGATTGTGCTAAAGTGGAACTATTGCAAGTGTAAGATCATACAATCCTCATCAAGTGACATTAAAACACATTTTAGTCTTAATATTAAGAAATATACATTGTGCACCAGTAGTAGGCCTACTTCAAATGAAGTTGAAGTGTAATTTTTATATCAGTAAATCTAGAGCAATATGTCAGTAAATATGTTAATAGATTTGAACTATACTTAGTATGAGAGATTGTGTGAATTCAGGCGTTTTATTTGTTTCTGTTCTTGAGAACCTGTTGAAAGGCTTGTCTGATAAAAATCAAACATAGACTTACAGTGACCTCTGCTGCCATATCAGGCATCTTTCTGCTAGTTCACCTAAATATGATAATTCTGTCATTTTCCTGATAGTCTTGTCTTTTGACCCATATGACTTCCACAAAAGAGTTACAGTGCTGTGTGTGTATAGTAAAATGTCCAAGCTACTCTTTTCTGTAAAATTAAAATGGATGGTGACCACAGCCGGCAAGCAAGATTTCAAGTAAATAACTGATTCATGACGTAATTTTCAGTCTGTTCCACAGCTATCATTTGACTTCAGAAAGCTTGGAAGATAGTTGCATTAACTTTTATGATGCCTTTGTGTGTGTGTCTATTTTGGAGCTTCACAGACACAGGTATATTGTTGGATCTGTGATGAATTGCTAATATTCCTCTATTGTAAGTTATTTGAGCATTCAGGTTGAACATGAAGCATATGAGGTAAATTATTACAGAAATGTTGGGTAAAAATGTAGGTGCAATATATCCACTCTAAGTTCCAAATGACTGGGTTCATTGAGAATGTATAAAGCTCACCTACACCCAAGACATCTGTCACATTTGAAATCATTATTAGAGTGAGCCAGACACTATAAAAATACAAAGCATTTAACCTTGCATACTGTGAGATTGTTTAAAAAGCAGAATTATGATCTTTTTATCCCATATTACTTGTCCCCCAAACACATACTGACTTCTTGTGGCACCCAATCACGTGTTCATGACTACAGCTGTGATCTGCTTTGCCAACTAATCAAATTCTGTAAGCAAATGCATAAATTAAATGATAATTAGAAAGGATGAGATGATATCCTTATGTTAGAGAGCACCAGCTTAATGCCACACTATAATTTAAAATGAGCCACATTGCTCTAAACATAACACTCAATTGAGAATAAATACTGACAAACAAGACTATACAGAAGATAATTACTGTGTCTGAGTGGGAATTTTTTTTTTTTAGTATTATGAAAAATAAAACATTTAAATAGAGCAAGTTGAACTGTGTCATGTGACAAATGTATAGACTGCACTGAGAAAAAGTAGGTCACCTAAATATGGATTATTATTATTTTTTTAGAAGCGATATTGTGTAGCTACCTGAAGCATGTATATTTTTTTAAATGAAGACAATCACACCACCTGTTTATAGAAAAATATATGGCAAATAAAATTATAAATTGCCGACATGACATGTGCAGGCTTTTGGTTCCGTTTCCATATTCTATTGTCTCTGTCAAAAATAATTTCAAGTGTTACAATAAGCAAATATTCAACAAAACTGTGCAGTCCAAAATATAGATATTTATTTCAATTAATGTATTAAAGTACACGTATAAATTATGTCTACTACTAGATATATCTTATATAATATAAAACCCCACATACACAGATTGTTTTTCTCTATTATGTACATCAAGTACAATGTGCTTTACAATCAACTTACATTCACATACAGTACCAAATATACATATCAAATGACATATACATTCATATACAAATACATTCAACATTAGTTACTCTGTATTTTATATCACTGGTTTTGGACCACATTTAAGCATTGCTTTCAGATTGTGCCCTGTTTCATTTCCTTATTTCATTTTCTGTTCTGCTTTCAGGCAACAGACAAAAATAAGCCTCAAAGACTTTTGCTTTGGTACCACAATCTTTTCCCTCTGAAGTTGATGAAACTAAGATATGTCTGACATACATGACCATGAACAAGAACAGGTTGATGGATGAGGTATAAACAGGAAGGGATTAACAAACTAACCCTGTGGCACTCAGTACCTGCAAGAGATCAATATAGATCTCTGCTTCCTTTGTGAAAGTAAATGCAATGCAATCAGCCATTAAAACTAAAGCTACAGCATGAATAAATGACCCTGGGCTGAGTTAGTGTGTCTCCATAGTGACAGCCTGTAGTGGCATGTCTCTGAGGGAGAAGATCATGTGCACGCATGTTGGGGTCCCTGTAGACAAGTCAGATGAAATGAAGCAAAGGGCATGCCATCAGTGCCTTATTCTTATAAGGCCAATTAAGGTAATGGACTGAGGTGAACTAGAGCACCAATTATGATTTCACTCTTTGACGGAATGCTTAATGCAATCAATTAAGCAATACTGAAATTGCTACAGTTATGAAACAACATTACTCATTTATTTGTTCAAAATAAAGGATATATTTGGGTCTGTAAGGCATTTTGCAATGATCAGGCTATCAATTTTACATTGCTTGATCAAAATGTCTCTGCACAAGATATTTTTACAGTGGTTGCACTGCAGTTCTTCCCTGCAAAACAGGATGTTCATCTGTTTAGGCTGGCATTACTAATACTGTGTGGGTGTGGAAAAACTTGTGTTTATGCTGTTTTGACTGCTCACTACCCTAGAACCGTGACATCATGGTCACCCTGAGTCAACACAAGTCTCCAAGTTTTATCTCCAAACTTAAGCCTGGAGTGAGCTAAATGTATAAAAGAGTTACTGTTCTTTTAAACAGAAAGTTTTAACATATCAGATTCTCTAGAAATAAATTTGCATGAGTAGAAAATCAACATGAACTGAAATTCGAACGACCTTGCTTTTTAAAGTACGTCCTACAATTATAGTTACCAATTTATACAGCACAAAGACTGATTTGATAAAAAGTATTGCTGTACCTACTCAGTACTACTATTTACATTCTTGTCTTTGACTGCTACCTTTGGGCGAAAAAAATCCCCAACTTAAGTTAATTTAATTTTGAAAAGTCGGATGCATAAAAATATTTCAGTTACTGAAAATATAAACAATTAAGATGTAGTGACCAACATCTGTTTGTGTTCTGCAATACCATTTATAGTTGACCTTTACTCTGCATCAATATATTTGCAGCGGACACCTCTGCCAAGGCTGGTCCTCTGAGGTCGCCCAAGGCGAATTAGGCGAGGGAGGTGGTTCCAGGAGTAGGCCAGTCGGGCGGAGACCATATCGAGGGTAACGTCACTGAATTCTGCCCAAAGGTTGGCGGGTACCGTCTCCTTTACAAGTTTGGGCAGAGGGGGCGGAAGCGGACAGAGTGGCAGAATAACAATTAAATACTCGTAGGCCCATGTTGATACAGTGCACGCGATCATCAGTCTCTCGCCACTCGAACCTTACCCGGGCATTACTGTAGGCTCTCACTCCAGCTCGCCGAAGAAGATCATCGATAAGCTCACGGGGCACAAGGTTGAACTTCAGTCCAGGATCTCAGGGGTGCTTTGTAATGAGCACGCAGAACGAAGCCAAGCGGGTTTTCAAAGCTCCCACATACTTGAGCACCAGCCCACTCCCCCCTAGGTCACCTCACTCAACCCACTCCACTGCCTTACACCTCAGCCTCCACTGACTGCTGGACACTACCTAGTTGTGTAATTCCACACCTTAGGCTTTACTGTCTTTCACCTCTTTAAGGAGCTGAAGGCACTTCAGGTGACAAGAGTTGGGGGGCAGTCTACCTTTTAGCCAAGCCAGCAGTCTCTGCTCCTGTCTGGGAAAGTACACCGTCCAAAGGTCCCCCCTTTCTCCCTGATCGAACCCCACCTGCCGCGCGACTGCCCCCTCCTTCCATCTACGTCAACCGGCACCATCGCCGAGGGAGGCGAAAGGCGGGATCGACGAATGCCCATGGAGATGTCCCCATGGACCTATAGCACCTTGACCTCGTAATACCGGACGCGACCCCCTCCCTCGGGTGCGTCTAGCGAGGCGCACCGCTGCCTCTCTCACTCGAGAGTCACCCATCGGCCTATGTCAGGGTCAGCAGCCGCCTGCTCACCTATACTGGTAACGGATGGCAGAGATTCTTTCATTTCGGCAGCGCTGGGTGGCTGTGTAAAACCAGCGCTGGACAGAATCTGGGCTCATCCTGTAGACCCTTTGAGCGTTGTGCAAGTGCATGAACGTGTCCACGAAGGCCTTGTGACGGCGTGTCCACTCCGCCTTGCGAGGTGTGTTTAGCGTGCAAAGCGGTGGCCCCCCAGGTTTGTCAGTACAAACACCAGCCTCCAGTTTTAGCCCACGAGGTGCCCTCAGAGGCACGAGGATGTCAAAGCAGTCAGGTGAGCCCACCTTGTGCTCCTCATAGGAGCTGCCGATTTGGATGAAGTCACCGCGGAAGGCCAGAGAAGACTCTGGCGGGACATCGGTGCGACCTACTCTGACAAGTTCACTCACCAGCTTGGCAACATGGGCTTTGACTCTCTCCTGTGGCCCACAGCCAAAGTGTGGGCAAGACGAGAAAGGAACGACGCCACATGGTATTATCGTAGTGATCGTACAGTAGATTCATCTTGGAGACTACTGATTTTCCCAGATGCTCCTGAAATTCGTTACTAGGGACTTTGTGGAAGCCCCTCCTAGCAGTGCCAGTTTGAGCTGAACAGTACTTTATGAAGAAGTAACATAAGATAAAAGCTAGGATGTACTTGAAGAGCGTGATAGCTCCAGGTCCCTGGTCAGCGCAGTCATTCCCTTGGTCCTCGGCTCCTCTGAAGATATACTGGTGCAATAGCAGCAGAGCAGTGAGGACGCAAGTGACCAGCGGCCAGAACAACCTGAGGTTGAGAGTGTAAACGCTCATCCTCCTCCTCCTTGTTCTCTTCCAGTCCACTCCAGCTCTATGGGAAAAGTTGGGGCTAGCCCATGTTGAACCACTCGCCCAGATGCTGAAAACAAGACCAAGCTGATGTTCTTTCCGTCCTCTCGAGCAAAAACTGTTGTGTAGGGGGAAGTTCACCCTGTGAAGTTTCTTTGCAGATGCGGCGTGTGCCGAGGGCAAGAGGATTCCTCTCATTCAGGATGTTTGAAAATCCCCGCTTTTGTTGCAAGTGAGCACTGTGTGAAACAGGAGAGCGGGCTCTCAGTGTGTGAGCTCAGAGGAAATGCCAAACTCTTGAGAGAGGAATTTCTGTTTGAAAAAAAAGAGGCGTTCAAAACTCAGAGCCTGTCCACACTCCTCCTCCCTCTTCTCTTAAAGAAACAGACCTCAAAATGGGAAGTGCTTACTGACAGAATGGACCCTTAACTTAGAGATTTAGACAGCATGATTACTTCTAAATATATACGTGGATTGAAAAACCACCCACATGATAAACATGTCAAATGTTAATAATAAACGGTGCAATACTTAAAGGACAGTTCATTCAAAAACTCACCTTCATGTGGTTCCAAATCTGAATGAGTTCCTTTTTTCTGTGGAACACAAAAGGAAATTGTTTTACAGTAATAGTATCACACAACTCCTTTAGGAAAATGCTAGGAATAAATGATAGAAAATGATGTCATCAGGGGTGTGGCCCCTATAAACACAGAAGATCATGTGACATGCTTACAGAAACAAACAAAACACACACACACACACACACACACACACACACACACACACACACACACACACACACAAAGTATTTCACACAGCTCTCTGTGAAGGGAGTGTCACAGTAAGACATTTGTATCTTTGTTGATCTGTTAATGACCCCTAACCTCAGCGTAAGCCCTCCCCCGGTCACCCCTGACACCGTGATGCTGAACAAGTAAGCATTGTCATCGCTCTTATTCAGTCCACAAAGTGTTTTTATACTGCTGTAAGGACATAAGCCTTTTAACATTATCTTGCTTATGGACATAAGGTTTTAGAATGGCTTATTCAAAGCTTAGTCAAATATAATTCACTGCCCTAATCACACTATCCCAAATGCATAAAGTCCTGTGTATTGTGTACAGAATTTGAATTTAGCAAACAGACAGACAGTATACGTACTTCATATCAGACACACTGAGGTGGCCACAAACAGAAAACCACACCTTTTCTGCCATGCACATGTTCCTACCAAGATCTTCTGATTTTTTTTTTTAAACAAACACTGCCCATGGCCATGGAAGTAATGCATCAAGTAAGGACACTCATAGATGCAGAACATAGCGGCACCTGGCTAAGTCACACAAACCTGTATGACCCGTCAGAGGATAAGCACAGAGACAGCTCGCTAAACATGGCTGACAGAACAGTTTAGATAACAACATAACTAGTCTGTTAGGACTAAGCAGATGACTGAGGAAGGAAGTGATGTTCATGACAGGGAACTTAAAAAGGCAACAGACAGGAGGCAATTACTGCTGCCTTTCTGCCATGTACCTTCTTATCAAACCCCTAGTTCTATTTTGATCGGTGTGGCCACCTCTAAAAATATCTAGCTGTCTGAAGGGTATCAGCAACTACAAAACAGCAGATAAATGCACTGATTATATGCTTTTACCATTGAGTTGAATGCAGCTCTCTGCCTTTTAAAAGAATGCCTTGTGGTTAGCATCTGTGTCCTGAGGGAAACGAGCTCTGAGAAAAAGATTTACACAATTACATGATTCATAACACTACGTCTGTGCATAAGCTTTTGAGCACAAGACATACACTGTCAAAACTTGTTTGTAGTGAGCTATGCTAAGTTTACAACTCTTAATTTCTTAAACACTGGCAAATGGTTTACAATGAAATATCCAGAGATATTTCGTGTGTATCTTACCCATTTAAGTCTATGTAAAGAGCTTTAGCTCTTGGAAAACAGTGTGCTATAAGGACATGTGATCTGTTCACGATGAGCAACTCGTGCAGTGTTTCCAGATGGGTCAGCTTCCTCTGACACATCACGAGAACAAAAGTTTGTATGGCAGCTTCTGCACCACATTAAGCCATTAAGCAATGCAAATATATGGGGGGATATGTTTAGAAATAAAAACCTTTAAAAGTAGGAGAGAAAGGCAGTAGGGGCGAGAGGCAGCCTGTGGCTAGTGGGCAGTTGAAAACCTCACAAAATGTGGTCACGGTTGATGGTACACTGAAAGCTGAGGAATATTTGTAGTTACACTGGGATTGCATCAGCCTCCTTCTCTCTGAATGCGAGCATACAGTAGCTCTGCCCCCTAACAGAACCTGCCAAACTAAACAGGCCTCTCAAGAACTTTTATCCAGTACAGTCAACATAGAAGACTCTAGACAAAGTGAAGGAAGGGGCCTGGAGCATAATTTGTGCATTTCTAATGGCCTGCTCTCTTCTTATCAAATCAAATTCACCAATTGGCAACATACTGTAAAAACCCTCAAGACACTAGAACTGAAAGCCAGGGTCTCACACTCTCTGTGGACTGTCCAGGATGACTTCATGCCCTCATAGATTAAGTCATGGGAAGCACAGGGAGATGGTTACAGCTGTTTCCCACATCTCTACTACACAGATTATGCTACATGTTTTCATAGCCACCCGTGGTAACTTCCCCTAATACTCAATGCAAATGTGTCAGACAGTATATGTGTATACTAAGATAACAAATGAGCATCTTTATAGCAAATTATATAATATGTGTGTGGTCTCCAAAAATGACCAAAAATAATTTCAACAGTTGAGTCCAGATCGCCCTGTTGTGTTGGTGGCTGCACATTACCTTTTACCTAACAGGCAAAGACTGCCCTCTTGTGTTCAAAGTTGTCTTAGCAAACACACATCCTGTAAAGACACATGACTTTAATAGTAACACAACTCTGATTGATAAAACGTTACAGTCTATTATTCTTGAATATACCTTACAGAATGAGACCAACGCTTTGGCCATGTATAAAATCGCAATAAATAGATTTTAAATATATTTATACTGCTGTGAGGAACACGTCATTACAGATGAAATATGTAATTTCTACAACACCAGTGCCACTACATTGAAACCATAAAAAATATATTTTTTAACACAGGCTTTATAAATATTCCTCCAACTGGTCACACAAAGAAAACGTCCCAGCCTAAACGTTGGCTGAGTCTATATTACTGTGTTGGGCAGGATGGGATGCTCAAACAAACAGAGCAATGTTTTGGTATTCGGGTAACTTTTAAATACTCTGAAAATATTTAGAGACGCTCTGAGACACAGATTGCAGCTTTGCAGCCTGCCTGTATGATTGCTTTCATCAGCTGATATCCAGGCACCTGCAATAAAGATGCATCATGTGTCAGAAAAACATAAAATGGCAGAGCAAAAACATCTCTGTGGCTCTTGAAAAACAAGTATTTAAATGATTACTGTTCATTGAGGATTTGGATCTTAATATTGTAGTTCATGCAAGACATTCTGTCATGGCAATAATTCAGACTTACGGATTCAGCATCATGCTCCAGTCCAGTGTCATGGTGCTCCATTTCATCGTCCCGAAATTCTTTAATCAGCTGACAAAATTTTTTTTTGTGAATAACATTCATAATATTAACATGAATTACATAATCTGCATGAGTGAAAAGAAGAACTTGCAATATTTTAGCGATATTAAAGAAGTTTAAATTTTAAATTCAAGTTTAAATCCTCTAATACATAAGATCTCATAATAATTCTACAGTTTCTTTGTGTGTGAAGTTTGAAGTCCGCCATTTAAGGCTTGTACACACCTGCAGCAGTTCGGTGTACTTCTCAGGATCTTTCTCCATTAGAGTTCTGATCTGACTGTTGTAGTGCTCTGAGATACTCTCCTCTACAGCCACAGTGCAGGCCATCGCCCCTTCCTTTCCCAAGAGAGCAGAGCCAGCACCTGTCCAAAAAACAGACGTTTCACACACCAGACGTGTAAATTTCAGATATGCTATATTTTATTTTAAATTCAATAAAGACTCTTTTTAGTTACAAATAACCCGAGTAGACACTGGAGTTTCACATCGTTTGACCAATGATTTTCCATGACTTTTCCAGTTGTCTGTGATTTTTATTCACGGAATGAAGAAGAATTTTTAAAAATCAATGCATAGAGACTCCACCTAAAGAAGCAATTTCAGTTAAGCATTTTATTAAAGGAATAGTAAAGGAATAGAAATCCATTTTGATAAATTTAGCATTATATCACTTGCTCACTAATGCATCCTTTGCAGTGAATGGGTGCCGTAAGAATGAGAGTCCAAAAAGCTAATAAAAGCATCACAATAATTCACAAGAAATCCACACGACTCCACTGCAGTGCTGCATGTTTGTGGGAAACCAATCCATCATTAAGATATTTTGTTTGGACAAGCGAGCAAGTGATTTAATGCTAAATTTCTTAAAATCTGTTCAGATGAAGAAACAAACACATCTTGGATGGCCTCAGGGTGAGTACATTTTGTTTTGGGTGAACTACTCCTTTAATTTCTATAACTTTTCCATGCTTTAAAATTTTTATTTTTATACCCTAATATTTACAGGTTTTCTATAACAAGGGGAACTTTATACAGCCCATATGTTTTTTTCTGCATTCTCTGCATTCTTGAGAAACAATTATTATTGGCTGTCAGTCGATAACATGTTGAATCTATTAATTAATTTGCGATTATAACGCATTAAGTATCAAATGACCATGTGGCAGTGAAATACCCCAAAAGATTATGTATGCCTATTTTGGTTAAATGATGAAAAAAAATAAGAGACCATTATAAATTGTTGCTTAGAAAGGCGATATTTTATTTATTCAACATAAACTATGAAACATAAAAGAAGATAATTGGTAAATCTGTTTTAGTTTGTTCATGCAGTGGCAGCATGGTAACTAAAACAGCTTTGTTAACAACAGTCTTCAAAATACCTTCCTTTATATTCCACAAAATAACGTAAGTAATTCAGGTTTGAGTAAATGATGGCATAATTAAAGTTTTTTGGGGTGAACTATTCCTTTAAAGGGGTCCTATGTGCTGTGTGAAAGAACTTATTTGTGTATTTGGTGTAATGACGGTTTTATGCGGTTTGAGTTTAAAAAAAAAACATTCTTCCATATATGTACCTTATTGTTTCGCCTCGATGCCCGCTTTCGTGAAAAGCGTATTTTACAAGCTATCGTTCTGCAAAAGCGAGGTGTGCTATGCTTGCCATGCTACCAGTGCGTGTGTTGGTGAAATACCCTCAAGCGTGCGACGGAATGTTAGCCCTCACCATATTGTGATGCTGCGGCAACCACATTGGACGAACTACGGGCTGGACTCAGCTTCGTACACGGTGAAAGCTGATCCGGCAATCCACAGCACAAAGTTGATGTATTTCCTCAGCAACCAGAACAGATCAGCTCTAGGCATGACGAAGCAGATATCGTTCTTTTTTGGAAGGCCAAACAAAGTATTTTCGCCTTTCAAAACGAATCACACAGCGCCTTCACGACATAGCGGCAGCGGCAACAACAATACTACAGCGAACTAAAAGTTACGCCTTATTTCTTTGCGTATACATTTGGGCGGTTTTATGCAAATCTTCCCACATAGTGATGTAGTCATGTGGGCGCGTGTTAGAACGAGCCATTTTAGGTAGGCATGGTTGACTCTGAACTTTTATAAGGAATATCTCTTTTGTTTTGAGACTTTAATCTTTGCAACTTTACCGATCTTCTTTATGCCACCAAGAGCTTGTAACACGCCAAAGAGAAAGGAACAATTGAAATCGCATCATATGACCCTTTAAAGATTTTTTCCTATATTTTCTTTTTTTTGAATGAACTCTACTCTACATCAGCCACTCAAATGCCAGCAGTGGCTGGTAAATGCATTATGGTCTCGTTCATGCGATTAGTTTCAACGGTGATTCATCATGGACTGAGGAAACGCTCTCTCTACCGACTGGGTCTTTGAATAATTGTTCAGCAATTCGTTCCACCACGCGGACCGGATTCATTCAGCCCCTACCCCTGCCTGTGTTGGCTCAGCGGCGCCCACCACTCTGCTGTGCCGTTTTTCACCGACTCTTTTTGTTGCCCCCCGGCGCCCCCACCAACCGACCTCTGTGTTTAAAAACGACCTCACCCTCTACCTTATCTTTACTGCCCCGTTGTGTACAATACTTTGCCCTCGTGGTATCCGACTAAAACCAGCACTCGTTGTAATATTGCTCTTGTGCTTGTTGTGAATCGCTTTTATCATGTATCCAATGCCACACAAACCATAAGGAGCATTTTTGCCCCAATATTGAATTTTAGGCCATATTGATTTTATGAGTTATTTTTTTTTTTCTTTTCTCTTTGTTTTGTTTGACCCGCATCAACTCGTCAACTGTATAAAGTCGAGAGTCCAGATTGGGGGCGGGAGACCGGGGTTAACGGCATTACACTATTTTAATCCGGTTATTTTTCATAACTAAACTGACCGCCTACAAAATATAATATATATTGCACAGTTCTAAGTCGCCGTCTGCCATTTTGCAAAATTGCATTTTTATAGGCTCTTGTTTAGCTACGTACTTCCCACACCCGGCCTTGCTCTGCACTTCACGTGCAATCACGAACACTATGAACTACCCCCACACACAACAACACCCACATATAATAACTGTTCTATATAAATACTGTAAAGGTCCCTACCAGAGCAAGTCTGCTTATGTTCACAGCGGAAGCCGCGGGTCGGCCCGCACTCGTGTTCTCAGCCCAGTATCTCCTCCACTTCTCAGGTGCTGCTTCTTCTTGACCCCATTTCTTAATGTATCTCCACACCTGAGAGAGGGCTAGTTCCATAGTTACATCCGCGCCTCAGAACACATGTTCTTTCTAAACCATTATTATAACACCTCCTCAATGTGTCGCTATAGGGAGCATGTCTCTTTCGTGTAAGTGAATGCCAGTAGTTTTTGGGTTATGCGCGTGATCCCTGTCAGCGAGGAGTGGACTGATTTGTGTATGGCCAAGAACAGCCATCTGACCAGCATAGATTCGGTTGGCACCATATTCTCCTGCATGGTCCACTCTCATCATCCTGTGAAGCATGGCTTTTTCTTCTTCATCATTGGTGGGAGGCAATACAACATATCCCCTTATACAGGACATAACAGCTGAAAGTCACAAAAAACAAGCAATGGTAAGCGAGTAACTTGCCATAGAAAGAAACCCCCAGCTGGGGGGGAGAACACAAACGCGCACATGCGGTTGGTGAACAGGACAGAAGCTCTGAGCAAGTAAATTAGAGTATATACAGAAAGGACCATATAGAAAAATAATATTGCGTGTTACTAATAAACATCACACATTTGCCAAATATCGCACAATTTGGCAAACATAAATATAACATACATTGTAAACATGCAAGTTCATTTGGTCTGCATTTCAAGTAGAAATTCTGAAAACTACGAGTTTGTGGGTGTAATTTCTATACAAAGAAATGTAATGTAATGTGTAACGTTAGTCATAAGGGCAGTTATGAAACTGTCTCGGTAACACTTACGTTTGTGATTTGTACAAAGTTGACCCGCTGTCGGTAATAATGGCTGTTTAGAATCACGAAGCAAAAGCTGAGGTCTGACAAACCTGTGCATGTTTGCAATTGTTTTTGATAACGGAAAAATCGATAAATGTCACTGAAAGGATTTAGGTGGGCGGCATCGCACGCATAGCGTTTACTAAACACTGTAGACGGCGCTTGAATATTACGTCAATGACTGGTGTTATGAAAAACTTTACCTTCGCGCTTAGGTAAGACATTTATTTCGCAAATGTCTCACCAAATGTAAAATAAAACTGAGCTGATATATGAAATAAATATATGGAATTTATTGTATATTATAAAATATCGATTCTAAATAACCATTTATGCAATCGTTTTAACACGTGACTTGTTTTGTACTATAACAAGTCACGTGTTAAAACGATTGAATAAATAAGTAATTCAATATGCCGAATAATACAGGTACATGCCAATTATTTAGTTCCTTGTGAGGTTGTAGCTGACTCCTGTGTACGTGCCCAAACTTTGTTGGTAGCCTAAATGCTTAACCAACAAGTAGCCTAATGCTATAATTTTTTGTTGTTGTTGTTAAAGCTACTAATCTTTTAATAATAGTATTGTTTAGTAGGCTTATCTGCATTCAACATTGTTTTCTTTGGACAGTGTTTCCATAATGTTGCTTCCCATAATGTTTACAACAGTTTAATGTTTTACAACATGTCTTTTAATCTCTTTCCTCACTTAAAAGGCATATTTGATTGCTTTAAAGGTTACATATTCTGCAAGTATTAACTGTGTTAGATGAAAGTTCATGTGTGGTTCAAGCTCTGATAAATACTGATACAAAAATCAAAAGATAAAACAAGATGTGTATGAAGCAATGGAACAGATCATTTCTTTTGCTGTATTGTACAGCGCATGTATATCTGGAACATGGTAGATGGTACTCTGGATTTGTTGATATTCTTGTTTGTGTAGGAGATGCTGTCATTCTGGACACAACCGAGTGGGCGTCTGCTGGTGGGGGTTGACACAGCACCTACAGCGCGTCTGAATGCTGCCATCGCTGAGATCAGAGAACAGTATGGAGGCCTGCTGCCCAAGAACCACTGAAAAACTGAAGCACAGTTCAAATATGCGGTTAATAATTTTTAAAGCAAACACAAGTACACACACACATTGACTCGCTTCTGTCTTTTTCTCCTTTACTCTTCCCTTTTGTGAGCTAAATATAGTTGAATGTTAAACTGAAAGCTTTCCTGTCCATTTTATTTAGATGAAATTAATTGTATTTATTTTTATCTTATACATGGCTCTTAACAGCTCATAGCATATTGCATGAGTCACTTTACCTCATCCCTCCACACAGTGGCACTCTCACACAGCAAATCTTCTTATTCTGCTGACTCCACGAAGGAGCATAGGGCCTCTAGCAAATAGCAGCAGTAAACCCCATTGAATTGTGATTTACCAATATTGATCTATTTTCAGACTCAAAATGAAATGCATTTTTCTTGTGCAAACGGCCTTGTGGAAGTTTCTGCTAAAAAAATGTTGAATGGTTTAACCATTTTTGAGTTTAGATTCCCAGGGAATGTAATAAAATGTGTATTTTGAATGCAGTGTAAAGGCCTGTTCATAGGAAGATGACTATGACTATAAAGTTTTAATAATCATTCTCATTATGTGAGAACGGGGAAGTCCAAACCTCGCTGTATGACAAGGCCACAGTAGAATGAGACAAACCCTTCGAACAATTTTTCCAAGGTGAACACAAAAGCCTAAAAGCACCCTTTTAATAGGGTGACCATACGTGCTATTTTCCCAGGACGCGTCCTGGCCAGGATTTCTATATTGCCTAAAATATCTTGGTTTTGGCTTTGTTTGCGTGTGCAGACAGATCGGTGTATGACATCAAAATACCATACAGAC
Source organism: Sinocyclocheilus anophthalmus (assembly GCA_018155175.1). Taxonomy (NCBI): domain Eukaryota; kingdom Metazoa; phylum Chordata; class Actinopteri; order Cypriniformes; family Cyprinidae; genus Sinocyclocheilus; species Sinocyclocheilus anophthalmus. Next base: position 150,285 of record JADLZN010001501.1, on the reverse strand, counting down.
AGTTCCTTATGCTTTCAAAATGCTCTCAAGGTATTTTGATGTCATACACCGATCGGTCTGCACACGCAAACAAAGCCAAAACCTAGATATTTTAGGCAATATAGAAATCCTGGCCAGGAAGCGTCCTTGGAACTGGCACTTACTGTTCCCCCTATCTTTTAGCTTTTGTTTTTGGAAAAAAAAAAAAAGCCCCCCCCAATTTAAGCGTCAATACATAACACTTACATCTCACCTGATATCGAGTAATGTGCTTCTTGGACGTCTCACTTGATCCAGATTGTGGTACCAATGGCGGACTCTGAATCAGTCTGGACTTGAGTCCCCATACCCTTCGCTGGGAGTTTGATTGACAGGCGATCTGACCAATCATAACTCAGAATCTGCCATTTTCTCCAACAAGCAAACCAGACAGGAGAGGAGATTAACTTTGGTGGACTTGAGCTTGAAAAGTGGTGTGCATTGATGTCTTTCCACGGTTAAAACAAGATAGCTTCTGATGTTCGTTCAGGTTTATTTTGTGCTATTACTAGTAAAGAGGAAGACATGATGGGTCCTAATGCCGCTTGAACTGAGGTGCTACAGTGATCTGAAACGACACATTGAAGAGCCACAAAACACAATTTATTGTTTGAATTTCTTAGAAAATTACAATTTGAAAGCTGAGACATTGTTTCATACCAAAAGTTACCTGCTCTGTCTTGTCTGTCGGTGTGTTGTCAGTTTTCTCTTTGCTCCGCAATGTATTTTTCACTGCATGAGAACATGATGTGTGGTGTGAGAGTGCATGGCTTGTCGGACTCAGCAACAGTAACTAAGGAGGGCGGGTGTTTGCAAAGGGTCAGTTATGAATGAACTTATACTTGTCATGCTTTCTGGTAAATTTGTACTCAAACTTGACATGGACTCTTGACATTTCGGACTAAATCATTCTGAGTACAGTCAAGTCCAGGTTATGTATAACATGAAAGATGTAATATTTAACAACATAAATTTAAGATAAGACATTAGTAAACGTCTCCAACTCAAACTCGATTGGTTAAAGACTTGGACTCGACTTTGACACAACAAAATGGACTAAGACACTACTATGATCTTGAATTCACATCACTGCACCTTCTGCAGTTGAATCAGTTCATTACTGATCTTGTGCACTGATCTGAAAAGTGAAAACCCTCAAATTAGCTCTAACTCTTGCACTTCCCACATTTTAGGACAACCTTTGCCCAATTCCCTCCTCAGATGGTTTACTTTATGTGTGTCCTTTCACAAATTACCACTTCTCCTTGTGAGAGCTCTAGTGACCAAACAGCTTGTCCTCCAAATGGAAATCAAAAATAGAAATGGGAAACAATTTTGGTTCCCAGAGCAGACAGAAAAATAGTCACAAACAAAATTTCACACCTTTAAGAGCCCTCCAAAAATATATACTGTAATATAATGGAATATTTCCAATTCATGTGTTGCTTGTTTTTGTCCGTATTTTCTGAAAATTTATTTTTGAATGCCCGTCAATGGAAAAAAGAAAGAAAGATGCTTTTTGGCATCTATTTACTGGCGTAATGACATCTACCAGCAGAGACTCGTTTGAAGATAACCAGCCAAAACTTGACTCCTTGTCTCAAACAAACAGCAATGTTTGCACAGAACAGTAGCGTTTAGACTTTTTGGGAAAAAGTGTGAACTCTGTGAACTTTGATCTAGCTCAGTTTAAATATGCTAAAACATATTTTAAGATTGTACACCTTTAAGTACAGGTGCAAATTTATTTGGCATGTGTGTCAATATTAATTGCCATTTCCCAGTGGCGTGCACAGACATGCATACACACGCTCAAATGCACAAATACACAACAGCGTAAGCAAAATGGGGAATATTTCCCTCGCAGTGCAAAATAAATACACCAGGGAAAGAAAAGAATACTGCTTCAAGCTCAAGTATGAGGGAAATCCACACACCTGACTTAAGATACCCACTGTAGCATCAGAAAAGCACTTGCCATCTGTTTACAGCAGTTCTCCACCATCCTATTACATTGTGCAATAATGCTCCAGGGATATCTGTTAAAAAACTGACGTTTAGCCTGTATTATGTATGGCTTTCCATGCAAATGTCACAGCACATAGAGAAATAAACCTTTGATCATTGCTCTTATTTGGTGATAGTGGGGCTGTAGTATTAAGAATGGATTGAGAAGCAATTTACTCCATTGAATTAAGGTTTTAGAACAGACTTGTTTTTATTTTTGATGTTGGTAATAGTGGTGCAGTCTTCTGAGGTGTGCTCTCTACAAATTTTGCTCTTTGACCTTGATGACTGGTTTGTTAAATCAATTGTTAAATTGTTAAGTTTAAGTGTGTTAAATCGATATCGGTTCCGTCCGGATTTGGGCAAGTAGTAATAGTTGCTTGTAAAATCTTTAATTTTCCAATTACAGTTCCATTTCTTAATGATAAATTAGCATTGATGTTTCTGATTGGGAACTGTGAGTATTGAGTAAGCTGGAGAGACATTATTCAGTGCCTACTGAAGGAGTTATTCAGGACAAGAGGAGTTTAAAGATGTAAAATGTGCTCTGCCAGTTCTTTGATGCTGTGATTCATTCTTTATATCTTCGTCTCTGTCTTTCGGTTCCCATGGTTCAGCTGCCCTCTTTAGGCATTAGGAATTTCCAAATACATATTGCAAAATATTTACACAGGACCATTTCCAGCTTATGGCAAACAACCTCGGCTCTCATTCGAGATTTTGAATACACCAATACATACAGCACCAAGCCTTCAAGGCTCAGTAAAAAGGCAGAGGAATTACTACGAAATTGCAGATACATATTTATTTGAAAATACCTCAGCAGTGGCAGTCAGTACAGACAGTATTTATTGTTCACAGGGATCTCTGCCCTGATGAGGGAGCAAAAAAATCACCAAGAAGATGGTTCGACTGAATAACAACACAATGGCTGCCTGATATGATAGTGGATTTAGCCTGCAGGAAGCATAAGCAGACGGTAAACACACATCTGAGGCGTTCTTCTGACAGAAAAAGCAAACAGTTTAAAGTGTGGGATATTACAGAGGTATTAGATCCAGTTGAAACACTCTCAGATCATTTTACAGAGTTCAAATTACCCTAAAGAGCTGGCAAGGAAGCTAAAAAAGAAATGGTGCTAGATTCATTTTTGATACAGGTGATAACATATAAGGGCATGTAAAAAAAGTTACTATATTATTTTGATTTGGTAAAATGGCAGACTGGTTTATATGTTTAGCAAACCTGCTGACTCAAAGGAGCCAGCAGCTTGTCCCACACCTCCAGTTTTATGATAGCCCTGCCTAAAGGACACATGGTGGCCCTTACGTCCAGAGATTTTCCCTCAAAGTTAATGCCTGACCCATTGGCCTCCTCCCTCACAAAGCCCTGTGGGTTCTTTTGATAGTACATTTCCTTATAAAGGGCCTGGTCACACTCCTTTCCTTTCGGGTAGATGCCTAGTGCAAACCAATTCTTATACAGATTGTAGTCCCAGGGGACAGAAAACATGACGGCCAGGGTCTCAATGTAGTCATTTCTGCTTCGCTCGAACAGGTCGTAGGTCATAACCCCTACGCTGCCGGTGGCCTGAGCACTGGTCTTGCTGAAGGTGCAGACTTCGGTCTTGAGGGGGCGCACTGTCGGCTGAGGTGGATTGGAGGTTTCACCACTCTCAAGATAGATCCTGTGGGATTTATATGCATGAGTCATACACAAGCATGCACACATTTATTGCTACACAAAATGCACATTTTAGTTCACCACCCCAAATTCAAATTCTGTAATCGTTTTTTCACCATAATGTTGTTCCACACGTATGCTTTCTTTCTTCATTGGAACACTAATGATATTTTAAAGAATTGTTATTTTTGCCCATACAATTAAATGAAAGTACAGTAAATGGGGTCCAAAATAAAATTTCATGCAAAAAAAAAAACATTTCCTTAGAAGAAGATAAGTCATACAGGTTTGGAAAGACATGAGGGTGAATAAATGATAACAGAATTTCCATCTTAATACATTTTATGCTTCTTTACTTAAATAGATACATACATGTTACAGATATAGAAGTTTAGATACAAAGTTTTAGTTTTGAACGCTTGGTTTAACATTAGTTTTGCTTCTGGTTGTAGTCTCACTTTGGGTTGAGGAGGCAGTAGTTGTTCGTCAGGTTGGTGATCTCTATGGTGGCGTGTCTCTTGCTGCTCACGTTGGCAGCGGCAGCCTCAGCAGACTCAGTCATGATGGTTCACGATAGATCTGATTGACGGCTGAAACGGAGAGAAGTAGAGAGGAGAGGGATGGTGTGAGAAAAGAAGTCTGTACCTCAAAGTAAAAAGCAGTGGAAATGCAGTTTTGTTTACACTGCAGGGCAGCAGCGAAAATACAATAACTTTTCTGTGATAAAACGTTTGCTGTCATAAGTTAATCGTCCTCTATTTAAACTGCTGTGCTGAATTAGTGTTAAATTCAGGTCTTATTACTGAAAAAGATTCTGTACTGTCTGGTCTGTGCATACACTTAAATATAAAACATAGAAGCATTAGATTAAGTTCACATAGCTCTTCGCAAGTTCACTTCTGCCCCTCTTTTATTACCATTGTCAATGTTAACTAGTGAATAAACAGGGTCACAGTAATTACACGCAGAGACCCCACTTCAAAAACCATTGTGCATCTAGCAATCTTCAATTTTATAATGCACTGCTTTTAAAAGAAGCAAAGAGTGTGAAATAGAGTTGCTCAAGTGTCCATAACTGAATAAACTATCTTGCTATGTTATAATTTTAATATGGAAATAAAAGTATACATTAGCATTTAGTTTTGATTATTAAGTAGGAGAATGAAGTCTTACCGCTGTGGTACTCCGGAGTGTGTGTGTTGCTCAGTAACAGTGCGTTCTGAAAGAGTCACTGCGTTTTTACTTTGTCCCTTTCCAAGTCTTCATGATCAGCAACAAGAACAGTACATACCCACCTGCAAAAAAAAGCATGCTTACTCAAATTTAGTGTACACCCTCTTTACACAAACATGGAGACACACTCTCACACACATAACAGCTCAAGAGGCATCAGTGACATTGGTGGGAAAATGCTTGGAACAGTTCCACACCCAAAACTGGTTGTTATAGATTTGTTAGACCAGAACAGTGAAGTTGCATGTACAGATCTGTCTCGGAAATTACTCTATTTTTAAGGGGTTATGCAAGCTCAGATTCAAACAAGTAGGTATGGCAACATTTACAGGAATACGTTTTAGGTGCGGTTCCCTGATAATTAGTAATAATTAGTCTTTGTAGTGTTTAGTACACTAACAATAGTATTTTGAAACAGTTTGGATGGGAATGTTTGTTCTGTTATGTGTTTTGAATAATGACAGAATGAGCCTAGAAATATGCTCACTTCCTTTCATATTTTATTTTAGATATTTTTATGGGCTTTTTTTTTGCATATTGCTAGATAGGAATACCCCCCCCCCGGAAAAACTTCCGGGGTCACCGTGAGCGCAGTTACGCTGTATGTCGATGCACTAACCAGGCTATTGGTGCCGACTTCATTTCATAATTTTAAAAAGAATACTTTTTTTGTGCCACAGAATGTAGTTTTAAGAGTTTTTAGGTGAGAATGTACTTGTTTAGATTTCAAATATGTGGTTTGTTAATAAAGATAACGTCTGTTTGAAAATCACAGCCATGCCAATATACAGCCATGTTGCACATCTACTCATGTGATAATTTGCTCCGAAATTACCATTTGTTCAGGTTCATGATTTCAAATGCTTAAATATACATGTCATTTGGATGTTATTATAATCCTGTTGTGAAGCAAAGGGCAGCTTGTAGAGCATGATGCTACAGCAATAACATGTTTATGGACTTGATTCCCCGGGAGTGCATAAATGTATGTATACTTTATGACATATATTTATGAATTGATGTATACTAATGTATATTATGAGTGGCAACGTTTCTTTAAATAAAAGCGTCAGCCAAATATCACCTCACTTGTGTGTATATATATATTAGATAAGATATATTTAATAGGTATTTCAGATCTATAATAGCTATATAATATTTATATGTATTATATATATACCTATAATATATATAATTATATATTATACCTATCTATATATATATTATAGGTATCTGTCGTATATTAATGTATATGTAGTGCAGACCAGATCCAACAAAGGTTCAAACAGCTTTTTATTAGACACCATTTTGAGATTACGAAAATCAAAAACGGCAGCATGAATGGCAGGTATTAATACAGAACTCAAAAATTTGCATCACCATTTGATAAGCACACTGGCCTGTGCATTATTACATTTAATCTGCTTAGTAGTTAAGATTATAAAAACAGGAGATGGAAAAAGTAATTGTAGTCCAAGTGTACGGTCCAGACAAAGGGTTTATTGTTTAGCCATCTTGTCATAGACCTCTAGCTTATAATACACTCCTGCCCAAGGACCATGGTGGCCCTTAACTCTATTTTCTTCCTTTGCTGGCTGATTGCAGTTCCCCCCGCATCTGCACGGTGAACTGGCTGAAGTGCCTTCCCCGCAATACATGTGCTTGACAGGGCCGTGCCACATCCACGGCGGCTCTCACAACCCGATTCCCATCACATTCTTGTAGAGTGGTAGTCGAAGGGTATAGAGAACATAACCGGCCATACGCTCAGTGCACAACGTTCGCATGTGAAAGGTCATAGTCAGATGCCCACAGCTTCCGGTGGCAAGTGTTTGTCATCCTTAAGGAATGGCAAACCTCGGTCTTGTGTGCGGATTGTGGTGAGGTGGATGGTAAACTGAACCACTGGACTGGGTACACATCTGAGAGAAAGATTAAGTGCATGGTCCAAGATTGGAAAGATATGTAACAACTACAATAAATACATTGAGTAAATAAAAGGGCATTTGCCCAAAATTATGTATCATCAAGTCCTGAATTTTTTTCATTCTTTAACGCATCACAATAATTTTAAAGCTGCAGTATGTAACTTTTTTTGGTTAAAAATGATACAAAATAAATTTTTGATTAAGTACATAACCAACCAGTGTTCAAAACCATTGCTTACTTTAGCCAGAATCACAACGGTTAGCTTATAATAATGCTTTCTAATTTGAGTGGCACGGGTAGGTTTTCGCGGGAAAATTCAAGCATGGCACTGCGTCATTACATCACATCTGTAAACATAAAAAATTGTCCTGGCTACTAGGCTATCGCATGTTAGGATCCTGCAGGTGGCCGATCATTTATAGCCTTTTCTCACAGCAGCCATAAAATTTAAATTTATCCTTTTTGGATGGGGTTGGTAAATCCAGAATGATTATGTGTTATGAAACACATTAATGAAATAAATTATATGCCGGTTAAATGTCTTCGATTACAGAGACCTGGATTACACACGATGTGTATTTTTAAAGAAACCATCGAGGGATCATAATTTGCTTTTTGGTGTTAAAATAATTGCTTTAATATGAAATTCGAATGGTATGACAATTAGAGATTAGACTGTAGTACAGAAACTGAAATCTACTCGCTAATACACACTATACTCATAGTCACGCAATGTTGATGCTGTTAACATTAATAATTTGAGAAAAAAGTATAACAATAATAATAATTAGCACGGGTTGATGTGATATGAGCTAACCGATCTTTAGATTAAATCACCATATAGCGTGATTTATTGTAATGCTTTTTTCCTCAGTTGGTCAGAACAAACATTGCAGACTTGTTCAGATGACAAAATACGGTGAAAATACATATTTGGGCCATATTCCAAGACATAGGCGAGAATCTGTGATTCCTAAGTAACGTTATAGTAGCCACACCGATGCCGTGACTGACTGCCATACGATCGCTTTTTTTCAAAACATTAGATTCATCCTCGCTGGAGCAGTGCCGACTCCCAACCACGTAAGCTAGATATTCCGCAAACATGCTGTAATGCCCATTTTCAAACAGAGGATGGCAACAAAGAGGCAAAACTTACGGACTGCAGCTTTAACCAATTTCAACTTCATTTTTACATGTTATACATGTTAAGTAGTTTTTTACAGTGTACAATTGACCAAAATATAACTCTTAAAGTCACTACTCTTAATTTTTAACAGCATTTGTAAAGAGTTTTGTCTCTCACTAAACAGATTTTGCCAGTAACTTCATTAAAATAATTGTAAATGTAATTTTCTCCTTACTTTGGATTGATAAGGCAGTAAGTGCTGCTAACATTGGTGATCTCCACTGTACAGTTCCTATTAGTGTTTATAGTTGCTGACACGGCTTCTGCGTTCTGCATGTTGGCACTGCTTCTGTGGGGGTCATGAAAGAGGAAAAATTATTTTGAAAAGGAAATTGCTTTCAGCAAAGTACTAAAGGGACAGTGCATGTAAAAAATATGTATATATATGCTTTTTTCCCCTATACAATGAAAGTGGATGAAGACCAGCTGTCGTCACTGTTCACTTACATTGTATTTAAAAATGCAACTTGGATATTCTGCTACATAATTATTCTTTTAAAGCAAATGGATTGTATAGCAAACCCAGCATTCTAATCAAATACATTTGATTGACATGCAGCTCAACATTTACACACAAATCAAGACATAGCCTAATCTGTCTTCTTGTCAGAAACTAGCCGGTAAATGTGACAGCAGGTAGACAGATGAGTGTTTTCTACAGTTTTAGCACAGGCGCTAAAAGATCTCTAATAACAGACCTGACAGCACGGCAGAATATGGAAAGCCACTTGCGGGCTCCAAATGGCTCAGAGAACTAAACTGTTAGCAGAGACAAACAGTGAAGCAGTGAGCTGAGAATCATGACATGCACCAGCAGACACAAGCAACGAGACTTTTCACCATCGTTAAAATGCAGATGAATTAAGAGTTAATGCTCATTTCTGTATTTGAGGTAAAAGCTTTTTTACCTTTTGTTTTTGTAGCGCACACATGGAACTGGTTAAGAAGTACCTGAAAGTTACCTGCTAGTAAGAGAGATTGCTGCTGCTGAGAGAATTGAGGGTTTGCTGCTCCTCTGTTTCAGCGTAGATGAACAAAGTGGTGGGTGACTGACAGAAACACTAGTAGACACACAAACACCTGCTTGACAAACACAGGCGTGTCCCCTTCTTTTCCCTCCAATGCTGACAGGAAAAAAAAAATAACGGCAGAAACATTTGTGGGAGAGTTTGATGGGAGTTGACGCAGTTAGACTGACTAACTGATTGCATAAATCTTCATCCACAAAGCACCATTTACAGAATTCATGGGCACACAGCCAATAAAAATGCCCAGAAAACTACATCATGACAAGAGGCATCTTGCAACGAAAACAAACAAATGACTAATTCTGCAACAATTCATATTTTAGTAGGTAGATTATGGACTCAGTGCTAATGAAAACATGACATAATGAGAGATGCCTTGTTGGTTACAGTGCAAATATTGAACTTAAAATGAATGATGAAAAGTACCAAATCCACCAACGCCTAAAACCTTTGTGAAAAGTGATACAGAATGATAGAAGGCTTAAAAACAGGGTGCAAGGGCAATGAGAGATTATAGCACACTTGTGTAATATTTGCACTACAGTACATATTATCAAAGCATGTTAGAGCATCTCTCTCCTAAGAGTGACACAGTGTGTGATTGAACATGTCATGGTCCGATGAAGCAAGAGAGCGAAAGCACACAGCCGCTCCCTTACAGCTGACAAAACTGAGTGTTGCGATTCCCACTGCATGTACAGGCATTTCCCCTTCATTCCAGCACACTTTTTAAAACTCACTCACACCTAGAGACTTGGTAGAAATGTGCAGAAATATATTCAGGATGCACCCACATCTGACTGAAAGTTCAGGGCCCTCATTAATTTTCCAACAGGGGGCGGCAAATATACACCTATTCACCCCATTAATCCTCTTCTAATTATGAACCATTTTACATTACAGGAGATGTTTTTTTATTATTAAATTAATTATGCATATATTTGAAAACAGATGCTATGTGTGCTATGCTATGCTTTTCTGTTAAAAGGATAGTTCTCTCAAGGAAAATTCTCAGTAATTTACTCGCCCTCATTCATTTTCTGTAGAAGAAAGAAAGTCATGGCATGAGGGTAAATAAATTATGACAGAAATCTCTTTTTTTTGGTGAAATATCCTGTTAGGCTGCTAAAAAAAAGTACAGGCAGAGATCAATGTACCATGGAGATGCGTTAATATGAATTTTAATGAATCAATCTGTTTATACTGTAAATGCTGCTTCGTAGTAGTCCCCATAAGCCATTGATTTATTTTTCCTGTCTTTACAGTAAACCAAGAAAACTCACGCGCTGGTTGGAAGTAGGCAACGAAAGCATCCAATAACCTTGATCAGCATTCTCTCCACCAGCCAAGGTAATTCAGCATCGGCTGAATCCTTTCAAAGGAAATCAAAAGCTAACCTTATGATTAGATGTATTTCAGTGTAAAGTCCACATCCCATTACCCGAGCCAATGGAGGCTCTCTAAATGCATAGAACTGCCGTGCGTCTGAAGGGCTAAAGATTATTCCCTAGAGCCTATGGAGCTATTCACAGGTATAGGATAAGCTATTCGTTTTTTTGTTTTCTGGGTTTGTGTGTAAGTGTGTGTGGGGGGTTATGCAAACAGAAGTGATTACGCACAGTCAGGCTGTGTGTGTGTGTGTGTGTGTAGAGGGGGTTGGCGTTGTCAGTTGATTGATTGTTAAGGGGGGCGAGAGGTTCCGCACGCTCACTTTGTGATGAATAGGCTGTCAGATGCCCTCCAACTACCTAAACAAGGCCATGGTAAAACAGGCATTTAAGTGATTACACCAAACGTGTAAATATTAAACGTCCATTACAGAGGGATTATATATGCTGCCACTCCGCAGATGAGAGGCGAATGAGGGAGAAAAAAGACAGTGATGTGGGGATGAGAGAAAAATGTAATAGAAAAAAGGACAGGTGCTCAAGCTACGTATTTGTTGTTTCACGCCCGACTAATATATTTCTGTTTATTCTCCTCCAAATCTTAGGCATTAATCACATTTTGAGAGCACTTGAGGTGCATGTTTTGTGTGTGTGTGGGCATTTTGTGTGTGTCGTGTATCTCTGATGCTTTCATTTGACCGGGCATGTTACCGCATCCCCAAATTCAGATTAGCCGAGATAAAGAGCGTTTCCAGAGATTCAGTGAGGGGCTGGGGCTGGGAATGTGTGAATATTTATCTTTTGTTTAATGATGATTTGTGCGGTGTGCCCTTTAATTCCTCTGCAGCCCGGTAATCGATAGGGTGGCATGCGACATGAATACATTTGCGTCCTCTCTAGGTAGCAAGAGCGAGGCTGCAACCTGCAGGAATGATTTAAACTCACTTGTCAAACAGACAGAAGACTGAAACCTTGAAGGTATGCAGAGTTTTATTGGATAGTCCAGAACTTGCACAATATTTGGTATGACTAGTTTAAATCCTGCCGAAAGCAGGAAAACCATGATGTTTCATCATATGAATTTCAAATATTTCATAAATAAATAAATAATTGAAGGGGGTTAAAGATGAGTAATTTATCTGAATAAATCAAACTGGAAAATTGATTAAAAGGTTAAAGTAGGTTTCAAATATGCAGCGAGAATTATGATGGGAGGCTGCCGTGTGTGATTTCAATATATCTTCATTTTTTATTAGTTCTATAATTAAAAATGTATATCTCTTGTGGAATCTATTGCTTCAGAAATGTATCCGTTTAATTCTGTAAAATGCAAATTTTGCCAACAAACATTTTTCTTAGTCTTGTCACACGTTTTGTATTTCACAAGACATGGTCTTTCTTTCTTTCTTTCTTTCTTTCTTTCTTTGGTATGGAAATAATTCTGTGCTTCAGTCATGCTTGCTCATGTCTACTGTTTATGTAGTTTAGTTGTCATATTTGGGACAACTGTCTTTTTTCTTTCTTTTTTGTGTGTGCGTGGTTCCACAGGTCCCTATCTCCCTCATTCCATTTATCTTTAAAATGTCTTATACGGTTCCTGTTTGTCTTCTCATTCTCTCTTTCTGTAAGATTCGGTCGGTCATGTCTGCGCGGCACCTCTGATTGCTCCCCAAAAATTGGCTCTATGTCGCTCTCTTGTTTTTTCTTTAAAGGCCGGCAGTTTACACGATTGTTTCCATCCATTTCGTCATTCGTTCTTTCCTTTGTTCTTTCTGGTCAGTTGCCTCTTGTGTTTGTCAGGAGACACTTTTCTTTGTGTTACCGTGGCTATTATGCTGTCCTCTACAGCATTTATAAAGTAAACACTAAAACTTTACTTAAAGGGATAGTTCAACAAAAAAATGAAAAATTTGTCATCATTTACTCACAAACATTCTTTCTTAGAACACAAAGGAGCTATCTAGCAGAATGTCCATGCTGCTCTTTTCCATACAATAAAAGTGAGTGAGTGAGTTTGATTCAAATTGGCCAGCTGTTTAAAAAGTGGTTTTTGACTGATTCACTACAAAGAGCCTGTTCATAAGAGTCAGTTGTTTGTTGTTTGTGGTGTTTGATTCTGGTTTCTCGTGATCACGGGAAGAACTCCTCACAAGGGACAGTGCCCTCAGAGTCTTCAAAGTTTATTGAATGTAGACACATCTATACTGTGGTTTTCAAGCGATGTACAATTCAAGGAAATATAATCTTGGGTAAAATAACATAGCTTATGATTCATAGAATGGTTGTTGCTTAAGAGCTTATTTTTTTAGGAGAGAGAGAGAGCAAAAGGTTACACAGCACACAAAATGTCACACAAAACCTCCTGAGCAAAAGTCACATGGCAGATGGTAATTGACAGTTATGACTAACAATGAAAAAATAAGAGTATAGATCACCATGGGTGTGGTTATCTGAGGCCCTTTTATTATTTTTCACATGACTTGTGCTTTGTTCGGCAAACATTTTCCAGACTGTCACCAATGCTAGAATTTAAATAATTCATTTTTTATTTTAAAGATTTCAAGTTAAAGTCAAATCATTCTTGCTTTGTTTTTTTGTTGCATGTGTGACCACTTTAGTCACCTTCTGGACTATGAAGCCTGTGTGAGCATCAGTAAATGATGACAGAATTGTCAGAAAAGATGAAAAATGGAAGCATAACGAGAAAAGAAAAAAGTGCTGAGTGAAAGGAGACAGAAATGAAGAGAGGAAGATAAATCAATACTTTCTTGTCTTGCACTCCAGTCAGCATGCATACATGGGAAATTTCCTCACCTTATATGTTCTCTCATGCCTCTCTGCTCCTTCATCCCTCATTCACTCTCTCGCTTTTCCTCGATACAGACATATCCTCTCATCCCTCCTTTATAAGAAATATAATCCCATTGATCAGAAAACCAATGGGAAGCCTTTCTCTGTAAACACATAGCCGTTCAATAGGAGGCCAGGGACTCTATTGGGAATTCATGACAGGTGTGTGTGTGTGTGGTGATTACTGTAAGTTGTGTGTGCACGTGTTCTATATTTGACTTTTGAGACCCTGAATAATCAATTATAAGTCTTATTGCCTTCATGTCTTGTCACCCCTCATCTCCAACACGCGCACGCGTCATCCCGGTGTCGACCGAGGGCATGAACGCCCACGTGTGTGTGTGTGTGTGTGTGTGTGTATGTACGTGCACATTTAGTTCGATGCCTCCCCCTCCCACTTGCAATTAAGCATTGTGCTCAGTGGAAGAGGGGATCAAAGGTGTGACGGTTCTCTTTTGACTGCAGATGAATGTGGAGCGACGGCTCGAATGGACCAGTGCGAGTCTGGTTATGGATTTTGTCCACTGTTCAAACTCTCTCTCGCCTGTCGCTCACATCGCAGTGTGTGCAAGTGTTTAAGAGTACACATATCTCTGCAGAGTGTGTGTCTCAGCAGAGTGAGAGTGTGTAGTGTGACGGGCCATGGCCTTAAAGAGAGCAGAGTCCTTTCCTTTCCTCAGACTGATCCTAAATCATCAGCTGACACTTTAAAAGGCCACCACACAGCTTTTTACTCTGTCTCTGTCACTGTACATGAGTCCTGTGTGTGTATGTGAGAAGAGGGACACATGAGACTGCCCAACTTTGTGTTCCATTATACACAGTTCGGCACATTCATTTACATACCCTATTTACATGTCCAAAATACAATAAAAACAATAATGCTGTGAAATATTACTACAGTTCAAAAGAACTGTTTTCTATCTGAATACATTTGAAAATGTTATTGATTCCTGTGATGGCAAAGCTGATTTTACAGCAGGAATACAGCAATACACTATTAATAATTATTTTTCAAAGTTGTACTGAAGATTAGTGGAGTATACAGTACATCTTACAAGAAAATACTATTTCAGTTTTTCTACTTTAAATTTTGTTTTTAAATCACAGTTACTTATCAGACTTGGATTCTTTGTAAGTAATTGTGAAATTTACTAGTAATTACTGATTGAAAATTGTTTATACACACTATTTTTAATGTGTGTGGTGTCTAAATGTTAAGTGCAGTTTCACACCCAACAGAAAATTATATCATCATTTACTCACCCTCATGTTTTTCCAAACCTGTATGAGTTGCTTTCTTATGAAAGAAGATATTTTGGAGAATTGGGTAATCAAAAAGTTGGTGGTTGCCATTGACTTTCATAGTAGGAAAAGAAATACTATGGAAGTCAATGGCAACCACCAACTGTTTAATTACCAGCAATCTTCAGAATATCTTCTTTTGTGTTCAACATAAGAAAGCAACTCATACAGGTTTGGAACGACATGATGTAAATGATGACAGAATTTTCATTTTTGGGTGAACTATCCCTTTAAACTCTATAAATGACTATTTTTGTGTTTTTCCATAGTTTTTTCTTATTTTTGCACAATTTACAATTTAATTATAGATTTATGCATCTAAGATTCTTAATTTATTAATATTAGATGCAATTATGAATTATGCAATACAAAAAAGAGCAACAAAAAGGTAATATATTATTCTGTTTGCTGTCAAAGTGTGTGAGTGACATATAGATGCTCAGTGGCTTTTGACTCATTCAGCTCTCCAATTTAAGTCTGACACTGATATTGTAGCTAGTATGACAGAAGCTCACTTTTTCTAAATGCTATTATTGTCTATCATGTACATGTGTTTTTATGTGCTGCTTCTGCAGGGTCTTTTCACAGATCTCTAAAGGTCAAGTGACCGATGAGGATCTTACCCCAGCATGATTTATCTTCACTACAGGAATATTACAGGATATGAATCAAAATTTGAAATGATGTGGCTCACACTGGTCACAAGGTTACACTCAAAGAGATGCCAGTTTCCTCAGTGCTGAGAGAACAGAGAGAACCTTGGCCTACACAATGAAATGAAAATCTAATATTTTTGTTGGATCTGTGGTGTAGTAGAAGTTGGTGAGTGGTGTGACAAGTGAAGACAGAGATTTGATTCTGGCCTGCATTGTAAGGCAACCCCCCCCCCCCCCCCAATAAAAAGTGGCAAAATGGAAAATTCCTTTTTCACATCATGTCTCAGACTTCTCCCTCAGATTAGTGACATCAGTTCAGCAAGTCCTAAAACTCCTCTGACAATGTGCAGAAAAGCCTTTACACTCTACAGCACAATGAGCTGACACACTTCCCAGGAGAAGTTCATCCATTGTCACTCTTTCTTCACACACATGAACGAGCAAACATTTGCTCAAACGCAAAGGTGCAATATCATTATTAATGACGTTGTAAATAAATTTAAAGACTCTTAAACATTCTTAAGATAAAATTTTAGTGCCGCTCACCTTTTTGCAAAAGTCATATTGCCACAATGCAACACCTGTAGGTTGTTGTGGGTCATTGCTATGCAGTTGCTGTTGTGTTCTGTGGTTTGTAGCATGTGGTTGCTGGTTTTCTTGCTGGTTGCTAGATGGATGTTTACTAAAGTAGTTCAGTAAGCTTTTTTGATATTCTGATTCGTACATGACAAGTACCTCTTTCAATCGAAATCAGTGGGATATTTTGCCTATTGTTATCAACTATCGGGTGAAAATAATAAAGGCACATACATGTCTTGTGGTACGTATGTCTTCAGGTATTCTTCATGTCCACAATAAGGACATCAACCCGTTCACTTTATTTAGCATTCATGTAAACACTAGCATTCATGTATTCACTTTTTAAAACAAAAAGTGTCCATGTGAATGTGACTGATGATAACTTAAGTTAGGCATGCATTCTATAACTGTAAAGCTGCTTTGAAACAATCTGTAACATATAAAGTGCTATATAAATAAAGGTGCGTTGACTTGAATAATCTGTGAGATATTTAGACTTTTTTTTTTTTTTACAAAGTAATAGAGGTAAAATGTGATTTTTTTTGTTTTTTATTTGTAAAATCTTATGCTCACCAAGACTGCATGCTGATTTGGTCCTCAAGAAACATTTCTTATTATTATCATTTACACACACACACACACACACACACACAGAGAGAGAAAATATAGCCATTTGTTATAAATTTGTTTTCGTCTTCTGATTTCAGACAGAAATGCTTCTACAAAAACATTGGCTACCCTCACAATTTATATCCATTTAGAAGTACAGTAGCTTCTGCTGTTTCAGAGAACTGTCAGGCCACTGAACCTCAGGATAACAGTTACAAAATACACTGTGAACTTGAATCCACCGCCGCACCCTCCTGAGTAAACCCCAGGGAGCGAATGCTGGAGTTGTGTAATGGCTGTTTGTGAGTGCTGTATGGATCATTGTCAGGCCCCACAGAGAGAAACAGTGAGGCAATGACTCATTGTGAGAGAAATGCACAGTTACATCTCCCCAGTATTTAAGTTCTCCTTAAGCTAACCACTTACTTGTAACAACTTAAGTGGAACTGACCATCAGTTTGTGTTTATGGGTCAATAAAACTGAAAGTGTACATACTCCCTCGATGCGCAACTCGATGTAATAAGAAGCCCGCAGACAACAGGAAGGTTATGGGAGAGCTCCCCAAATCAAGAGTTCATTTTGTTTGTATAGTCTTTTTCACAATAACTACTGTTTTACTGTTTTAACTTTATGACATAACTAGTTGTGCACTGGAGTTCTGTTCACACATGCCATGCTGACCAACTCGCTCTCAAAATACAGGTATATTCACCTAAATATGTACAGATTTTTCATTTGTGGCTGAACTATCCCTTTACATTTTAATGAAGTCAGTTTGGGTTATTGAAAGCAATGTCACTCCTGTTTATAACCAAACCGAGTGTGAACCTAACCGTATATAGTGCTCTAAAACATGACTGACAACTGTATTCTGCTGCAGTGTGAACGTAGGCTTGGTAAGTTGTAAACCAGGCCCTAAACAACTGGGAAAACATGAGGGAATTGAATGAGGAACTTTCACATTTTGACACATGTCTGAAATATGAAATCCTGGTCCGTATTAAGCGGTGTGGATACTGTTGAACACGGAGACAAATTGTGCTCATCTCCAATGACCCCGGCGAGGAAAATGAAAGTCCACACCCTATCAGTAAATAAATCAATCAAAATTTAATTCAGACTTGCACATGGTGACCTTCACGTCGGCAGTCTTATAAAAACGGCCATCATGCCACGTGAATTTCATTTACGGCCTCCTACTCTCTGTCCTCTAAAAGCAATAAGGAGTAATTGGGGATGGCACTCACTCATACCAAATGATCTTTTTCAGTCCTCCACACCGAGCTGTCACGGAAACACAATCCCTCTCTCACTCTCTCACGTCCATTGTCTTCTGTCTCTCGCTCTCTTTCTCTTCGATGCGCATTTATCCCATTACTCTCACTGTGGAGACTAATTAACTCTGCATAAGTGAAAATGAGAATTGGTTTCTAGTGGGTGTTGGACGCATGACAGAGCCTCTCAATCCTCACGTATGTGGTTTACACACCTTTGGCTTCCACTGTGATTGTTAATCTGTATGTCCCCAATTAAAGCCCACTGGGGGTGTCATGGCGATGTCATCAGGTGTGTGCTCATTAACACTCAAGGGTTCGCTCGGCCCACTCAAGACCTGGCACAGCCTCATTTGTTTCCCTGTGTAATGAAGGAGAGTGGAAATTAGCATAATATGTTTGCTTCAATTAGGAGATATCACACGAGGAAGGGTGCTGTTGCACTTAATGTCTGCACGACTGTGATTTGGTTGTAGGCATGAGGCCTCAAGTAATCACAACCAGGAACGTCCTTTGGGCGGTGCAACTGCTGCAGTCGCACAGGGCCCCTTGCTTTGAGGGGACCCCGCTCCTTACTTCACACCGGGCCCCGCATCAGCTAAGGATGGCCCTGATCACAACCATGCTGATATTCAATACAGAAATCATATGGAGACTCATACCTCCACTTTAGAAATGCATTGACCAGACTGGCTCCTGGAGACCCAGTATGCAGAGTTTAGCTCCAACCCTAAACAAACACACCTGCTAATCAAATCGCTAATCGAAGTCATTTGCAAAATAACAGACAGTTGTGTTGAACAGGGTTTATGAAAGAAAATTTCATACCTTTTAAGACTTTTTTAAGACCAAGTAAAGAAAATTTAAGGCTCCAACATTAACAGTGCATCAGAATTTGAAAATACAACTTACAATGCATCTCCAACCTTTTCATTTACAAAAAAACAATTGAACAAACCACAAAAAGCTTAACGCTTGAATCCCAACCACTTGAATATGCAAAAAACTTGTACTGTACCCTCGTATCACATTGCAAACAAGTGATACTCTTCAGTATTTTTCTCTTAATTTTTAAATCAAGATACGCATTCTTGAGAAGCAAAACGACATAAAATATGAAGTTTTCATACTCCATTGGCAGATATTTGTTCCTGTTTTAATCATACACTCATTTCTTATTTCATGTCATATTTTATGTATCTTGATTTAAGAATGTATAGATATTTAAATAAACTAAAATACTGAGGAAAATATGAATTTTTTGTTCTCCGCATACCACATTTAATGCCAGTACTTTATGAATTAAAGACTTTCTGCTCTGATTTAAGTTTTTTTGATGACTGAATTTGTGAAACTGCAAATTAAGACTTTTAAAGACCTTTTTAAGACTCGCAGAAATCCTGAATCATTTAGTTCCTTTAAACTCTGCCCTTTTCTTACAATCGACTGCAAGCTTGCATTCAGATCAGCCTCTATCCAATCAACAACCACTGGAAAGAACCAATACCTGCCCTATATTTTTCTTCTTTCACCAAGTTTCACTCAGAAGTACATCACAGTATAAATGAAAAGATCTGTTGCTATGTCCATTTCATTTGGGACTTTAAGGTTAAACTGGAAGACGGAAGAATCTGTAATTCTGAAAGTGTGCTGGCTGGGTGCTGCGACCAATAGCATGAAAACACAATTCACAAGAATAATCAAGAACCACAGTGTTCATGAATTAACAGCTTTTATTGGAACAGCATGACAGAATTTCCTTCTGTGCAAAGGCTGGTAATCACGGGCACTGATCAAAAGGCTTGAATGAATAATATGGACTGGAGTAAACACTAGTGGAACTTGTTGCCTTGTTTGTTATTAGAGGATTATGTTAGTATCACGGCAGTATCAGTGCTTCCCTGAAACAAAAAAAAATAATGCAAAGGGAACAGAATGTGCCCACTGGTGTGCCGGCAACCATGAAAGGGTCCAGTGGCCACTTGAAAGAGGGGCTTGGTCAGACTGTGTGTGGCAGAATCAGAATAAGACAAACTCACACACACATAGATGAAACCGAGCCCTCGTGGGAAAGCTTTAGTTTTTCTCCTTGTTTTTGTTGATATTCAGGGGTGGGCTCCAGCCTCTTCAGTGTACTGAGCCTGCATGTATACTATGATATCTCCATATTTTTGTTATTTTATGCTGTTATTTGCTGTTTAATCCTAATTGATTTGAGTATGCAGTGTTCTCTTTAATAGACCATTGCTGTGATGTCTTAGTTGTAGTCACTGTAGATACAGACTGATTTCTTTCAGTTAAACTAAATCAGATGTGAAAATGTGGGGCTGCTCTGGGAATTGCATTAGCATCATTTTTTTCTAAGTTTAAAGGTGAAGTGATATTTTTTCTGTTTAAATACTTTTTTCTTTTCTCAGCTTAGACTGTAAGTAAGGCATACGTTGGTTTATTTCCCTGGAAAGTGTAAACACTGTGGCTCTGTGAAGGCATCAAAATATTGTACTTTTTGTTTTAAGAATCCTGACCTGCCTGACATAGCAACACTGACTCAACCAATGCCGTGAGTTAGGGGAGGGATTTCCTGACCAATGGCAGGCAGGGGGAGTGTTTGGGGAAACTTGTTTGAAAACAGTCATTATTTTTTAGTTCCATTTTTGAATGGCATTTTAGTGGTTAAAGTTGCATGCCTTCACTTTTAAAGGGAAAGTTTACACAAAAAACGGGGGGGTGGGAGGGGGGGGGGGGGGGGGGTTTATTTCTTCTGGACCACTGGCGGCAGGGGGGATGTTTTGGGAAATGTGTTTAAAAACATTTTTAAAGGGATAGTTCACCAAAAAAACAACACTGGACCCAATTTACTTTAAAAAAAAATTTGTAAAAGAGATACAGTATTTTACAAAATTCCTTTTTGTGTTTCACTGGTAAAAAAATCATTATATAGGCCTAGTTCTGGAATGACATTAAGGTGAGTAAATTATGACAGAATTTTCTTTTCTTTTTCTTTTTCTTCTTTTTTTGTGAACTGTCCTTTTAATGTCGTGTGCCATTAGTATGACATTAAATGAACATGTCTCATAGCCCTATTCTTTGTGGACAGATTATATGCAAAAGAGCATCCATCAGAGGATAAACCTTGGAGTGAGAGTCATTGATCTCTTGTGGGTCCCGATCAGCAATAATCACCCCTTTCTCAGTCCTGGTAATGCTAACCTATTGATCTGTTCCACGTCCCCTCTCTATGCACACATTTATTTTCATTAACGTTGTTATACATTGGACGCTTTAGACATCACAGAGAAACAAACACACACATGCAATTCAGTGGGGCACAGTGGCCAGGGGTCTCTGACTGCTTGGGGGCCCCAAACTGTTGCAGATATATTATGCATGTAGTATACAAACAAAAACATTTTTGTTCCACTTGAGTAATTGGCTGATCAATGTCAAATTCTGCCATACTAAAGAAAAGGTTGTCCCTGATATCAAGCAGCTATTAATAACCTGGTTTGCACAGGGAGCAGAGGGTCTGTTCAGAGAAATCATCAAATAAAGTTTTCTGTTCTAGAATGAAAGAGTTGTTTGAAGGCTAAACAGGAAGTGGAATTGGAATGTCAGGGAGTGGAATTTACTGAATAAAAAATATAAGTTAATGGAATTTTTTATTATTTATTTATTTTTCTGTCAAACTGACATTCAAAGTTTTGACAAAGTCTTGAGAAAAAAATTGTCAAGTGTATAAAATACACTTTTACATTCACAATTCACATTCACATTAAATTCTGGTTCCTGTTTGTTAGCTGTCAATTCAGATTCAAGAATTGAATCAGAATTTAATAAGCATTCGCAATTCAATTTTGAATGGTGCACATCCCTGGTGTGTAAATGTGGAAGAGGGACGTGGAGGGTCTGATTTAATTTGTTCTCTGTCCAGGATCTTTTAATAGGATCCACAACCACACTAAGTAGGAAACATTAGGGAAAGGTATGCCTAATATTAAACAAGCAGCATGGGAGTTATTTTAAACTGCTCTCAAACAATATATATGTTAAAAAACATATTATGTTTTCCTACAGTCCTCCTAACTGTTTTTTTGAAATGGAATGTAAGTAATGGGCATTAAGGAAAAGGACTGCAAAAGAGTTTGTAAGAGATGGTTTATTATAGGGTGTGGGGAGAGAGAGCAAATGAAAGACAGAGAGTTCTGTTTTAATTAGTGTGGTCATCTGAGGTATAAGAGGTGGCTTGTTGAAATCGCCTCATATTAATGTGAGATGACCTAACCAAAGTCACACTGACTTCAGCTAATAGTTACCATTCTCCTTCAGAGCAGAGCAGAGCAGAGCAGCCGCACTGCAACGCACACTCCCTCGGCTCACAAACCGCCCGCTGTACATAATCAGTGCTCGGTCTGAGCGCAGAGGCAAATCAATACGTCATAAATATACGCTGTAATATTTATTCATGGATGATCTGTGAGCCGCAGAGGCCACAAATCTAATTCATTCAACACTGTCGTGTACAAGCAGGAAACAACAGTAGCCATTAAATACAGCTCCAATCGACCGGGCCGAGATTCCAGCAGTGCCGTGTCCGATTGTGCCTCGCGGCAACACCGGAGCACAGGATCTATCCAATCACGGCACTGAGACAAAAATCCACTGATGCTGCAATGCCTTCTGGGACTGTGCCTGCTGTCAAGCCGCAAGTTTTGGGGAGAGTGTTTTGTTTATCAATTCATTTATCTCACAAAAAAAGAGAAGGATGAGCACTTATTAACTTCCCTCTTGCCCCACTCCTCCTCCCAGAGGTATTCCTCCATAAATATAAAAGGAGTGAAGATCTTTGCATAATTGTTTGTTTCTCTTTAAAAAAAAGTAATTAAGAGTGTGGGATTGAAGGGCAGTGAGCCAGAAGAGGAGTCAGGGGAATAATTAAGGATTGATCAACAAGAGAGACATCTACAGGAACTTCAGTCTGTGTTGGCACGATCGCAGATGGCACTCTCAAAATATCTTTGTTGTGTGCATGTGTTTGTTTGAGTGTGCGTGTGTGTGCAGTTAGTTTAAAGGGACCTTACGTTGCAAACTAAAATGTTGCAATGTTTTACACTTGCACAAAAGGCACAAAGGGTCAAAGGCACAAGAAAAAAAAGAATAGAAAAAAGTGGTAGCCTAAAAATGGTAACGTCTAAATTAACTTGTTATATTCAAGTTCAAAATATTAGTTCATATCACTGAACTAACCTATATATTCATTCATTTATATCAACCGTTCAATGGGTTAATGGGTTAAATCAGGTATTACTCTTTTAGATAAAAATTGCAGGTTACCACAGAGTAGAAGTTTAACTTGATTTGGCAGAAAGAGCAGTTGCTTAATTAACATTTCTGTTAATTTTGAGCTGAAATACAAAAATAAATATATATTAGATGAAAAACGAAACAAGAATGAGAAATGTTGCCTTGGCCACTAATATAAGTGAATTTGGAATAAGTTCAAACTAACTGAAATATGTGTAGGTTGAAGCACTAAAATGACTACAACTACTATACTACTAGTATTGAAGTCAAGACCAAAACCAGAGTGTGTTGAGACCAAGACAAGACATAGACTTTAAGGGGTTGAGACCAAGACAAGACCAAGACCAAGGCAGAGCGAGACCGAGTCAAGACCAAGACCAAACCAGCACTCCTAAAATTAATCTGAAATCCACATTTACTGCCTGAGAAATATCTAATATTTAATCATTACTTACAATTAGAATAATAAGACACCAGAGCATGTGACCAATCAAATGAAATCGCAACAGAATTCATCTTCGCACTGCAGAGGCAGCACAGAGGCTACACCTGAATTGGTACAATTATAGATGCAGGAATATTGTTTTGATCAATGTTTTTAAAATCAAATTTTGAAAATAGAAATATGATGGAAAAAAGAATATGAATATCAGACTAAAGCGCCATTAGGCTAGGTGGCAGCAAAGAACTTGAGTGAATCACGGAATAATTTAACAGTTCAAAGCAGCTGATTTATTTAGTAACATGACGTGACGTGACATGTGGCCAAGTATGGTGACCCGTACTTGGAATTAGTGCTCTGCATTTAACCCATCGAAAGTGCACACACAGCAGTGAACACACACACCGTGAAACACACCTGGAGCAGTGGGCAGCCAATACTGTGGCACCCGGGGAGCAGTTGGGGTTCGGTGCCTTACTCAAGGCACCTCAGTCGTGGTATTGAAGATGAGAGAGAGCGCTGTACATTCACTCCCCCCACCCACCTACAATCCCTGCTGGTACGAGACTCGAACCCTCTAACCGCTCTAACCACTAGGCCACGACTTCCCCATCATGAATGAAACACCGCTGTGTGTTACTCCGAAACACACGACAGTTCTGCTATGGATTTATTTGGAACTACGTTCCTTGCAGAAGTATGCCAAAGAAATAATAAATCCTAAAAAAATGTAAAATTGTTTTCTAAAATGTAATTCACTTAATATTAACTTGTTTGTTAGACGTTTGTATAAAATCAATATCACATTTTGCAATCGTGTTCATATTCGTGAAAACAGCTCTATTGCTCTTGTGATATTGCTTATGTTATAATATAAAAACAAGATCGCATACAAGTATTTTCTGCAATCATACCTTGAGTTTTTTGGGCAGTTGTAATAATTTTGGTGAAATTTTTGACACAATTACTCATTAAATTCTGACCCAGCAAAACAGTATTAAAAGAAATCAAATCAGAATGCGTTTGTTGATTGCATTTGAAGCAATAAGTTTTACATTATCACTTTAATAATGTTAACAAATAAATCAGACAATGCATCAGCAATTAAGTGATATCCCCACAGTTGTGGTCTTGACTTTTCTTGAAATAAAATCCCGAGTACACACATCCAGAGCATCCCATCCAGTAACAAGCTGGACACTGATAGACTGACAGACAGCAGCAGAGGTGGACATGCAAAATGTAATCTGTTCACAAAATACAGTGTCATGTGGTGTAACATTGTAACTGGAAAGCATAAGGATGTTATGATGCCATGAGATGTACTGAGTAACATCACCTCAAGCTCTTCACAGTATGTGTAAGACATACTAAGTGTCAATAATAACAAATATTGATGAAATAAATTAGCTTGCAAGCTTCGAAATGTCAAGTCCCACTGTGTTTGGATGGTCTATGAAGGTTATAGATTGAAGTTAAATTGAGTTATTATATCTCTTCCACTACAAGCATATAGTGCTTGCAAAGTCATAGTATCTGTGTGTCAGGAAGCCATGTTTAAATAAAGCGCAAAGTGTTGTTTGTGAGCGTGAGAGTTAGGTTATTGAATAATTAGCAGTTCAGAGCACTGACAGCAATAAGCAGTGCTTCAGACAGAGCTCACTGTGTGGGATACATCAGAAGAGGGAGGGAGAGAGAACTGGTGCACTGAAGGAATGATAGGAGGACCGTCATGCCAGAGGAGCTCACCCTGGGTCTGAGTTCAAACACAGGTAAGCTAATTATGCTAATTATGACAGATTTGCAAAGGTACATGTTTTCTAATATTATGTTATGCTGAACCTTCAGATTTTTTCTTTAAACAATGTACAGTAGGGCCATAGCCCCAAAAACTGTGTTTGGGCACAGTCAAAAGTCACATGTAAAATGTCTCCATGTTGTTGCATTGCAAGTGGCACCTGCAAGCACAATTCTTGTTGTGAAATATTGTGCTTAAAATGTGGTTGTGCTGTCTTGAAAAAAATAGCTTTTGATTTGATATATACTGTATACCGTTCAAACATTTGAGGTCAGTAAGATGTTTTTTAAATATGAAATTAATACTTTTATTCCATAAGAATGATCAAAGGTGACAGTAAATACATTTATAATGTTCCAAAAGATTTCTATTTCAAATAAATGCTGTTCTTTTGAAGTTTCTATTCATCAAATAATCCTGGAACATGTATCACAGTTTCCACAAAAATATGAAGCAGCACAACTCTTTTAAATATTGATATTAACATAATTTTGCTTAAGCACAAAATCGATATAAATTTCGAAGGATTCATGTGACACTGAAGACTGAAGTAATGACGCTGAAAATTTAGCTTTGCCATCACAGGAATAATTTACATGAATATACACAAAATATATTAAAAGAAAAAAAACATTATTTTAATTTATAACAATATTTCACAATATCCGTGTTTTTCACTATATATTTTTAAATCAAATGTAGCCTTGGTCAGCATAAGAAACTTCTTTCAAAAGCATTAATATATGTACCAATCCCAAACTTTTAAACAGTCGTGTATATATATTTAAATATTTAAAATGTGCATGTACGTATGTATGTATGTATGTATGTCTGTGTGTGTGTGTAGTGTCCAAATAATTTTTGGGGTCATAGTATATGTAGGGTTCATTCTTGCTGTGTCTTACAGTTGATTCTAGAAATCAAATCTATAAATGATGCTTTATGAAAATGGATTCTACTGATGTGCATGTATATGTCTGTGCGTGTTTTGTGTGCCAATAGCTTAGACTTCAGACTGACTGGGCAAACATGCTCTCTCTCCAGCCGTCAGGCCCCAGACAGCTTACCTTGCTGGCCTCTTTCTCCTCCATTCAGCTCTAATAGCCAATCCATCCATTCACAGAACCCACAACCGCCATGATGGGCAGCTAATTAATCGATTGTGTTTGAACTCTCTTTCCTTTTTTTATAATCAGGGAAGGTCTGATTCCTCAACCTTGCCCCAACGTGAGAAATGCATCAAAAAAGAAATAAATAATGCTTGCACTTAGCTGACACACACACACACACAATACACACACACACAATGCCTCTGTAAAGAGAATGATGTTTTGGTCATGGATGTACTGTCAGTCAGGTGCTATTTTCTGATAAATGCCCCGACCGCAAATCAATAACCTGCCATTTGTGATTAAGGGAAAGCGACAGGAGACGGGAAGGATGGCGAGGAAGAGAGTGAGAAAGACGAGACAGAGATAGCAAACTATGAAAAATGACAGCAAAAGCAAGAAATGTGGATAGAACTTTGGATAAAGCCTTGAATTTTTGGAGAAGTGAGGAGTCACTATAACTGATGATAAATATGTAGCTTTTTGGTCTTGTTACCAACAGTCTTACCATCATATCATTTATTTAAAAAAGAAATGCAGGCAACTTAAAACTGGAAGGCATAAAAGCTGTCCGTTGCTGGTCAGTGTCACAATGTGGCGGCCCCACAGTGACATAGAGAGAATGCAACGGATTGTGGGGGACAATCACTCCTCCATTTATCACCCAGAGCTGTTCTTATTGCAGAAACCCTCCTATGACTCTATGTCAGAATCTATGATTCATTTCCTGTGTGAAGGAATTCCGGCAGAGGAAATGAATGGAGTCCATAAATTCAGACAGACAGCGCAGAGGGAAAAGCATCCAGCCTCTGAGTTCTAGCTCTGACATTCACTAAACCTGCTGTTCTGAGGGGTTAATATTCTCACTGAGGGAGTAAATGCATTCCTGCTCCTCCCATGAGCACCTGCTCCAAATATAGAGGGACTGGCAGGATTAAAACTACAGTAACTTTAAAGGGGACTGTGTTTGAGAATATGACCTGAAACAAGCATTAATCAGTCATTCAGAGTAGATGGCATATTAAATTTGTTGAAAACCAACAGATGAGATGGATGCACAGTCTGTTGTGTCAATTTGTGATTTTTACAAAAAGTGTGTTTTGTTCTCTGCAAATTTGTCAATGTAAACAATCAACACCCAAATATGCAACACTACATAATACTGAATAGACAGGACTTCCATCCCTTATAGCCTTATTTGAATTTGGATCAAATTAAAGGTGCACCCAATTGTTTTTGCTGTTTATGATGTGCTAGTCAATATGACAGTGCATACATTGCAAAAATTTTCTGTTACCACTGCCATTGTTGCAGTTAACCATGATTTATTTACGGAGCAAAAAGTAAGCATGTATCAAATAACTACACTCTAAAAAACACTGGGTTAAAAACAACCCAATTTAGGTTGTTATTAACCCAAGGGCTGGGTAAATATAGGACAGAACCCATCATGGGTTTAAATTTATCCCGAAATTGGGTTTTTTTTTTATACCCTGCATATGGGTTTGATTTAACCCAGCTAATGGGTTTATTCATTTTTACTATATTACTAGCTTATTTTTTACTTCATAGATTAAATAATGTTTACAGATTAACTTAAATCCTCTAAACTTTTCTAAAATACTTCACACAACCACTGGTTTGCATGATAACTTCCTTTATTTTCCTTTATTTAACATTTACAGTATTGTTTTCACATTTTTAATAGCTTACATATTTGCCTATATTTAACTCTTTTTAACAAACTTATAAGAAAAAATTCAACATTAACAGAGTAATTCACCAGTTGTAATCGACCAGAAACCACCTACATGAAATTATTCTACGATATAAACTCTCCACCAGTAAAACTGAGCAGCCAGAAATTTCTCAGCTGCCCCCCAAAAGCAAGCATGTCTAAGTCAGGTTTTCTCTGGGAACATGCTACACCAACCCAAAAGGACTCAACCGCCGCCCTGCCGTTTTTCCACTCTAGCCGAAAACATTCCTGTGACCTCCTAAAACCTACCTACAATATACAATACAATAAAACAAAAAGCTCTGTAGACATGGTTTTTAACATCAATATTTATATTCTGTATTTTTATGAATAAAATCGTTTATTTTAAGCAAAGCATCAGGCTTTTCCATCACGCGAAAAGACCGCGACACTCGTTAAAGGTGATTCCGAGCGCCGGGCCTGACTTGCTTCTGCTAAACTGAACTATATACAGCAGAGTAACGATTTTATAGATAAAATAGATATAGCCTACACAAACCGGTATTTTACCGAAGAATGCATCAATTCGATGGCGCTTAGAACTGATCTCTCGTGAAGAGAAGACGCAAAATCCCCGCCATAAATAATTCAACCGCTGGGTTATCTCACCCAGGATCTGAGTAACACAAAAACTACCCAAACATTGGGTAGTTATGTCTGACCCAGGAGCTGCAAAACAACCCAAACACTGGGTTGTTACATTTGACCCAGGAGCTGGGTAACACAAAAACTACCCAAACACTGAAAAAAATGACCCAAAAGGCTCAACCCAGCATTTGGGTTAAAAAAATACTTTTTTAGAATATATGGAAGCCTCAAAGTAAAACATGAAATGGTTATTTGTAAAATAATGGCAGGCCATTGAATAAGTTGCTGAACTATTTTACTAATAAAACATGTCAGAGCAGAGCTGACAACACCTTTGTGCGAGTGTGTGTCCGTATTATATGTGTGTGTGTGTTTGAAGGGGAGAGGAAGCAGGAGAAAGAGAGTAGGCCTATGTTCTTTATATAGCCTATGTAATAAAATGTAAAAATCCATATATCTTTCGTACTATTATTATTACTGAATTATTCTCACCTGATAGCATTATGGGGCATGTCCACAAATGTAAACCTGTACAGGTTATCAAAGGAGAGATAGGTTGACTCGCAGCATGTTTACCTACAGAGAGAGGGGCTGACGCATGGGCCATCATAGCTAAACTGTCCTTCTCTGTCTCTTTCTCTGTCCCTGGGGCTAGAGCTCAGCAGGAGACATGAAGTCTCCAAAGCGAGTAGCTGTAGGGGTGCAAATCTCGATTGTGAGTAAATTATGACGTTAAATACCCCCTCTGAGCTCTAACTAGCCTCTTACAAGATCTTCCTGGTCTGCCTCTAGCATAACCAGGACCAGCGGATAACACCGTCTCTTTAATATTCTTTAAATTTGGGAATTATGCAGGTTATTTTTTGAGAGACTAGGGAAATTAATTGTGTAAATGGAAGTTGTTGTTGCTGGAGCAAAGGCTATTGAACAGCATCTTTTTACATGGTAGCACATACAGTATATTGAGTGATTTTATTGCTTGAACAGTCATTTGTAACCTTTTGTTCCAACCATATCCCTTGAGGTTGACCAGTTTTACTATGCGGTCCGGACTGTATAAAGCGTAATGCATTAATGAAACGTGAAAAGCTTTTTATGGCTGCTGTACTGATGCACATGAATGGTTCAAAAGCTCTCAGAGATTTTAGTAGCATCAATTTTTGATTTTCAGGTCTCTCCATACCGAAGCTGTGACCTGTTCTAGGGTATATTCTCAGGCATTTTATTTTGTCAGTACATATTTTAAGACTTTTTAGTCATTTCCAAAAATTCTATCCTAAAATAAAGCTCCACAGTCCTACTTCTCTGACAGGTCTTTAACTGAAAAGACGGCGGGAAGACTGTAGTATGACACTGAGCTCTGCTGACTGCACTCTCACCCTCCTTCCCATGTGATGAGTCCTCCAACCTGACCTAGTCCAAAACCCAGCAGGTCTAGGCACCTGCCGAGAATCACAGCCGGGAAACTTGCTGGGCTTTACCGGAGAAAACAACCCCTTATTAATCAGATTCTGGCTACAAATCTGTGGACTAAAAATAAGAGGAAATAAGTAGAAGTGGGTCAGTTGCCAATTTTGTCAACAATCTTGCTATAACTACATGGTTTACTTGACTGACTTGTATGCACAGTCCTTTAAGGCAAGACAGTTCAGTCACCAGCCTTCTTGGTAATGGACAACTGTTTGTACAGTAGGTAAGAGGCAGCTCTGGAAAGACTCAAATGTCCAAAACTGTTTGCCAAAGTTACGTTTCAATAACATATTTCTACTTATTAATACATTCTGAGAACAATGGTACCATACATTTTTCTACAGGTACCATATTTAAAGGGATACTTCACCCAAAAATGAAAATGTTGTCATCATTTACTCACCCTCATGTCATTCCAAGTTGGAAATGAAAAAAGAAGTATGAGTTTCTTTTTTAGGGTGAACATAAAAGAAGATACTTTGAAGAATGCTGGTAATCAAATATGGAAGTCAATGGGGACCAACAACTGTTTGGTTCTTAAAATAATTCTTCAAAATATCTTATTTTGTGTTCAACATAAGAAAATACTCATACAGGTTTGGAACGACACGAGGGTGAGTAAATGTTGACAACATTTTCATTTTTGGGTGAACTATTTCTTCAAGTAAAGTAAAATTTATTTTACTTGTACAGGACTTTTTCACAATTATAAAAAAAACCCCAGTGATTTTTACATATTTTTATTTATTTGTGCATTTTTACCAGTATTTGTCTAATTCAAAAATACTATAAAAATGTTAGATTAAAACTAGTTAACTGTAAGATACCTTATTAAATAAAGTGAACATTTGTAAATTATTTTAACATCAAATTATATGTAATTTTAGTATTAAATACTGTCTTTTTTGGAAAGTATACAAACTACGGTATGAATGTACAGTGACATTGCTAAAAGTGCATGCATTACACATTACATATGATTTAATTTTATTTAAATAGTTTTTCCCCCTCTTATTTTAATGTATAGTTCTAATGTGTTAATGACATTTTATGTTATTTAGCAACATTTTCACCATTCATCCTGTGGCTTTCTGCTGTACCACCTGTATTATTATAGTGGTTATCAGTACATTTTAAGGTTTGAAATAGATTTTTGTAGTTCAAGTAGCTTGGTTAACATTTTATTGTTTAAAAAATATTTGGTTAAAAGTTGGAAACAGTGTTTTTTTTTTAAATAAATAAATTTAAAAGGACATTTTCACAGTGTACAGTATGACTATAAGGTCAGCCATGTTTTATCATATGGGACAAAAGCTTTTAGTTTTTCCCTTGGCATGTTTTTCTCACTTCCTTGTTTTCATTTTGTACATATATGAAACTGTTGTTGGACCTCTGCCCTCTAAGTGTCTGCTATATAAAGGTATTAGTTTCTATAGCATGTCACCCTCCAGCATGAAATCTGTATAATTCCTGTATTTTCTCAGCGTACAGTGCTAGCAACCGAAGTGAACTCTCTTTTGCAAATAAGCCTCCCACTTTCATTAAACCATTCACAATACCGCTCTGTTTTGGTTCAGACAAAGAAGCCTGTGTGAGAGGTTTGGCAGAGAGAGGTGGCAGAGTGAGAGACAGTAAAAGAGAAGACATGGAAAAAGGGACAAAATAAACAGTGTTTGTGTGTGTGTGTGTGCATAAGTGTAGTCTTTTTTAATCCAACTCTTTGCCACACACATAATCCCGCTTTAATTTAAATCACACTCCAGCACAAAACCACAGCAGTTTCAAAGAGAAGCAGCTTTTAAATGTTTTTGGATAGTGACAGGCAGAAGGTAAAAGAAGTGGACGGAGAACAAAAGCAGAGGAGGGAACGAGTTCACATCAGTATTGAGACATTGGATCAGTTGTTGTAGAAGCCCGGCCAGGAAAGAGGGAAGGTTTTTTTGTGTGCCGGGACTGGACTGTAGACAATGAAGCGGATAGATAGAAGTGCTAGAGGGAGGAGGTGAGCGAAATAGAGGCAGGAGGGAAGACAAAGCTGGATGTAATGATGTAGCTTTCAATTACCCACCTATTTCACCTGACTGACTCACAGGGCAACCGCTGCACAACCAGCGTACGCACACACACACACACATACACACACACACTTCCCCTTTCCACTGCGCTGCGTCCCTAAAACAGCCCACAGGAAATGTTATTGCTCAAAGGTTGCTGCTTTAGCTCAGGAGACATAATGGCATCGATTATGTGTCTTTTAAGCATCGCCGATTTCCCCCAGTCCTTAGGAGAAATAAAAACAGAAGCAAATGAGAAAATCGTTGACCTAAAGCTACAATAGAGCTGTATTGTTAACTGGGTAACACTTTATTTTGATGGTCTCTTTTGAACATTCTGTTGACAATACCTACATGTCTACTAACTCTCATTAGGGTATTAGTAGACTGTCTGCTTGATATAACTCTTTATTGTGAGGACCTCCCAACAAACATTCTACTGACTGTAAGTATCTTCGCAAGTACATGTCAACTTATTCTAACCCTACCAGTCTACTAATACTCTGTGAAAACTTTAATGAGAGTTAGTAGGTGCAATGCTACTTATAGTCAACAGAATTGTTAAAGAGACCATCAAAATAACGTGAAACCGTTAGGCCTTAATTGTGAATAGCATATTATGTTTTTGATAAGAATGTAAAAATGTGGGAACAGTTGGTGACATTTTTGTGACATGCAAAATTATTAGGGTATTTTCTTCTGAAGCAGGATACAAGCACATAGCACACTACAGATGTGATCCCAAAATTAATTCCCCCACAAGTTCATTGCAATGCAACAGTTGATTCTGTAAATAAAATTCTCACCCTCTACCTGTACACTTCTGCTCTCTCGTAATTTCTTTGGCTGTTCTTCGTTACTTCTGCCTTGTAGTGTGTATACTTAGCTCACACTTCGTTCCATTGAAACAGACTAGTTGACTACTTCCTTATTGTAATTACTTATTGTAAGTTAAGTGCATTTTGACATAAGTGACAAAAACACATGGAGGTGACTTGGTTCTATCTATTGGTTGTTGATTGGTTGAAGCATAATCTGAAATGTGACTGCGAATGTAAGAAAATGTGTACGCTTAATGCACGGAAATGTTTGGAGAAATTCCTGGCATATGTCACCAGAGATAAGCTGTCAGGTCGGTCAGAAAATGGAGGTCAAGAACCGATTTTTAAAATTTAAAATTAGAGTTCAAAAACAATTTAAAAATGGACGCTGGTGCATGGATGAACTTCCTGCACAATCAAGACCATAAGATACATCTAGACATTAGACAGGGGTTATTTTTTTTTTTTTTTTTTTTTTTTCCCATTTCATATCGTCCCTTTTGAAGGGGGTTTTATACTTTTTACTCCCCTCTATGGTGTTCCCCTAACCTTTTTATGACTTTTTTGAACCAAAGCACGTGATTTAAATACAATTACCAAGAGTAGAAGTCCAATATTGTTTTGGTGACATTTTCAGAAAATGTTCTTTTTTGATCTAGAACAAAGAAAGAAATGACATGATGTTCATTGAATGATTTTGTTGAACTATGCCTTTTTAAAGTGAAGCTAGAAATTAGCTAGAACGGAACTGCAAAAAAGTTATAAATGTTTTCAAACTGCTTTCCAAAACACTTTTACTTTTACGAGCCAGAAGCTGACGTGTAAGACTACTCACAAATTGAGCAATGTCTTTAAAATGGCAATGAGAAATGAGAAAGTATTCTTGTATTGAATATTACACACAACACCTTTAAGCATTTTTATTTACTTAAAGGTTTATTTTTATTTTGTTTTATTTTATTCACTTTTATTTGATTTCCTATGGGTGACAATTGTAGATTTAACCAATTTTTCCAAAATTTGCTATAGTGCACAAAAATGTGAACTATTTATGTAATTTCTGCTTTATTGTCAGATGTGTGTCAGCATGTGCTTGTCTTTCATACACAGGAATTGTAGCATTATTGCTCTATATATGTTGCAAAAATGATTTTTCAAAGTAAATAAAGATTAATGGAGTAAGTTTTACAAGTAAATGCAATTTCACTTTTTCAAAATTTCATGTTTAATTCAATGAGTTACTGGCTGTTTCTTCGTTAAATTCAGTAGCAATTTCCGAATGAAAATTGTTTCTACACCAGTTGATTTTCAGTGTACATGCAATGTAAAATGTTTCCTTCAGCTTGACTTATACAAGTCATTTCAACTCATTTAAAAAAAATACAAATTCTAACTTGAAAATTAAATTGAAATTGGTTAAGTAATTTTGATGAGATTTTGATGATAAACATACAATATGTTAATGATTTATTGATCATATAATTTTGTACAGTGTGTGAAACAAGCTAGTGTCCCAGCTTGTGTGTTTGTATGTGTGCTGTGTGAGAGAGGAAATGCTTTCCAGTGGGTCTTTCCTCTGCCAGGTCCCGCTGTTTGCGAATGGGTTTGACATCAGATTAGAAGCCCTTTGTGCAGTGATGCTGAATTAAGCATGGCGTGTACGCCAGCACCAATCTGCACACTTCTCCTAACATTCCATAAGCGTTTAATTAGTCATGCTGTGCGAATGACTCGTTTACATATCACACACATACCCACACAAGCTGAGATGCATAGAGCGAACTGGAATAATACATGCACAGAGCGGTCTGAGCGAGTGATGTATCTCTGTCTGCGTCGTGCGCTCCTAAAGCAGCTGGCCGTGTGAACATCATTGTCTTCCTCCTTCACTTCCTGTGCTTCCATTCACATGCCAGTCAAACCGCAGTGCATGGCTCTCAACAGATGATTTGGCTCATATTTCTAATTTCCTGTAGCTTCTGAGACCCTGGCTATTCTGTTAAGTGCTTGGAGACCAAAGGCCCCTCTCATTACAAGTGAAATTGAGGCAGATTGCATCAACATCACAAGGTACCGCATGTCTAATGTTAAGAAGGCAGTGCATGAAGCAGATAATTTCCTTTTGATGTAATAGCTTATGAAAAGCTAATGAACCAGTCTGAGGTCCAGTGAGGATCCTCCAGGTTTGTGCATTATGATTATTCTGCAATACCAAAAACCTCTCAATTATGTTATGTTTTGCTGAGGGCCAAACATATAGGCTTTTATTCAGGGATCCAGAAGTTTAGTGATTGTCAACAACATCATGAAATGGATTAAAAAAGGACTCAAAAAGATAAAATGATTCTGGTTGCTTAATGGTTCCATTAATGATCCTTTGAAGGAAAAAAATATTTGAAAACATTTGGAAGAAAAAAGGAAAGAGGTTTCCAACTTATTTCAATCGTTTAAAGCAATTACAAAAAGTCTGTTTACATCCGTTGTAGTGTGACTCTGGAGCACAAAAGCAGTGTTAAGTCACTGGGTTATATTTGTAGCATAGCCAACAATACATTGTATGGGTCAAAATTATAGATTTTTCTTTTATGCCAAAATCATTAGGATATTAAGTAAAGATATTTTGTAAATTTCCTACCGTGAATATATCAAAACTTCATTTTTGCATTGCTAAGAACTTAATTTGGACAATTTTAAAGGCGATTTTCTCAATATTTCGATTTTTTTGCACCCTCAGATTCCGATGTTCAAGGTTTGTACTCCCAAATATTTGTCCCTATCCTAACAAACCATACATCAATGGAAAGCTTATTTATTCAGCTTCAATTAAAAAAAATTGACCCTTATGGCTGGTTTTGTGGTCCAGGGACACATATGTAATTTGAGGTGGGAAGAAAACTATCCAATAATTGTTGCTATTTCATTAATTTACTTATTTTTTATATAAAATACCACTTATATTTATAATTTGAACAATTAATCACTAACTCCATTGATTTAAGTCTCACAGTTAAGCCGTGAGCTGTATGTGTTTGATTCACTAAAAATAACTGACTCATAAGAGTCATTTGTTCATGAATCAGACTACACTGATTGTGCTGTACGTTTTTGATTCACTAAAAAGAACCGGATCATTTGAGTCCAGTCGTTAGAAATTGGTTATATAGGTTGCGCTATAGTATTTTTGATTAATTAATAACCCCCTGTTTTCATACAGTTCAGTCTTTAATGATCAGAATACACCGGTTTGCACTGTATGTTCTTGATTTATTAAAAGAACAGGCCTCATTACAGTCCTCTTCATGAAATCAGACTACACTGATTGTTCTGTATGTTCGTTGTTTCTTAAAAATAAACCTGCTTATTAGAGTCTTCCGTCAAAGGAATAATATCAATGTTTTAAAAGAGTCCTTTTTGGGAATTGGACTGCATTGATGTGCTTTCGTCTTTTGATTTCAGATTTTGTGTTGCAGAGCCCTTGAATGAGTAAGACTTAAGGGTTAGTTCATCCCAAATTGAATTCGGCTTGGCTTTTACCCACCCCCGGGCATCCGGGTGTAAGATTACTTCTTCGTTCAGACGAATCCTCGAGATTAGATTAAAAATTGTCTTTGACCCTTTCAAGCTGTTTAATCCCCTCAGCAGGTGTTTTTTTTTTTTGCATTGCTCATTCCAAATAACTTACATAAAACCACCCATCCATAAACAGTGTCCGCACACAGCTCCGGGGGGTGGAACAAAGGCCTTTTCTGTTCAATCTGCACAGAACGCCGTTTTGTAAGAAATATCCTTATTCAAACATAAAATCACTTAATGTACTTGCGCCAGCAGTTGTTCACCAGAAGGCAGCTCCGGTAGGATTGACGTATTAGTTCGCGTTTTCTCATGCTCTTGGTGATCCTCGTGAAACCACCGTTTGTTTAACGAGGATAAAGAATCAAGTTTCCTTACTTTAGGCAAATGAAACCAGTCCTCCGTCTGGCTTATATCCGAAATCCTCCGAAATTCCGTCCCTTTACAAATCCTCGTTTTGTACTTCTAATTCTTGACCGTTGTTTTGTTTTGATCTCTCCCCTGCACTTCCGCGTGCGACCTCATACGTCATTCCCCCGGAACTGCTTCTGTTTACAACAGTGAGCGCAAGCTAGATTAAAGTGATTATTACGTTTTGAATATGGATATTTTTCTTACAAAAATGCATCAGTTCGCTACAGATGGCTTTTGTTCACCCCCCGGAGCCGTGTAAGACACTTTTTATGGATGGGCAATTTTTATTTAAGTTCTTTTGGACTGAAGCAATGCAACACCCGCTGAGTGGCATTAAACAGCTTGAAAGATCAAAGACAATTTTTAATAGAACTCTGACTGGATTCGTCTGAAAGAAGAAAGTCATATACACCTAGGATGCCTTGGGGGTGAGTAAAACATAGCCTAATTTTCATTTTTGTTTGAAATAACCCTTTAAGTAGTACTGTGTTCAGTTTGCATCTGCAGAACAATGCATGTGCAACTGTTAACGGAACCATTCTGTTCTGTTATTTTATTTTTTTATATCCTATTGATGACTGTTGCTTCCCTGTGCAGGTCCCATGACATTATATGGGGCTAAAGCTACCAGTACAGTGAACTTGTCTAAGCTCTGCATCAGTGTCCAGTAAGTCACCGGGTCCCCCACCTCCCAGCCATATGGTCCAGTAGCGGCTGGGTGGAGGTGTCTGAATGGCATGCAGACTCTCTGCGACGATTCCTCGTTATGGAGGTAAAAATAGACAACAGACACCTCGTCGTGTCACCTCACTCTGACATCAGTGTGAGACAGATGGTGCAAATTAATGACGGTGAAACAGAAAGAACTGGAGATCGCAAAAAAAAATAAAAATCACTCCTCCTGAAACAACAACCATGGCGAATAAACAAATTAAAGGAGTGGCAGAGATGTCCATTGGTAATTAGTGCTGGGACTGTGCTGCAACTCTGCTTTTGACAGAACCCTGGGTGAACTTGTTTATAATGCTCAAATATGCCACTATTTGAAGTTAAAAGATCCTGCTTGGCTAGCAGTTGCTGGTCTGTCACCTTTTTCTTTTCATTGACTTCTTTTATATTAGATAAAGTACTTTATAGTGTTAGCCGGGTCCAAAATGCGCCAATGGCAGATGAAATGAGAACATTCACTGTCTATAAATATGTCTTACTGGCCACATAACAATTTGGGTTATTATTGCTTAATAATAACACTTTTGCATCTAGAATAGCACATTTTGATTTTGTCATATTTCTGTTTTGGTGAATTAATGCCAGCTATATATTTCACATATGTCACCAAAACTTGAGGGATCTACTGAGGGAAAAGAGTTGTAACTGATGTTTTCTTCAGTAGACAGTTTAAAAGTCATCAGCAATATTTAGATTATCATTCTTAGAATTCTGTTTAAACCATGTAAAGTTGCAGTTCCTAGTCCTTTTTCCATCGAACTTTTAACACGTTTTATGAGTGTTTATTTTGGACTCTGTCTGTTATCCATTGTTGATTCGGTTAAGACTTGCTAGAGGGTTTTCTATGTAAATTGCAGGGTCAGATGGTGTCAGACTTTGTGTGCGAAACTGGTGGCTTTCTGAGATAGAAGGAATGGAGGAATGGAAAGATGAATGTAAATATAGCCCTGCTGGAAAGCTCCCTACTGAATGACCTCTGACAGCCGTTTGCGTTAAATAGCGTTGTAGTTCAGAGATTCAGGCTTTATTGCACAGGTGCTCAGGGAACATGAGCACCCTGAGAGGATCTAAAGCATTATTAAAGCTCAGAGAATGTGTTTATATGAAAGAGAGAGAGAAGTAGAGGGTTAAAGAGAGAGATCAGGAAGTTATGAAAAGAAAAGGTAACAATTACACAAGAAAGTTCCAGAATTTATATGAAGGACTAACCATAAAGGTTACGACATATACAGACCAGGGTCATCATACACCTGTTTTATGGCATCAGCAGCAGTGTGCTTGTATGTATAACACTTAATAGTTAGGTGTAATAAAATGTAAATGTAATAATAGTTGTTATATAGTGATATAATCTTGACATGTAAGGCTTGTTAGTTTAGTCATACAGTTTTTAGTAGCGTACAGTTGGGCCTGGGTTCAAATCTAATCTAACCTAATATACAAATTATTTTGACAGCAAAGTGATCATGGATTTTCATAACAATAATTTAACAACAACAGCTTAAACAGCATTAGTACCGCATTATTAGTTGCCTACACAGTTTTGATCTAATATTACATTGTTTAAAAAAAATAAGGAAAGAAATGTTAATATATATTTATAGTTCCTAACAATGGAGAAAGCTATGATGACTTTTTGGAATGTTTATTTCCCCATAAATTAAAAGGTTATTCATAGTTTTCATATAATAATAAATACATAAATAATAAATAAAGTATTAGAATTTCAAACTCAAAAAAGTATAATTAATTTTTTTAATCTTAAATTGCTGTATTATTATATGATTTACTTAAATGTTGCTATTTTAATTAAACAACTACAATAACATTTAATAATCGTAATAGTAATGATAGATACATGATTAGACTTACCAAATTCAGATGTGAATGAGAAGGCTGTTTTACGTGCCGTACAATAATCATGCAACTTTTTATTTTTATTTGGATTCATAATCCTCTATTCTAATTTGCTTCTGATACCGAAATAAAAAAAATTGAAGTGATAAAAGATAAAAGAAAGTAAGAAACAGGAACCGTAAAAATGACTATTTTATGTTCTGTGTGATTGTTCTCTGTGCACTCCAGAGCTATATTTGATAACTGTGCATGATGATGACTGATTATTGTGTGGGAAATTCACGTATCTTGTTTAAATGTAAAAGTTAAATTGGTTAAATGACAGGCAGATTGCATAGTGGGAGGTTTGTATCCAGATTGCTGGGAAGGCTCAGTAGCTGAACTGTTGATTTTTGTTCACTCCTGTCTCCTGCCAAATAAGCATGACAAACAGTCTGCGGGTGAGTTTACACAAGAAACTTTCTGGTAAATCTGTTTTGTTTTAAGGTGCCACTGCATGTTCATTTTTATTCAGTTTCCTTGCATCTTCCCGGTAAAAGAAACATTCACACGTTGTATTTAACAACTATTCAGCTTCATTTTTGTAGAACATGACATTGTGTGCCTACATTACCATAAAGGCAATTTCACACATACCCTCGATTATACATTTATCGTACATAGAAATGTATTTTAATTCCACTTTCATATGGAACCAGAAATTACATTCCTGCTATGATAACCAAGGTCCCATTTGCGCAAAAGGATTGACCTCAATAATACACCGTGCTCTTTAATAAACGTAATTGCTCTGGCACCCCATTGGCTTCTTGTAGCTGCTAGCAGTTCCCTCCTCTCCATCTTGATATCGCACCTGCGCGACAACTTCCATTCTTTCATTACACTCTTGTTCCATTTCAAACCTTTAGAGTGGGGGGAGTTGCTTTGGGAGGAGGGACACCAGATGGCCACCCCTCTCCAGAGGTCCGGTGGAGACCGGCTAAGTCATCCACTCCGACAGACTGGCTCTTCCCCAGCTGAGGGGCCGTGTGCCAGCCTGAGCCCATATGGCCTTCCTGGCGCCGGAGCCAGGCTCTGGGAGGGCACACCGTGAGTGGCCTGAGCAGCGCTCACCAACCCTGAGGCTCTGCCCACAGGCATGAGGCTGGTCATGGAGAAGATGAGGAGGTGAAGGTGTGGACTTGACAATTTTGGGTGATCTGTGGTAACATTGAAAAGCTATCGCTACCACAGTTGTTGTTTTCTGTTACACCGTAAATAATAAATCTGGTTTATGTCAAAAAACTGGCAGCTGTGATTGCCAGAATTTTACTGTAATAAATATGGTAGCAACATTTCAGTTTTTATGGGACTTACAAAAAATCTATAATTAATTTATTGAGGATCTAATGTTACTAATGTTAATCATCACGACATTGAATTTAGAGACAAAGATGTGTAGGATCCAGTTGCAAGCACTATATTAGAATGTAACAAAACACAAAACTGCTGCTGCAGCGGAGAAAGTACCGACACTTGCTACTGCCAATACATCACTCAACTGGCTATCGAGCCTGCAGCATACTACTGCGCTGCACATACAACATATATGAATAACCCCCATATCTATACAGGTGTAGCTGGGGAAGGTGGAGGGTTTCTGAAGCAGGCTGCACTCCCCCCCCCTAAACCCCAAAGCAAGCCTAGCCAAGTTTGGCATGTTGATGAGCAGCTTACTGGCTACGCATAGCAGGAGAGAACCATCATGTGCCATGTTATAATATTTCTATGTAGATTAATATTAAGATTAACTTCTTGATCTATACTAGAAAAAAATTTATATCGTTTTTTTAAGCTTTCAAAAAGTTAAACTTTTTCTATATTTTAGATTTCATTGCATGTAAAGTCAAACATTTCAAATGTTTTTTTTTTGTTTTATTTGTGCTTAGAGCTACAGCTAATAAAGTCAAAAATCCAGTATCTCAAATATAGAATATTTACATTTTCATTAATTACCATCCCTACATTAAAGAAAGTCCAGAAAATCCAGCTGGTAAGTCCAGTGTGAAGTTTCCGGGGGGGGGGGGAAGTTTCATGATGATTTGGGTTGCTGTGACATCTGCTGGTGTTGGTCCATTGTGTTTATCAAGTCCGAAGTCAATGCAGCTGTC
This sequence comes from Sinocyclocheilus anophthalmus, assembly GCA_018155175.1. Classification (NCBI taxonomy): domain Eukaryota; kingdom Metazoa; phylum Chordata; class Actinopteri; order Cypriniformes; family Cyprinidae; genus Sinocyclocheilus; species Sinocyclocheilus anophthalmus. The sequence continues at coordinate 108,474 of JADLZN010001501.1, read as the reverse complement.
TACAAAGGGATTTTGGAGCACTTTATGCTTTCATCTGCTGACGAGCTTTATGGAGATGTTGATTTCCTTTTCCAGCAGGACTTAGCACCCTGCCCACAGTGCCAAAACCACTTCCAAGTGTTTTTCTGACCATGATATTACTGTGCTTGACTAGCCAGCCAACATGCCTGACCTGAAACCCAAATGGAATCTATGGGATATTTTCAAGAAAAAGATGAAAAACAGTCGGTCCAACAATACAGACGAGCTGAAGGCTCAACGGTGCCTCAGCAGTGCCACAGGCTGATCGCTTCTATGCCACACCTCACTGAGGCTGTCATTTGTGCTAAAGGAGGCCCAAAGTATCGAGTGCATAAATTAACATACATTAAAGAACTTGAACTTTTCTGTTTAGCAAATACTTTTTTTGATTGATCTTAGGAAATATTCTAATATTTTGAGATACTGGATTTTTGACTTTCATGAGCTGTAAGCTCTAATCATCAAAATTAAAACAAAAAAAACTTTTGAAATGTTTTACTTTACATGTAATGAATCTAGAATATATGAAAGTTTCACTTTTTGAAATGTTACAAAAAATATATATTTTTCACGATATTCTAATTTTTTTAGATGCACGTGTATATACATGACTAGTCATAACAAGACTAACTAAATACAACTGGAAACAGACTAATGACGGGAAAAACAAAACAGCAACCAGGCAAAATTTCAAACTAAAAATCCACATGCAAAACAAGGGCACTATAGTGCAGGATGAACATGACATAAATATGACATCCCTCTACTCCATTTGGTATCTATCTAAAATACTGATAACCACTGTAATAATATTGTGAGTAAAAGAGACCCAAAATGAATCAAAGTTTATCATAAGTGTCTTTTCCACAAGCTGAGGCATATACTAATATATAGATGGTGTACACAGTGTCATGCACACAAAACACTATCATGGTAACACACAACTGTAAAATAATGCAGTAAGCAACATATGATGTAAAACAAAATCCAAATGTACATAAGTGATAACAAGAAACATAGTTGTTTATATAACATACCATCAAATGTCTCACACAGTAAACTGTGGGAATGTCAGTTTACAGTTTTCCACTGTAAATTATAAGATGAATAATAAGTTTGTTTTTACTTACAAAGTCTGTACATTTAACAATACGTTACTGTAAAATTACCTATTACCTCAACTATTTCTGTTTTTCTCAGTATAAGGGAAACTTGCCTTTAATCAACTAACAGGTGTTACTATTACATTTCTATAGTCTTTTACCATTAACATTATGAAAAATAGCAATAGAGTGTAATGCTATATCTTTTGAGTATTGTATATGGTAAAAATCATGCTGTTTCAGTTGTTTGATGGTTATTAAAAAAATTTGTGAAGGTTGACTAATAAAAATGGAATTTATAAAGTAGAGCTGTGCTGGCGACAGTATAATAATGGTTGAATGACATTTAGCGCTAGTTTGACTGTTTATTTTGCCATGAAGATGAGTTCCAAAAAACGGCTAGTGCACAGAAAGCTTGAAGTGTCATGTTGCTAGGAAACATATCAGTGGGCTCTCTCTGTCAAAGAAACTTATGTGAATGATTCAGAAAAATTCTGTCTGGAGACAAAATGAAGATAGAAGACACATGTCTGGTTGCGTGCGCACCTTCTGGTGCAATGCTGGACCAAACGCAGTCTGACCATAATACCCATTCCCTGTGGTGTTTTATAACTCTATTTTTGTGAGTAAAAAACATTTTAAGAAAATGTACCAAGTTTGATTTTGTGCCCAATATTTGAAAAGTGTAAAATGAATGTGAAAAGCAAGAGAAATATAAATATAAACGCATCCTTCCTCCCTAGTGTTAAATAGTGTGTAATCTGGTTAACTCACTGTGTCCGATCCCTGAATGAGAGGTCTATTAGGCAGTCTGTCATTAGAGGGATTACATGTGCTATTATCAGCCACAGTCTGGATACTCATACTGAACAGATTCAATCACACACATTAATAGAGTGAATAGTGCAAGGACTACAGAACAGAATTTCAGAAATTAATGGGTATGGATATAACGCTGATGCTCTTTGCTGTATTTATTAGTTACATGCTCACAGTGATTGTTATGAAGCCCAGCATAAAGAGCAGAGATGTACACGAAGCAGAGAGTATGAGACACAAATGTGTTTGAGCATAAAGAACACTCACACGTAGCCCTAAATGTTATGACATTTGCCTTTCAGTGCTTTCCTGATCCAGATAACTGACCTTTCCCTTTTGCTTTCCCTGTCGATGAGCCAACAGAGGAGACTGCCATCCGAATGCATGGTCAAAGTGAGCCTCTGTTACACTTATTTATTGATATCAATCTTAACACAACTGCACTGTTGTTAAAATAAACTGAGAAAAAAATCTGAAAACAATTAGTTTACAAAAGACTCCTTTTGAATAAAGCAAAGTAAAGTAAGTTTCTGTCTATAAAATAAAAAAAAGTCTTTCAATGACATGTTTTATATTTTTTTATGTTAATATATATACGTATATATAATTATACATATCTATATAAATATAAATATCTATATATATAATTAAGATACTCAATCATAGTGGGTCATTTATTGCTTATTTTAATATTTAAGTTATATTATTTAATTTTAGTTTTAATCACCTTAGTGTTTTTTTGTTTGTGTTTCTTTTAAAACTAAAATAAACTTAAACAAAACGGCTCAGTTTATCGGATGTAACCATTGTTCCCTGAGTATGGACGGAGACACTGCGTCCTCTAGGGGTCGCTATTGGGGACGCCTCGTCGTGACCCGTGTCTGAAGCAGACATTGAAAAAACACCAACATCGTTGGGTCGGTGCGACAGCCATGATCCTACGTGTGACTATAAATATGCCTCCGGGACACACTCATTCACTTCTTCGTCTGAACTTGCGTCCGCAAGCATGGCCAAGAACCTAGAGGACGCAAGTGTCTCGTTCCCTACATCAGGTTAACCATGTTACATAAGTTACCTGAGCTTTCCTTTCATGGGAACTTCGATCTGCGTCCTCTAGTGGTCGCTATGGGGAATGGTACACCCACGCCACCATGCTGAGGGGAGTGCATGCCAGAAACCTATGGCGTGCACTAAGTACCAACTCTACCATATTTTTATGGGAGTTGCCCCTGGGACGTTAGATGTTTGTCAGTGACGTTATTCCCTACGGCCGAAGGCCTAGGCTACATACCCAAAAATATTTACCTGTTAGGGCCAGACTCCTGGTCCGGGGTAGAGCTCAAGGCTTGGAATAGATTCCTTTAAGGGAATACGACCAAGAGCCTAGAATCATACTAGTCTTGGCCTGTCACACAGGGGCTACTGCATGTTCTCTTTGTATGTGCTGAAGGAACTGTCTCAACAGACCCTTATTAGCAACACCCTGTTAAGTAGGTATCCAGAGGATACATAGGTGGTGTGGTGCCCAAGGTGGAACCGTGGTTTTAAACCACTCAGAAAGAGCACGAAGCTGTTGCATGTAGCTCTTACCATACAGGATTTTTATAAAAGTGGGCAAAGCATAACGTGCACACTTACCAGCTATGTGTATTTTAGAAAGTGTGCAAAGCATAACGTGTGCACTTACCAGCTATGTGGATTTTAGGAAAGTGGGCAAAGCATAACGTGCACCCAATTGAAATACCGTTCTAGGGGTTCTCGTGACACCCTGAAAGAGCAGCCCATAGATAAAAATAGCGTATCCCCAAACGCTATGTCTAGAGCTATCATGCTGCGAGTGGCTAGGCAGTTAAATCTGTAGCTGATGGGAGCAAACATCCCAGGTTTCAAACGAAAGGGAGAAATTATTTAGCTGAGGGAGCAATACACCCAGTTCTCAATTCGAGAAGGGGGTTCGACCTGCAGCATGTTCCAAAGCTGTAACAGCTAGCAATAGTTTACTTAGCTGTGAGAGCGACACACCTAATTCTCAGTCGAGAAGGAGGCTCGACCTACAGTATTTTTCCAGTCTGGAACGGCTAGCATTCGTTTACCTGTTGAGTAGCACAAACCATCTCATCCCGAGATGGGCTCGACCTCATCATGATTTGTAATCAAAGGTAAGCATATAAAAAATAAGATACAAAAAATAGAAGAGATTAAATATAAAAGATAGAAAGTAAAAAACAAAGATAAAGAACTAAACTAAGTAAATAAAAAAGAAAAATAAAGAAAGAACATAAACAAAAAAAAGAATAGGATAAAACATTAAAAAAAATAGAAAAAAAGACGGACCATAATAAGGAAAAAAATGAAAACAAAAAAAAGCGAATAATAAAAATAAAAAATACTGCAAGCTAGCTAAAAAACTCAGCGCATCAGAGAAGCAGAGGAAGGGCCTATTTCGCCTGATGCTGCTGGTTCCAGGTGTTCTGGAAAAACAGAGAACTCAACTTCTTATGTGAGAGGAGAACTCTGAATTCAGAGGAACAACGTTGCTCATTCCAGGTAACCCTTAAATAAAAAAGGGGAGCACTGCTCAATACTACCACGAGGAAAGCCCATGGAGCGAGGAATCCAACTCATCAGAGAGAATTAAACGCTCGAAAGAAAGCACCATACTCATAATTTTAGAAAAGTGGGCAAAGCATAACGTGCACACTTACCACTTATGTGGATTTTAGAAAAGTGGGCAAAGCATAACGTGCACTCTTACCAGTTATGTGGATTTTAGAAAGTGCGCAAAGCATAACGTGCACAATTACCACTTATGTGGATTTGTAGAAAAGTACGCAAAGCTTAACGTGCTGCTCTTATTTTAGAGTTTTCCAAACATCTGTTTACAGATACCTGGAAGTACTTGGCCAAACGGGAGAGGCAAGCTCAAATACAACCCTCAAGGTGAGGGGAGCACTGCCTGAGACAGCATTTACACAGGAAGGTTCTTGTAATGCCACCTATACTTCCCGCTCGATGCATCAGCAAGAGGGGATATCCTGGTGATCGGGAAACCCCTCAGGGCGACCCAGATACGGTAGACTAGTCAGGGTAGCATGAAAGCGTAACCCCAGCCTGGACTTCCAGGAAATTTTTGCAGTGATGCGCGGGGGGCCTGATGATCACAAAGGCTCCTGCAGAAGCCTTTGTTATGGCCGCATGATCCAGGAAGTATGAGGCCAAAAACGAGCTTTACTTACCGTCTGGACATATATATTGACGAGTGAAATAAGCACTGCAAGTTGAGCACCCGGTTTCTGAACCCAGCAGAGGGGATGCCCATCAGGACCTACACTAGAAAGGGACAGAAACACACAGGTCCCGGGAAACACTGCTTTATACATACAACCACCAGTCTCATTATATACACATATATATTCATATATACATATATTAGACATGGATCGTACTAGCTCCCCCCCATGTTCCCAGCGTCGGAGCTCTGTCCGGAGAAGCCTCTACACCGGACCATCAGTAAGATGGTCACTATGAAGCCATAGAATCAACAAACCTAATAGGTCCTTATAGTCCTCATGTATTTCACCGTCCACGAGTTGGTGTTTTTTCAATGTATGCTTCAGACACGGTCACGACGAGGAGTTCCCCATAGCAACCCCTAGAGGACGCAGTTCGAAGTTCCCATGAAAGGGAAATATACATTTGAAATAAAGATATGCTTCAATGGCATGCTTTTCCCCTATTTTTTCCCTTTTGTGATATGAAATGGCACGCCAAATGAAAGGTCATTACAGACCACTTTGTCCCGTGGGCCCTGGTTCACTGTATATGGGAAGGGGACTTACAGTTAACCAGTTGACAGGTTTTTACTGTAGCATGTTTACATTCTTTGTCATTTACAGTGTCTAGTATAAACCTGCATTAGAAATGTTCTATCCAATCACAGTGCAGTTATTCCGGTCGCATGTACAGCCTCGTTTAAAAGAAGAAACATAAACAAAGGAAGGCAACTGTGTTTTTGTGAAACTCACTGTACTTGCTTATTTGTAACAAACAACAGTGTCTGTCAGGGGTGATGATGATAATGATGATGACAGTGGAGACCCCTGAGGGGAAACATCACCATGCTCTGACTCAAGGCTCAGGCAGAGCGGGTCAGGCCCTGCTGATCAGCACATCACAGCTAACCAGCCTCAGGATCCAGCTGTCAGTCTCTGCGATCAGGAATAGTCTGATTTAATTTCACTGCGCTGCTTACACTAGCGTGTATACCCTCTTACTATTTATACTTCTGTGAAAACAGATACAGTATCAACAGTAACTTTTTATGTCTAATTATATCGATCTCTCAGTGCTGTCTTGTCAATCTCTTCACTTCATTCACCTTGCTGTGGACTTCTGTTTTTTACTGGACGAATATTTTTATACAACCCCATTGCCAGAAAAGTTGGGATGTTTTGTGAAATGCCATAAAATCAAGAATATGTTATCTGTTCGTTCTCTTTAACATTTATTTAATTGACCAGTCAGCATGCCAATTGCACGCTCCCTCAAAACTTGCGACATCTGTGGCATTGTGCTGTGTGATAAAACTGCACAATTTAGAGTGGCCTTTTATTGTGGCCAGCCTAAGGCACACCTGTGCAATAATCATGCTGTCTAATCAGCATCTTGATATGCCACACATGTGAGGGCTGGGCACACGACGACTGGGCACGAGTGCTGGTACCTCTCTTAACTGGGGAAGCCCAACAAGCCTTCTTCTTTAGTTTACCGACCGCGGTGGCCAGCAATCGGCGTTTGGACGGGGGTCCTACGGCCGCCCACGTAGCGGAACGCGGGGTGATCGATTGACTCCTCAGGGCTCTACCACGAACCCACCGCCAAGCTGTGGGGATGCGGAACCCTGCTACCATGCTGGAACTCATGGAGGCAATGGAGCTGGCGGAGGCGGCCCACCGGCGGGAGGCGGGGGAGCGAGTGCCGCCTTTTCCCCGGAGGGTGGTTCAGGAGCAACGCGCGCCGGAGGGCATCTCACGACCAGTGAGCAGGCCGGTGGCTCCCACTCCGCGGGATGAGCCTATGCCAACGGAAGTCACCTTGAATCCCGCACGGACATGGCTGGCAGGTTGCGTAGTGCATCGGGACCTACCGGCAGGAGCCCCGGAAGTCAGGGTCAAGGTCAACGGCCGGCCGTTTCGGGCGCTGCTGGATTCGGGCAGCTCAGTCAGCCTTATACAAGCTCACCTCCTTCCCCCCTGCAGCGAAACCAAGACTGTCCTACCCATAACGTGTGTGCACGGGGACACGCGACAGGTACCGGCCCGCCGCGTGACGATCTCCGCCACCCCGGGGGCCTGGCCGGTGGAAGTCGGGGTGGTAAAGGACCTCCCCGTGCCCGTCCTCCTGGGAAGAGACTGGCCAGGCTTTGACCGCCTGTTGACCGCCGCCACACAGCATGCCAGCCCAAAGGGGAGCCGCCGAACGCGACGTCCGGCGAAAGGGCCTCGTCTGCGCCCCGTCCTCTTGGCCTCGGACAGTGGGAGAGATGGTGAGTCCCTGTCCCAGAAAGCTAACCTGTACTATGATGTCTTCCAGCAGATCAAGGGAGGGGGCTCGTTCGGCCGCGCACAGCGCGAGGATGACCGGCTTAAGCATTGCTGGACGCAGGTGTGCTCGATAGAGGGCACGGAGACCCGGCCGGGACCCCATCCTCTCCCACACTTTATCGTCGAGAACGGCCTGCTATACTGTGTCGCCCAGCGAAGGGGGGAGGAAAAACGGCTACTAGTGGTGTCCCGCTCGAAGACGGAAACAGTGTTGGAGTTGGCTCAGGCACATCCTCTCGCGGAACATCTTGGGGCGGCCAATACCGTACAGCGTGTCTGTGACCGATTTCACTGGCCCGGCCTGGACGCCGAGGTAAAACTGTTCTGCCAAGCCTGTCCCACGTGCCAGAAGACCGCTCCTAGGTCACCTCCCCCCAGCCCACTAATACCGCTGCCCATCATAGAGGTGCCCTTCGAGCCCATCGGGATGGATCTAATAGGGCCATTGCCAAAGTCTGCTCGGGGCATGATCACATCCTGGTGATTGTCGACTATGCCACCCGGTATCCAGAGGCAGTTCCTCTCCGGAAAGCCACCGCCAAAGCCATCGCCCATGAACTGTTCCTGCTCTACAGCCGAGTCAGCATCCCAGCTGAGATCCTGACCGATCAGGGAACTTCGTTCATGTCCCGGCTAATGGCGGACCTCTGCCGGTTGCTCCGGGTAAAGCAGTTACGGACCTCAGTATACCATCCCCAAACGGATGGGCTCGTCGAACGGTTCAACCAGACCCTGAAGCTAATGTTGAGACGCGTGGTAGCAGAGGACAAGCGGGACTGAGATTTGATGCTGCCGTACGTGCTCTTCGGGATACGAGAGGTCCCTCAACCGTCCACCGGCTTTACCCCGTTCGAGCTCCTTTTCGGCCGACAGCCCAGAGGGTTGCTCGATGTGGCGAAGGAGGCTTGGGAACAACAGCAGCCCACGCCCCGGCGATCAGTCATCAAGCACATCATCGGAATGAGGGAAAGGATAGAGCGAGTGATGCCGTTAGTCCGGGAGCACCTCGCCGCGTCTCAACGAACCCAACAATGCTATTATAACCGGGCAGCCCAACCGCGGGAGTTCCAAGCCGGGGATCGAGTGATTGTCCTGGTCCCCAACTCAGCCTGCAAGTTCCTCACCACCTGGCAGGGCCCGTACACGGTGTTAGAAAAAATTGACCCGGTGACGTACCGGGTGAGACAACCGGGCCAGCGAAAACCGGACCAACTATATCATATAAACCTGCTGAAGAAGTGGATAGGGACCAGGGACCAACTCTCTGCACTTGCCACCACGGAGCCCGTGGTTGTGGAGGTTAACCCTCACCTGTCCGCGGCCCAGAAAACCGACTTACACCACCTGATCGGTCAGTTCTCCGATGTGTTCTCCACACCGCCCGAGCAGACCCAGTTGCTCGACGACATCAGGAACCCCCATGGGTCCTCGTGACGCAGGGGGGGGGCGGGTGGGGGGGGGAGGGGGGGACGCCCTATGGATCCCGGAAGCTCGTCCGCAGGCTATTGAGACGGAAATCCAGCAGATGTTGAAGTTAGGGGTAATTGAACCATCACGCAGCCCGTGGTCCAGCCCAATTGTTCTGGTCCCCAAACCCGACGGCACCCTCAGTTTCTGCAACGACTTCCGACGTCTAACTATTTCGGAATTGATGGTTCCCAATGCCTCGGTTGGAACCGAGCTCTGGATCGCCTAGGAAGGGCCCTGTCCATTTCCACTCGGGACTCACCAAGGTATACTGCAGGTCACCCCTCTCTGAAATGGCAAAAAACCTAAATTGGCTTTCTCTACTACTAGTGGCCCTGCAGTACGACCCTTCCGTTCGGCACACAGAGCCCCATCCACTTTCCGAAACGGATGATATGTCCTGTTACGGCCGCACCAACAGTATGCCGCTGCTTACCTGGATGACGTGGTGATCCATTCGGAGCGTTGGGAGGACCACCTACACCGTCTGCGGGGGGTGCTGCTGGAACTACGGAGGGCGGGACTCACCGCCAACCCTGGGAAATGCCACCTTGCCCTCTCCGAGGCGGAGTACCTGGGTTTCCAGGTGGGACGGGATCTCATTGGCTGCAGGAGAAGAAGGTGGAGGCGGTACGCTTCGCTCTGAGACCCGAGACCAAGACCCAGGTACGATCTTTTCTAGGGTTGGCGGGGTATTATCGCTGATTCATCCCTAACTTCTCCTCGATAACCGCCCCTCTGACAGATCTGACCCGGAAGGGGCAGCCAGAGCGAGTAGCCTGGAGCTCCGAGGCTGAAGAGCCATTCCAGGGAGTGAAGCGAGCGCTCACGTCCGAGCCGGTCCTGTGCGCCCCGGATTTTGGTTGCCCCTTCCTGCTGCAAACGGACGCCTCCGAAGTGGGATTGGGAGCAGTCCTGTCTCAAATCCAGCACGGTGAGGAACATCCCGTATTATTTATTAGCAGGAAGCTGACCCCAACCTGAGAAAAACTATGCTACCGTGGAAAAGGAAGCTCTGGCGGTTAAGTGGACAGTCCTGGAGCTGCGTTATTACCTCCTCGGCCACAAGTTCACCCTCATAATGGATCACGCGCCCTTACAATGGATGGCCCGGGCTAAAGACACCAACACCAGAGTGACACGATGGTTCCTTGCACTCCAGGACTTCCACTTCGTGGTCCGCCACCACGCCGGAGCAGCCAACGCCAATGCCGATGGCCTGTCTCGGATCTGGTCAGCATTTGCAGGTCTGTCAGGGGTCACTCCCCACCCACCCCCAATATCCCCCTTGTTAACACCGTATCTATCCAACAGAACCAGGACAACGCTTAGGGGGGGGGGAGTGTGACGAGCGTCCCGAGCTCACATCAGCGTTGCCCTGGAAATGGACGAGGAACACCTGCACGCGCTCATCACGGGCTGATTGGTCACAGATGAGAGTCATCAGCCCACGGCCAGATAAGCCGCGTGAGGCACGAGGAAGGGGAGAAGAGATGCTCTCCCAGAAGCTGAAGTCTAATGTGTTGTCTCCTTTACATTCCAGAAACCAGCCTGTGACCAAGCAGCCCAAACATGAGTGCCGAACGGACTCACCGACCCTGGAACTGGTGCACGGAGAAGCACCGACTCACGCACGGAGAAGCACCGACTCACCTCAGGACACACCGCACTCACTGGAGCACTTTACCTGTGAATAAATCCACCCTCCGGGGTATTCATTTGAGCTCTCCTTGAGTGTTCCTTCCACCCCGTTACAATATATTGTAGAAACTTAATTTTCTGTAAAGCTGCTTTGCAACGATTTGTATCGTGAAAATCGCTATGAAAATAATCTTGAATTGAATTGAATTAAGCAAACCCACCCATACTATAGAAGTGGTCTGCTGATGACACATATGGCCAATTAGAGGTGGATGAAAATCTGAAAGCTTGTTCACACATGGCAGGTGACCAGGCTGCCAGGAGGGAGATACCGACCAAGAAACTCATCAGGAGGCTTCACTTTTTCCTCTTTACTTTATTTCTTCTCACTTCTCTCTCTCATTCCCTCTGTCTCCTCCACCTCTCCCCATCCGTTGCTGTTTCAGGTCAAACTCTATTTCCCCCCCCCCTCAGTCAGTAGGTTTTTCTCACTCTTTCTACTCTGTGAGGAAGTGTGTGACAGAGGGAGGCGGGAGCAGAGGTGCAGAGTAATATTCCTTTCATAAATCATGCAATAAGAGATGTCAGAGGGGTAATTGTGCTTCTGTGAGTCCTCTTTAAAGAGGGGGATTTTATTACTGGGTTAACACACAGTGCCGCCCCCTCCATTCTCCAGCATTACACACTCATCAGGGAATAATCAGAGTGGAAATGCTGAACTCTTACTCGCAGGAGTGACGATTAGTGTGTGAAGATGGCGAGTGCGTTAAAGGACACGTAGATGCTCACATAGACATCCACATGTGTTCATGTCAAGATTGTTTTCTTTAGAACTGTTATTTTTTTTTTTACAATACAAAATGGTATTCTTAATAATTGTTTTTCATTGAAATCAAATGATGATATAGTGTTTGGTGGGATCTTATTTACTTTTTGGATACATTTGGGGAACTTTTGAGTTATTAAACAAATATAAAATCTGAGAACACAGAACTCAAAAATGCTGTAAATTAATAAAACACCATTAAAGTATAGCATTTTTTTTGTGTCCAAAATCCATTCACCATTCTGATCCTCTGCAGTGAATGGGTGCTTTCAAAATGAAAGTCTAAACAGCTGATAAAATCTACACAAGAATTCACATGAGTCCTGTCCATTCATTTAATGCTTGTGTAGGGAAAAGCGCATGTTGTAATAAACAATATCCTAATTTATATAATGATATATATATATATATATATATGAGAATAGATATTGTATATATAAACTGTTGCTTCTGGCTAGAGTCCATAATCCATACATTGCTTTCCTCCGGAAAAAGGTTACTCGTCTGAATCAGGAGAGAAATATGCACAGATCAAGCATGAAAATAGTTCAAAACAGTTCTAAACAAATATGTTGGTGGATTTTGATGGGACAGAACACACGGGATGGACATTTTCACTGGAGGTTATTGTGGATCATGGACTCGTATTTTGCCCAAAACAACAGTTTAAAGTTAAAATGCCTTAATGAAGGACATTTTCTATTACAAACATGCAGCTTGAAGATGTTAATAGATAGACTGGGGACATCACTTGTGGATTACCGTGATGTTTTTATTAGCTGTTTGAACTCTCATTCTGATGGCACCCATTCACATGTGATATAATGCTAAATTTCTCCAAATCTGTTCTGTTCTGTTTCTGGGGGAAAAAAGTGACAACAAGAACAAGAACAGCAAAATAATATAGTAATACATAAATAAATAAACAATGCACCCTCATAATTTATTTGTGGCACAGTGCATGCTGGGAACCTAAGTGCCAGCATAGTATCTGTAAATATACAGGAGATTACTATAATGTAAAAATCACTGTGATTTCACAGCATAATGCTGCCACGTCAGAGTCATTTTCTGGTCCTTGACACTGTGAGGTCACATAAATATTTAGTGTGGGTATGCCTATGAGATGAGGCAGCCCAGACCACAGCTGATGTAAGCAGAAGTAACCTGCCATTAATTTAAGTAAACTACTGATTTTGGTTTGAACTGAATACAGATTGGCCTACGTGTAAGCAAATGAATGGCAAAATATAAATTACATTCTGAAATAATACTGATTCGTACAGACATAATGTATACATAATGCATAACTGTATGCTTGATTTTAAACAACTTCCATCTCAACTTGATTGACTTGTTGAAACAAAAGTTTTTCTATAGTGCAGTTTAAGAGAAAGATTTGAAAGAGAGGGAAGAAAGGAGGAAGGTGAGAGATCAGAAAATGGAGTGACAAGGTCTCTTAAAAGCGATGACGATAAATAGATACAGCCTTCGTCCGCAGCTGTAGGTCAAAGATACATTCTGCTTCTTTTATGTTGTTAGATACAGAGAGAGAGATAGGGCAGGGGGTGATCTTGTTTCTTCTGAGATTTATAACCTTTACAACCAGCAATGTTGTCACTGTCTAGCAGAGATAGTAAACCAAGCATAAATGATCTCAGATAACGAGAGTCGTGTTAAAGGATGTTTTTTTCCCTTGTCATTTTCACCACCTACAAGATTTCAATTTCTATGCCATTAGTCTTTCTCTAGTGATTCATTCTGAGCTCAAATAAATATATGACTAATGTAGATTAATGCATTCTTATTCATCCCTCTCCATGTATGCCCTTGACATGTCTTCAAGTTGCTGTGTTGTCTTTAGATTGATTATTATGATGTGCTATCAATGTTTTAGTTATCAGAGATTTACAAATAAATTATGTTTGATTAAGTTAATAGACCCTTTTGACATTCCAGGATTCTCAGAAGCAGAAATCGTCATAGTTGGGAAAAATTCATGAAGAAAGAAATAAAGAAATTCATGATAGCATTTCTATCACTTTCCAAAAAAGGTAAAAAAATAAATAAATCAAGAGCTTGATTACATTGGTCAAAGAGAGAAAGTTGTCAAATTTGCTGTCGCTTCCTCATCCTTTGTACCGGAAACACTCACGCAGCAGCATTATCTAGTTTTATGTCATTTAATGCAAAGGTATAAAAACACAAAATATAGTGTTATACATGTACATGCAATTAAAAAAAAATGAAAATAAAAACTTTGCTAGGTTTACAATGTTAATAATTGTGTTAGTAACAGTGTTAACAATGTTCATATCATTATCACAGTCTGTGAAAAGGATCCATTATTCAGGAATTAGATTTCTGCAGCACGACTGAAAAATATTATTGCTTGAGTTGAGTAAATGATTCAGTGACTCACTCATAAAGACAGCAGCTTGTTTTGATCTTGAATTAATTGTTTGAATGAATGTTTTAATAACTCACTCATAAAGACAGCTATTTGTTTAATCCGCAGATGAATAAGTGTTTTGAACAAATCAGTTTAGTGAGTGATTCAATGGCTCATTTTTTTTTTAAATTCTAGCTTTTAAATCACACACTGTCGTAGTAGGTACTACATTTGAATAAGAACTTACTCAGTGACTATTAAAAAAGTTATGTTGTATATTAAATGAATGTGTGTACAGTTTGAACATGATCTGGACATGCTGCATTTGTTACATGGTCACATGACCTCTCAGCGTTACTTCACGGCCATTCACAAATCCTCTCCCTTGGCCTCATGGGACAGTAAAGTATCCCTTAGATTTACAATTCTGAATTTAGTCATCCGGATACTTTTTGCCCACTGTTTTACGAATACTGCGAATTTAGATAAACTGCTCTTTTCACATACACTGTAAAAAATCCAATTAAAAAATGTTGGAAGGGCAAAAATATTTAAGTTGAGCTAATTTTATTGCGGAGGGTTGAGTGGGGGGTGACCCCGTCCCCCGAGTACATACGGCAAAGAACGGCAGTGCGTATTTGAGAGGACATATTCTAGTAAGTTCTACACAAATATTGTTTTGAAAACATTGAAGAACGGTTATTTTCAAATCCAGGATCACAATTAAAAAATAAAAATTTTTATTCATATTTATTTTTGCTTTTTTTATTTATCATCTTCTCATTACCTCCCCTTTACATATAATTTTATGGTGTTATTGCCTTTGCTAATGTTGACTAAACTAATAAAAACTAATCCAGCCAACACTGAGATCATTCACCTGCACGAGCCTGAGTGACAACAGCGCCATAAATACATAAATACATCTTGTCAAGTTCCCGAGTCAGGTAAGTGCCACTAAATAAATGTTATTTTTTTAAACTAAATTTATCGACAACGTGGTCTTTCTTCTCGTTTAGCCTAATCCATAAAACACTTAACGTCAAAAGCTGTGTTACTATAATGAATTTTAATTTTAGGTTTAATTTTGGCGTGTTGTATGATATTTTTGTGTTTCCGTGAAGTGAAAAGATGGCATGAAGAGATTGCGCTGTCTTTCTCTTTTATAAGCCATTGATGCTTAATACGACAAAACGTGTAATGTAAGCCACAGTAATGCGCTTATTTGAAGTCAACATGGGCGTGTTGAATGGGTTTTTGCGTGTGCAAGCTTTTGCAATTGTCCCGTGAAATTAAAAGTTGACATTAAACGTGACTAACAACCAGGCTCTTTTCAAACGGGGCAGATTACACAGCGTTTCTGGTCTCGTGAAGGCACTTCGGAGAGGAGTTCGTCATTCCGAACGAGAATAAACGACTGAATCCTTTCACAAGGCTGTTATCAAAGCAGACTGCGTCTCAGTCAGTTCCCTAGGTAGTGAATCACTAGATCGTGCACATGAGTCCCTGCACTGGTAAAGAGACCATGTCTTAGTAAACATTGGGACAATTGATCAATCAATTTGGAAAACGTCACCACTGGTATCTATCAACAACAGGCAGGAATATTTTTATATTATTTTAATGCTGTTTAAGGTAGACTTAATATGATATGTGCATGTTCTGTTACAAATCCTTGCAACTAATGAACAGTCAACATCAATGCTCCCTGTGTTGTGCGATGGATTGAGATTTTTTGTGTGCCAAAAAAATGGTTGCAACTTCTGTTTCATCACAAATTTAGTTAACTGGTATTACATTTTAAATGATTTAAAAGGCATAATTTCATTTCTTGAGATAAATTGTACTTTATTTCTCCATCAGGGTGTGGCCAAAGGTTTCATTGGTGCTTTCTCATCATTGTAAGTTTTCAGATGCTGGCCAGTCACTTCTTCCAAGGCTCCAAACACTGCCATGTGACCAGACTGCTCCACTGCAACTACATAGTGTGTGTGTTTACTTTCAACACTAAGACTTAAGGTAATATGTGTAAAAGTTTGCTATGTGCGAGTGTTTACTACAATTAAAATGTGCTTTATTGTTCTCAGTGGCATCTATGCTAATATTAGACTGTCTCATTCTTATTCCGAGGTCACCGTAGCCACCAGATCCAGTCTGTATCAGATCAGATGGTCACATGCATATTCACGCACGGTATCCAGGCCGTATCATCAGATAGTGATCCAGCACAACCTAGAGAAGCGGGCTGGACAGCCCTGAATGTGAGCAGAGACCAGGACACTATATTGAGTCCCCAGAGCCAGAAAACATCCCCCTGCAAGAAGACCACTCTCACCACAAAAAAAAAAAGAAACCTAAAGAACAGCCCAATCGGGATACAAGACCACAGGAACCAGACCAGTCCTCTGCACAATCTGACCTGTGTTGCAGCCTGCAATTAAACTGCTGGATTCATCTGGCCAGAGAAGAACGATGGGAGTTTTGATTCCTTCGACACACAATTTTTCTGTTTAATACTGGAAAGCTGCTTTGACACAATCTGTAGTGTAAAAAGCACTATGTAAATACAGTGACTGGACTTTACTTGACTCAGTTCAGTTGAACTGTAACACCTGGTTCATTTATTTTTTTCTGACTTCTGTCACTTGTTGCCACCTACTGGCCACCATCACCACTCACTACACCTACTTTCTTATAAATAGTTTTTGTTATAATTGTTGCCGACAAGGATCAGATGACAATCACAAAGTGACTAAAAAGTCATTGTTTTGAATGGCAGGAAAATATCTGAAACATCAATGAATATTCTCCAGAAATCAAGTTTTTGCATTAGTATTTCTAGTATTCAGAATCTAAAATGATGTGCAGTCCATGCATCTCTGCTCCTCAGTTAAAACAAAGAGACAGGCAAAGCATAATCATTAAATCGAAATCAGACTGTGAGCGTGGTCTCCAGGCTTGTTGGCCAGAACGTTTATGTTTGTGTTGAAGAGACAGTGATTTTTCAGTGACTATAGGATCTGGCAGAGAACAGAGAGCAGCAGCAGCAGAGATGCAGTCTCCCCAGTGTTCGAACTATACCGTGGACTTTGGGGGAGCCCACAGGGTTTATTTTTTATTTTTTCATGTGCGCTTGCGTGTGCCTCAAAAGAGGACTTACAATGACAGTTCACACCTTTGCGCCATTAAGCTCTTGAAGCTTCATTAAAGGGGTGAGCTTTCTGTAAGACAGCCTTTCCTTAGCCACCATATAGGCGGACCTGAATGATGTTGCGGTCTCCTCCATTAATTTGGAATTTACCTCAATTACTTTATTTGGCAGAATCGCCTTTTGCTTAGTCATTGCCACTTCAATGGCCCTCTTGTGTGCAATGCTGTCCCTATGTTTATATAACTTTTTTCGCAACTTGTTCTGAGCAGTGCTGCTTACTTCCCCATTAATCCACTCCTCAGACAAGAGCCTGCCAGGTACCTTTTCAGACAGAAGAAGGGTTCCCTTTCATGGGAACTTCGAACTGCGTCCTCTAGGTATCGCTATGGGGAACGCATTGTCGTGACCCGTGTCTGAAGCATACCGACGCACCACCAGCCACATGCCCCTGTAGAGACAAACCATTGACAAAACACCAACAACACGTTGGCCGGCGACAGCCATGACGTCACTACCGGTGCGACTATAGTATAAATAGGCGCCGGGAGAACACATCCTCTTCTTCGTCTTCACTGACTGTTTTGTTTGAAGCGTGCATTTCCGTGGTAAGAGCGATCTCTATTAATTTGTTATGACGAGCACTAGCAAAGCGTTTAAGAGGATGTGTGCATCCATGTTGTCGTTGTTTAACATCTGATGACACACAATCTGTGCGTTGTTTGTTTGGGCAAAGAGCACGCACGAGCTGTCCTCAAGGGCAATCTGCGTGCACTGCGAGCATTTTTCAATGAAAAAGCTCCGTTCTTGTTTGTCTCTTTTTTCCGAGTAAAGAGGGGCAGCCATCTGCGTCCCGCGGTTCAGGACCCCCGCTGCTGAGCCGGTATGAGAATAGAGCTTGTGGTGGGGAGACCGCAGGATGGACCTGGCTGATATTTAAAGAGGGGCTTTTCCCCTCTCCAATAAGCTCTAACGGCTGTGGACTAAGACGCCGCTTGGAGGATGATGTTATTTTTTTCTTGATCTTCTGATCCAGGGACCAGTGCTCTGCTGGGTTCAGCCCAGGAAGAGCAGGAAATGTCTGAGGAGGGCGAAGAAGCTGAGGCTAAACCTTCCCTGTCCTCCTGTCCTGCGTATGATGAGCTCTTGGAAGTTGTGGATCGCGCCACGGCGAGGCTTGACTTGCCGTGGAAGTGGACTAAGGAAGTGACGTCGCGAGGTCCCGGCTCGATAACTTCTTTCCCCCCCTTTCTGGCCCATAGCCATAGCCAACTCAGTTGACCTTCCTTTTTCTTTTTCCCCCCCCGCCCCACCCCCTGATCTCCAGTACTGATATCGAGAGGAATGAGAGGGCCGGTTTCCTCACGAAATAATTTGTAATGTCTTGGTGGCCATCATTCCAGCATACGAGTTATGCCAACAGCGAGGCGATGCGCGAAAACGGCTATGAGAGGATGCCCCTGGTAGAAGAGACGCTAGACAAGCTATCTCTCTATGGGTGAGACATCTTCTCTCAAAACACCCTCCTTGCCATCCAAGCCCCTTCAGGATACATCTCGTTTGAATGGCAGGGCATACGCGGCAGCAGGTCAGGCTGTCACTTCGTTGCACACGATGGCTGCGCTCCAGGCGTAACCAGGCTGATCTGCTGAAATACCTGGATAAAGGCGAGGGCCTTTCTCCGGATGAGATGGCTGAGTTGCGCCGCAGAACCGACCACAACCCGGAACAACCAACACACCCACACAATAACTATCAAAAACACCCTCAACGGATTTCTTTGCTCGCTCGCCTGCTACTAAGCAGGCCGCTATTCTTCTGCCATGGGCAGATCCATTGTGAAGACAGAAAAAATAGAAATAAAAAAATATTCTTACCCTTGCCTGATTCTAACAAAAAAATTTGCGCGTAGTCGCGCTTTAGCTTCGTGAGTAGTTCCCCTCACAAGTAACTAAAACTACTGCTAGCCTTCCAGCATTGGAACATGCTGTAGGTCGAGCCCCCTTCTCGACTGAGAACTGGGTGTGTTGCTCCCACAACTAAGTAAATTATTGCTAGCTGTTCCAGCTTTGGAACATGCTGCAGGTCGAGCCTCCTCTCGTTTGAGAGCTGGATGTTTGCTCCCTCAGCTAGAGATTTACTGTTAGCCACTCCAGCATTATAAGCCTTAGATCGATTTGATACTTCTCAAACATAACGTTTCTGGGATGCACCATTTCCATCTATGGGCTGCTCTTTCAGAGTGCCACAAAAATCCCTTAGAATGGTATTTTTT
The DNA here is from genome assembly GCA_018155175.1 of Sinocyclocheilus anophthalmus. Classification (NCBI taxonomy): domain Eukaryota; kingdom Metazoa; phylum Chordata; class Actinopteri; order Cypriniformes; family Cyprinidae; genus Sinocyclocheilus; species Sinocyclocheilus anophthalmus. The sequence goes on along the minus strand of JADLZN010001501.1, from coordinate 89,176 downwards.
AAAATCCATGTTATGGTAAGTGTGCACGTGAAGGCTTTGTACACTTTCTAAAATCCACACTGTGGTAAGTTCGCACGCTAGTACTCTGCGTTCTTTTCTAGAATCCTGTATGGTAAGAGCTACGCGCAGAGACTTCGTGCTCTTTTTGAGTGGTTTCAAACCCCGGTTCTGCCTTGGGCACCAGACTCTATGTGTATCCTCTGGATACCTACTTTAACAGGGTGTTGCTACTATGGGTCTGTTGAAGGAGACACTGTGTCCTCTAGGTTTCTTGCCATGCTTTGGACGCAAGCTTCAGACGAAGAAGTGGATGATGTGTTCTCCCGGTGCCTATTTATAGTATAGTTGCACTGGTAGTGACGTCATGGCTGTCGATGGCCAACGTGTTGTTGGTGTTTTTTTTAATGTATGCTTCAGACACGTGTCACGACGAGGCGTTCCCCATAGCGCCCCTAGAGGACGCAGTATCTCGTTCCCCTCAGGGAACCATGGTTAAATAAGTAACCTGAGAAGTTTTGCTTCCTACAAAGCGAGCACCCCAAGCTTCCATCCTTAACAAAAAGCCATGTAAGTTATATCGGCTCTTCCAGTCTCTCCACTGCTGGCTGTTCCAGTTTAACGGAAGAGAGGAGCAAGAGGGGTTAGGATCGTGACCGGCCTCTGACGGGGGCATTTAGCCCGGCGGGAGGTGTGCTAACAGGGCTTGCAGCAGGTGAATCGGTCGTGCTATTAATGTCATCACTACACAAATTCTTAGTAAAACCAAAATTAATTAAACTGCCTTGTGTTCTTTTTGCCATGGTGGCTATATGATGCTAACAGCAGAATGGATTTCAAGGACTTCGCGTGCAGATCAACGGCCTCCAACTTTATATTTTTTCCACGAATCTTTGAGTTAACATGTACTAAACATGAATGGAATGTATAGTTATCTTTATTGAAGTGAATTAGGTTTAAATCGCCGTCATGCATGAATGAATGATATTTTTGCAATTTTACACATAATAATCCACGATGATCACATTACACAAAACTGAAATTGCACGTCAAAATAACACATTGTCAATATTTTTTGAGACCCCCCAAAATTTCACAAATCACGTTTTTCAGGGGAGCCCATGTCTTATTAAGGGGAGCCGAGCTCCCCCTAGCTCCCCCGTAGTTCGCACCCTGAGTCTCCCCCCTGAAGTGCAGTGCGCCACTAGTCCAGCTCAGCCCTGTAGATTAGCGGCCCACAGTGCACTGTCCTGGGAACGCACTGCCAGCAGCTGTGGGGCTTACATCTAATCCAGACACTACACCAAGACACCAGCAAAGCAGATGGCTAGTTTCACTGATAAACTGATTCATTTTCACTGCTGGAGGCACTTTCCACAAATGGAGTCCAATTGATTCTCATTACTTTATTTAAAGCAGGAAATGCACAAAAGCCATGTTCTTCTGAGAGAAAACTATTAGATCTGTTGTTATCTAACATAAAATTAATCTAGCATGAAATGTAGCTAGCCTACATGTGGTGCCAGACTAGCTATCCCTGAGTAATAGCCTAATTTAGGCTAAATCTGCATCTGTGTGTGTCTTTTAACCCTGTTACCTCTCATATATAATAATATATATATATATATATATAATATATATTATATATTATTACGAGTATACAACAACGTTTTAATGAAAAAACCTTTTTTTATAACAAAATGTTGTGCTTTAATACTGATAAAAAAAAAAAAAAAAAAAAAAAAATCAGGATCCTAATCCTTTATATGCCCTACCTTTATAATTCCTATCGAATCTCAGTTGACCAAATTGATTAATTTATTATGAATTATTAAAATACTGATGTCTGGGATGCCGTGAGCCCAAAGGCTGTAGTGTATACCATGAGTTTTTAAAAGCTTAGCTTAAATGTGTGAAATGAATAAACATAAATGTTCATTAATGGCTGTTAAGGTACTATTCACAACTGAAACAGAGTGGAAGCTTGGACACGGAAACAATATTTAATACGGCACAACTTAACAAGCGGATACGCTCCTGGACTTTTGACATTGACCCTGACTGAATTTTTTTTTTATAAATTAGAAGACATTTTTTCTTCCCTTTAATCAACTAACCTCTTTGCATAGTAAGGATTACACTTGTTTGTTTTTGAGGATTAAGCTGTAAAGGTAGACTGTGTGAAAGTGTTACAGAAGCTCATGGGTAAGATGTGTGTGTTTGAGGTTAATTCTGGCAGGGTCCTGTAGGGCACTCCTTCAGCCACACTCAGGAGTGGCTTGGGAGCCCTGCTGCAGACATGCATGTGCTAATCTCTGCTTTTTCTGTAGTGCTATAAAAGCCCTTTGAGAGGTGAAGCTGATATCTGAAACAGTATGAGAGATTTCTGGTGCTTTTTTGGGTGCTTTTGTACACATTAACTAACACTATACTGTATAGTACTGTATTTTCCAATTTCACTATTGTATTGCATTGCACTTAGATGTATGCATGGCCTATACCGTGTGTGTGTGGGGCTGTGTGAGAGCAAGCGGGAAGGAGAGCAGAGAGAGTTCCCCAGTGCAGGCCCCATTACTCTCAGCTCAGGTGATTTATGACACATCTCTGAGCTGAATGTAAATGAACTGCTGTGTGGGAGGGGAGAGCTGTCCTGCCTTCTCTGTGGAAAAACACACATATACACTCACACACAAGAACAGGTAAGAGACATAATTACACTGAATAAATACAGTAACAAACCCCAGAGCCCCCAGTGAGGCTGTTGTTAATTTAAATGTGACATGGGCTTGAACCAAACCACATGAAAGGAACTGATCTGAGGTCAGTAACAAACATGTATTAACTTCCATATAATAGAAACAAAGTCTGCATCTATAAGTAAAGGTTGGTCAGAGACATCCAAACTGAAGTAGATTTTAGATTTTCTTTCAGTCAACATCAACATGAGTGTCTGGACAGTTTTTTTGAGAAAACTAGTGTAATGTTTTCTCCAACACTGGAGCATCCTGCTTTCCCGTTTTTGCTCTAAGGAAGGTTATGGCAATTTCTCAAGCACTGTCTGTGTTTAAAGCTGAATAATATTAACTCAGCATTACCAAGAGTACTTCTTAAAATATAGTTCTGTGTGCACTTTTCTCAGATAATGAATAGACTGAGCAGCTGAGGCCTTTGTCTTATGTTTGCCTCCTCTGCCAAGTGCAAGATGACAATCCCCCTTTTTTGTAAAGTCAATATTCCGTTTTTTAATCTTTCAAAAAAAAAAGAAAAGCTTAGTGTGTTAAAATTTAGAGCTGTCACTGTAAAAACTGACAGAATGTAATATAATCATGATGTTTTTATTAACATTTTTGATGCACACACTTAATATACTGTACTGGATCATCACCTGAAGTTAAAAATATAAAAACTTTTGTTTTATTATATCTGCAGTGTCAGTGTCTGCAGTGATTTTCATGCTCTTCTTCTTCTTCTTGTTTTTGGACTTCAGATGATCCAATAAATTCTGTAATAGTGTCTGTGCATATATATGCACTTAGGTATATTGTAGATAATATGAAATATCACCATTCCCTCATTTTTTCATTTAGAAACTGAGGAATTATCAAATGTTTAAATTTTTCTCCCTCTCTCTACAGCACTAGGATTAAACAGCTTTACTAATAAATGAGATGAGAGATCAAATATAAAACCCTGATGACTCTCTCTACTCCTTTGTTTACTGTCATCAAAAGCAAATGAAATTTATTCCCTATTTATTCCTCATTTTCAAAAAACTAATTTCAAACGATTTGATTGACTCCAATTTCGTAGACAAAGTGTCTTCAACAGAAGTGTGAAATAATTATTAATGCAATTTCAGAGTTTATCAGATTAATAACTTCATGCAGCATCAGTCTGGAGACCATGAAACTACTCATCAGCATGACTCATAGCAGCTTTCTCTGTTTCTTCATTGTCATTTATAAAATTTGAAGGCAAAACTCAAGTCTGCTGTGCTTTTCTGTGTTTGACATGATTTTGGCATCTTTCTATCTGCTATATAACATCTTCCTGACTCACAGAAAGGCTCACAGACTCACCCCACATATAATGTCTTTTGAATCAATGGTTTTGCGTCGCAACACCCCCATGCTTCATGTAATCCGTGCATGAGTCTGTACCTCACATGAGCCACCAAGAAGTGTCTGTGGCTTGATCGCTAATGTGAGAAAAAAACTGAAAGTTGTTAACAGAGAAAACACCCAAAGCACGGCAATTAAATTAAATAAAGTTAGCTATTGTTGAAAGCATGTGGATTTGCTGCCAGTATCTTGAATCAGCCAAAGAGATCAAGACTGCTGATAACAACAAGTTTTTCTTTTGCCTAATTAGCTTAGGTGAAATGTTTGGGAATTGGCTGTATTGTAAGACTCACAAAGTACAATTAGGCATTTGTTTGCTAAGTAGATCAATGTAATATCATTATAATATAATATCTCTCTCTCTCTCTCTCTCTCTCACACACGCACGCACGCACGCACACAGGTTTGCATTTGTGAAAGTTTGGGACATCCCATAGGCGTATGGTTTTATACGTACAGACCGTATATTCTATTGCCCCTTACCAACCCTACCCCTAACCTACCCTCACAGAAACTATTTCAGATTTTCAATGCACTCCATTCTGTGTGATTTATAAGCGTTTTGAAAAGTGGGGACATGGGGTAATGTCCTGAAAAGTCACCTGCTCCTTGTAATACCTATGTCATACCCTTGTCATTATACAAATTTATGTCCTCATTTGTCACAAAAATGCGTACACAGACACACACAGACACACACACACAAGACACACACACACACACACACCCACACACACACACAATCACACACACACACCACACACACACACCAACACACACAGGTTCGTTTCTGGTTTATGGGGACTCTCTATAGGCGTAATGGTTTTTATACTGTACAAACCGTATTTTCTATTGCCCTACACCAACCCTACCCTTAAACCTACCCCTCACAGGAGACTTTCTGCACTTTTAGATTTTCAAAAAAACTAATTCTGAATTATTTATAAGCCTTTTGAACTACGGGGACACTGAAAATGTCCTCATAAATCACCTTCTCGTTCTTTATGTCATACCCATGTTATTATACAAGTTTGTGTCCTCATAGACCACATAAACATGCACACACACACAAACACAGTCACAGATAGGTCCTCCTCACTGTTGAAGGCTAATCAATGAACATTGTTGGTAGTAGAGTGGAGAATGCCGCTCGATTCCATTGTTGTGCTAAAATCTGACCACCACAAGATAAACCTGACAACTGATAAACTGATAAATCTGACATAGGTTGGGATTTCTAAATGATGCCCAGTTTGGTTAAAGGCTAGAATACACTATACTGTTTTTTTTATTTTTTAAATTGTAACAGTTTTTAAAAAACTAAGTTTCATACACTTGCCAACTTTATAAATGGTTATGAAGAAAACCATTGTTGTTCCAAACATAGTAAATTGAATCTTGCACAATTTTCTATGAAATCGTCAATTCCAACTGGCTAAAAATCCAGTTCTTTTCAGTGAATCAAAAACATTGCACTTTCACCTAATGTAATTCAGTATAGTTACTGACTGCTAAATCTAAATCTAGATATGTATTTTATCAGTATTTCTATCATGACAACTCTCTGAAGATTTTAGCATGGTAATGGATATGACAATGTTAATGTATTTGGTCTTGGCGGAATAGATCTGCTATATGCTGCTGTTGGTTATTGCTGTTGTTGTAGATTATGGTTGCTGCTGCAAAGCAAGTGCAGGAACTTGCTACTGCCAATACATATGGCGATACGGTGCCGTGAGTAGCCAGTTTTAAGACATGCTGCTGCTGCACAAATAGAATATAAATAATGAAGCATTTTACCCCATTTTAATATGTTTAGTAGACCTATCTGGTGTTTAATATATAGGAACGGCCAAGTATTAGCTGCTGACACTAAAAAGAATTTGAAAAGACTTTACAAGTCTGTGTATTATGCAGTGTATAATTATTTTCAATTTATCCATCCATCTATTCATTCTCCAAACCACTTATCCTTTGTAGGGATGCAGGGAATTATTGTTTTCAGTTGAATTATTATTGAAATTATCTAATCATTTGGCAATGGAATTGCATTTATTTCTTACCACCAAATATTTATTCCTTAAAACTACTAAAACCAGAACCGGAATCATTAAATTCTTCACGATTCCCATCCCTATTTAGGAGTCAACCCCATTCTGTCTGCATGTCATCATAGTTACAGCAGTCATTATAATACACTCAAACATTTATTCAGCCCTGCTCCAATTGACCAAAGGATGTCCCTAAACTGAATATGGAGCATGTTAATAATCTCATCTTGTTACCGATTGGCTGCTATAGGAGGAAAAAGTCAGCCTCCTCTGACCCTCCCAGAAATATCCACAGCTGTCCTGTTCACTCCCATTGGATGTCTCTCTCCTCATGATTAAAAGAAAATAGCGGTTCAGTTCTCATTAATATGTAAACGGACAGAGCAATGCCCAAGAGTGAAATGGTAAGAGCGAGAAAGAGAAGGCGATGCCAGAGTGAAGCAAGACTGTGTGTTCATAGTGCTGAAAAGGGCAGTCCCCAAAATGCCTGCATATGAGATGCAGCACAGAGCTTCACTTTGTATGACACATCGCTGAAACTTCATGGCAGGGGAGCTGCTTCTTAGAAGATTTCAAGATGATGTATACATGTGCAGAGGAGAGAATGCTCTCAGGCAAATTCAGACTCGCGGCGCTTGCTGCCTTATTAAGCTGTGATTTCATCTCATACCTTCAATGGTTCTCATGACTTGTTTGTTTTCTTTCTTTCTTTCTTTCGTCTTCTTCATAAGCATTATTAATCTGTCTTGTGTGTTCGTGTGTATGCTTTTGGATAAAAGCGTATTTTAGCTTGCTCTGGGTTTCTGCACATCTCTGCTGTCGAGAGGTCTTCCCTTGTCTCTATCCTGAGGGCCAGAACAAATACACAACTAATATTGCAGCATAATACATGTAGCAATGCCTGTTTTCTCCTGTGTGTGGTCGTTTGTGAAACAGTCTTGGAAATGCTATTATACAACTCCGCAAACATTTCACTACTGACATTACCACAAGGCATTGTAGCTATCATTTGAATAAATACATATTCAATGCATGCACGGCTATCAGAGGCCATAGTAGTGCAGAAATACCTGTTTCAAAGGATCTGGGCATGCTGAGCAGCACATTAAATATGTCTGCAAGACTGTTTGTAGATGGTTTGTGTAGAAAATACTCACAGATTCCCATCTCTAAAGCTCAAATATAGACATTACTGATAGAAAAGCTGCCATTTAGTGTAATGGCTTAATAGTGTTGGTTACAGTAGTGTCAGGGTTGTGCTGTATCCATTATATACGTTAAATGAAACCAGTTGGATGCTAATGTGTTCTCCTGGCATATGGAAAAAAGCTCTGTTATGACAGAATGATGTCAGTCTTGTTTTATTTGTTTTGGCCATTTTCAGTTATTTTGGGTTAAAGTGTTTGCTAAATGAACAGGGGATATTATTTTTAAAAGCAGTGCATTAAAATATTGAATTCCTCATAGGAATAATTAGGCTAAAATACAAGTGTCTACAGCATCACTGTTTCTGAGGAAGTACTTTAGGTCGATTTTCCTCATTTTTTGTAGGTATAATAATATATTATATATATTACTCAATATTATGATATACAGTGGGTACGGAAAGTATACAGACCCCCTTAAATTTTTCACTCTTTGTATATTGCAGCCATTTGCTAAAATCAAAAAGTAAATTTTTTTTTCTCATTAATGTACACACAGCACCCCATATTGACAGAAAAACACAGAATTGTTGACATTTTTGCAGATTTATTAAAAAAGAAAAACTGAAATATCACATGGTCCTAAGTATTCAGACCCTTTGCTGTGACACTCATATATTTAACTCAGGTGCTGTCCATTTCTTCTGATCATCCTTGAGATGGTTCTACACCTTCATTTGATTCCAGCTGTGTTTGATTATACTGATTTTTTTTTTTGATTAGGAAAGCCACACACCTGTCTAGATAAGACCTTACAGCTCAAAATGCATGTCAGAGCAAATGAGAATCATGAAGTCAAAGGAACTGCCTGAAGAGCTCAGAGACAGAATTGTGGCAAGGCAAGATCGGAAGGTTACAAAAAAAATGTCTGCTGCACTTAATGTTCCTAAGAGCACAGTGGCCTCCATAAAAACGTTTGGGACGACCAGAACCCTTCCAAGAGCTGGCCATCCGGCCAAACTGAGCTATCAGGGGAGAAGAGCCTTGGTGAGCGAGGTAAAGAAGAACCAAAGATCACTGTGGCTGAGCTCCAGAGATGGAGATGGGAGAAAGTTGTAGAAAGTTAACCATCACTGCAGCCCTTCACCAGTCTGGGTTTTATGGCAGAGTGGCCCGACGGAATCCTCTCTTCAGTGCAAGACACATGAAAAAACACCTGAAGGACTCCAAGATGGTGAGAAATAAGATTATCTGGTGTGATGAGACCAAGATAGAACTTTTTGGGCTTAATTCTAAGCGGTATGTGTGGAGAAAACCAGGCACTGCTCATCACCTGTCCAATACAGTCCCAACAGTGAAGCATGGTGGTGGCAGCATCATGCTGTGGGGGGGGTTCAGCTGCAGGGACAGGACGACTGGATGCAATCAAGGGAAAGATGAATGCGGCCAAGAACAGGGATATCCTGGACGAAAACCTTCTCCAGAGTGCTCAGAACCTCAAACTGGGCCGAAGGTTTACCTTCCAACAAAACAATGACCCTAAGCACACAGCTAAAATAACGAAGGAGTGGCTTCACAACAACTCTGTGACTGTTCTTGAATGGCCCAGCCAGAGCCCTGACTTAAACCCAATTGAGCATCTCTGGAGAGACCTAAAAATGGCTGTCCACCAACGTTTACCATCCAACCTGACAGAACTGGAGAGGATCTGCAAGGAGGAATGGCAGAGGATCCCCAAATCCAGGTGTGAAAAACTTGGTGCATCTTTCCCAAAAAGACTCATGGCTGTATTAGATCCAAAGGGTGCTTCTACTAAATACTGAAAAAAGGGTCTGAATACTTGTACCCCATTCGATATTCCGTTTTTCTTTTAATAAATCTGCTAAAAATGTCAAACAATTCTGGTTTCTGTCCATCTGGGTTGCTTGTGTACAAATGAGGAAAAAAAAAAAATGAACTAAATGATTTTAGCAAATGCTGCCAATATAACAAAAGATGTGAAAAATTTAGGGGGTAGAAATACTTTCCGTACCCATGTATTTTATAGATCTATATATATATATATATACAGAAATCACAGGAAAAAGTGTACCATCACTCAGATTGCTACTACCTATATAGGTATAGGACATGTTTTTCCAAAGTTAAAGTTTTTTTTTGAACCGAAGTGCTGTGTGTTTAGGGTGCCCTGTCAGGGCCAAGGACATTACAAAGGCACAAACCCAATGGGCAAACAAAGTCTGTGTACAGAGAAAACACTGGAAAAGCAGGGTAGTGGAATACAAAAATGCGTTATGTGTGAACGACCTCTAAGAATGCTGTTTCATGCGTGAGACAATGCAAAAAATGTGAGCGGTCCAACATATGTCTAGCACGTTTACACAGTGGAAAATTTGAACTGAATTGAACATTAAAAAAAGTCCAAGTGCTGACTGTAGATCAGAGTTCTTGGACTGGAACTAACTGTAGTGTAAATAAAAACAATTTAACAAGCCAGGTTTTTACCTTAAAAAAATTACATGCATTACTTGCTGTAAATGAATAAAATGTATGTAGAAAGCATGTTGAAAACATACTTCTTTTTCATTTACGACCATTACTACAATAAAACTCATTGCAGTAACCTAGAAACGACTTTATATTATGTCTAGAGCTGAAGTGTGAAAACAGAAATACAGGCAGTGTGAAAGCACAAGGCAAGCTTGCTCACGCGCCACATACACTGTATGTGTGAAACAGACCTTAGGCTTAATTTTATTTCACATCTGAAGGAATGATGGAGCGTGTGGCAAGACAGAGGGGAGTTTAGGTCAATCGGATAGTGTCTGAATGTGTGGCTGATTTCACTTTAAGAACGCCTATCCATCTCTCCCTATTCTCCCTCTGGGTCCGTGTGCCTCACCCCCCCTCCCCGGAGAGATGGGATTCTTCCAGAGTATCCCCTCTGTGGGGGCCAGGCCAAGCATAGTGCACCCCAGCTGGGATCCTGCCTGAAGTCTGACAGCCTCTGTTTCCCCACGCCTGGATGACAGGAATCGTCCTGCAATTCCTCCCCAGGGTCAGATAAAAGGAGGGAGGAATAGAAAAACATACTCAGGAAAGTTTTCATTTATTAATTTATTTCTTTAAGGATATATTTTGACAGCTGTCTCCACATTGCAGAGGGGCGGAGTGTCTGACATGAAAAGAAGTGGGCAATAGAGAAAACTGTTCTCATATCTCTGAACTTTAGAGACTGACTATTCAAAGAGGGTATATTCAATTGTGTCCCTTTCAGTGAATAAAGACCCTCAATGGCTTTTTTCTCTCACTCCGTGAATCGGTTGACATTGACTATAATAAGTAACGGAGGAATTTCGAGTCTTTAACTTCCATGTCCTCCTCCAGGTCTGTTCAACAAGAGACCTGTCAAATATGTTATTTCATAAAGTGCTGTAGTCATATATTTGCCATTTTGGCCACGTTGCAATATTGCATTTGCTATATATGACATAAATGTAATATTGCAAATCACACTGGCACATACAGTGAAGAGGGAAAAAAATGGTTGAAAAACGGATAATGTCTTGCCAGAATATTAACAGTACATTATTTGTTAAGATTATGGACATTTCCTTCAACTCTACACAACACAATGTAATGCACAATTCAAAATGCAGCTGAAACACCTGTTAAAAGCCATATGGAAAATTCCTTTAGTATGTATATTAACATATATTAACATTGGGCTCTACTTTTGTGTGTGTGTGTGTGTGTGCATTTAAAGAGTAATAAGATGCATTTAAAAAAAAAAATGTGTGTGTGTATATATATATATATACACATACAGGTGCATCTCAATAAATTAGAATGTTTTGAAAAAGTTCATTTATTTCAGTAATTAAACTAAAATTGTGAAACTCGTGTATTAAATAAAAATGCACTCAGACTGAAGTAGTTTAAGTCTTTGGCTATTTTAATTGTGATGATTTTGGCTCACATTTAACAAAAACCCATCAATTCACTATCTCAACAAATTAGAATACTTCATAAGACCAATAAAAAACATTTTTAGTGAATTGTTGACATTCTGGAAAGTATGTTCATTTACTGTACATGTACTCAATACCTGGTAGGGGCTCCTTTTGCTTTAATTACTACCTCAATTCAGCGTGGCATGGAGGTGAACAGTTTGTGACACTGCTGAGGTGGTATAGAATCCCAGGTTTCTTTGACAGTGGCCTTCACCTCATCTGCATTTTTTGGTCTCTTGTTTATATTTTCCTCTTGACAATACCCCATATATTCTCTATGGTTTTCAGGTCTGGTGAGTTTGCTGGCCAACACCAAGCACACCAACACCATGGTCATTTAACCAAAATCCGTTTTGTTTTGGGCTTTGGCAGTTGGGCAGGTGCAATCCTGCGGAATGAAATCAGATCTTCAAAAGCTGCGTAAGCAGACGGAAGCAGGACGTTTTCAAAAAACACAATTGGACCAACACCAGCAGATGACATTGTATATTAAATCATCACAGACTGTGGAAACTTACACTGGACTTCAAGCAACTTGGGCTATGAGGCTTCTCCACCCTTCCTCCAGACTCCAGACCTTGATTACCAAATGAAATGCAAAATTTACTTTCATCTGAAAAGAGGACTTTGGACCAATGGGAACCAGTCCAGTTCTTCTTCTCCTTAGCCAACGTAAGACACCTCTGACGTTGTCTGTGATTCAGGAGTGGCTTAAAAAGAGGAATACAACAACTGTAGCCAAACTCCTTGACACATCTGTGTGTGGTGGCTCTTGATGCCTTGACCCCAGCCTCAGTCCATTCATTGTGAAGTTCACTTAAATTATTGAATCGATTTTGCTTAATCCTCATAAGGCTGCGGTTCTCTTGTTTGGTTGTGCATCTTTTTCTTCCACATGTTTTCCTTCCACTCAACTTTCTGTTAACAGCTTGGATAATACGCCTCTGTGACAGCCAGCTTCTTTGGAAGATATTTGTGTTACCTCTTGATGAAGGTGTCAGATTGTTCCCGGCAACTGTCAGATCAGCAGTCTTCATTAAGATCATTTTTGTGAACCGGACTAACTGATTTAATGAAAAAATGTAACCCAAAATAATTAAATGACAAATTGGACATCACTCTTATAAACTCTCAAGCCATCGTATGGCTTCTAGGGGTGTCGTGATATACCAGTACTGATGATAACCGTGATATTCAGATAATGAAATATCGACATTGTGTTAATTTAGGGTGTGACGATATACCGCTATTGGCGATAACCACAATGAACTCCAGCGCCAGTACCTGGTTGAGCTCCCAGGTGGCAGTATTGCGCCTTAACACTGACACCTGTCAAACAAGAAGAAGACGAAGCGCTGCCGCGCTAACAGTAAGTTGCCATTATTTTACTATATTATTAGTCATGGAGTGGCAAATTATACATTAACCTGTCAACAGTGGTTTCCTGTGTTCATTTATTTAAATAAAGGGGTGATTATTTTAATAAGTACCGCATTTTCTTTACTCGTCTAATTTTTGTATTTGTATTTGCGATCAAGTCATGACCAATACGTGTGTGTAGCACTTGATTTCTTTGTTCAAATCTATTACACAATTAAAACATCTAGAAAAACTGAGCGACCACATTGCTACATTAAACTCTGTAAAATGTTAAGTTGGTCACAGTGCTATACACTTAAAGTCCCCATGAAATCAAAATTAAAGTTTTTTGGGTGTTAGTATCAATTAGAGCTGTAGTCAAGTCCAGCTTTGTCGAGTCCAAGAGAAGTCCAAGACCAGGACTAGTCGAGACCGAGTCAAGACCGAGTCCAAAGAGGTTCGAGTCCAAGTCAAGTCCAAGTCACACCCAAAAGTTTGAGTCCAAGTCAAGAACGCAAGTACAAAAGAGGAGAAAATTATCCTCGTCAAGAACACATACGTAACTATTAATAATGATGTGATGCGAGAGACAGCATATATCTATGTCTAAGAAATACTTTACTATTATTTTGGAAATGATCAATAAAGCATGTGCAAGAAAGTTTTAAAACAACTCTGTAGGACTTGGGTCTCCTAACTAGATCCTGGAGGGCCAATGCCCTGCAGAGTTTAGCTCCAACTGGCCTTAACACACCTATCCTATTATAGCAGACATATCCACTGATTTGCATTGATTTTGCCTTTCTAATAGTCCTGCACGATATGAGGAAATTCTGCTAAGTGTGATAACAGTGGAGTTTTTTTATTTAAAATGTTTTTTTTGCAATGATTACTTATGATAAATAAATGAATAATTAACTCTGCATATTAGGGCCAACAAATAAAACGAAATATTTTTTTGTTTGTTTTTACAGCGGTGAGCATTACAACCAATAACATATGGTTCCATTGATTTATTAATGCAATGGCCAATCAAAGACGTTCAGATGAGTCATCGCTGAAACGCCTAAATCCACCAAACTCTGCTATTTCATAGCACGTTTCGGGTGCCCATTGCTAAATAACATGTTCATACTGCAATGACAATGAAAATACGATTCATCTTTCAGCCCTATTTCTAACCTCATAAAAAGAGTCGGTAACACTTTACAATAAGGTGTCATTTGTTAACATTAGTTAATGTATTAACTAACATGAACAAACAATTAACAATATATTTATTACACCATTTATTTTTGTCTTTGTTAACATTATTTAATAAAATACAGTTGTTCATTCATTGTTAGTTCACAGTGCATTAACTAACATTAACAGATACAGCTTTTGATTTTAATAATGCATTAGTAAATATTGAAATTAAAGTTAAAAACTAATATTAATAAATGCTGTGCGGGAATATTCATTATTAGTTCATGTTAACTAATGTAGTTAATTAATTAACCTTATTGTAAAGTGTTACCAAAGAGTCAAATACAAAGGCTAATTCTTATGTTCAGGATGCCTTCCGGCTCAACTCTCTTTGTGGTGTCTTTGCAGGTGCCTTACGAAATTAGATGTTGTCCCACAGGTTTCTGCAATAGTTTTGTTGCAAAATTTGCAGTTGGCCTTGTGTTTCTTCTTCTTCCCTGCCCTGTCGAATAATTCTCTGTGGTTTGTAAAACCATACTGCATAATGCTGCTGTTTGCTGACATCTTGTCTGTGGTCAAAAATTAAAATGATTGATGCCTTCACACAGCGCGCACACGCAAAGCTCAGGATATGACGCATGCGCGCGGTTAAGGCTAGAAGGGATACGTTTGGCGCTACTGGGCATGCGCACATAAATACAGCGTAATTTTTGTCACACTGTACAACAGTAATTAGTATTTAATTATTGCAAAGGTTAAGTTTAAGGCTGGAGTAGGTGTAGACGTTAATAAAACACAATCTAACAGGTAGAAAATTAAATTAGAAACATCTAAACTTTTCAAAACACAGCAAACGCACCGCGGGTCATGTGACAAGAATCAACCAATCAGCTTCATCCTTTCCCGTAACAAAATTGAAAGCTAAGCCAAGATGGAGAAACAGCTGATCATATAGCTGTACAAGGATAGCCATTTTTAAAAAAATAAATTTAGTAGCAGAGCTACCTCAAGGGATTTTTAGTGCTGCAAATCCATTTCTCCTTTGCTGAAACTTCCGCGTCTTCATGGAGAGCGCAGGTCATAGTTGCTTAGCAACGGCAGACGCCACGGGAGCGCAAGCATAGAGCGCAGGCTACAGAGTGCTTTGGAAAGAAGGAGAAAGCGGCGCGCCTAGCGTTTTCCACGCGTTTTCAGGCGCGACATGCAAATGTGGTTTTGTTTTGAAGGAGAAAAAAAAGCATATTGCTGGACTCGGTCGAGACCAACGAGAACACTTGGCGAGTCCAATGACCAAGAGACCGGACTCGAGTACTACAGCCCTAGTATCAATATGTTAGTCTTAAGGTGATCTATAAGGCAGTGTGCTCCAAAACAGTGACAAAATTCGCATTTAGAAGATATAAGCATTCAAAGCTTGCAGTTCGTCACTTCCGCCAAAACGGCGCAACGATTTTTCTGACGTCACATCGCACTTCAGCTTCTAGTCAAACTTTCTGTCCAATCAAATGCTCACTAGAATCCGAAGCGCCCGCCCCCTACACTAAAATAGACGCTGAAGCCGCGGCTGAAATCGTTCACTTGTCCACAGAATTAGTATTTTCTGTACTGTTAATGGCACGTAGTGCACTATATAGGGTACATGGAACGATTCAAACAGTGTGAATATGCTTTCCATTGAGGAAAAAAAAGAAGTCTGGTTTCGAGCTGGTCACGCTGACCACTGCACCGCACACACTCTGATCCGGTCCAGATCACCTAGCAAGGAGCGGATCACATGCGCGAGTCGGAGCAGACCACAGAATGTATCGGAGCTATTTGAATTATACACACAATGCTATATTTTATAGCAATATGGAAGAGATTGTGGCTGGCATACCCTGTCAAAATCGGCTTTACAGAGTTCAACAGCTCGGAACGGCTCTAGCCCAAGCTGTGATAAAAAAACAAACGCTATTGGCTATTTTAAAAAAGGGGCGGGGCTGCTTGATATGTGGGTAAAAGTGGGTAAAAAGAAAAACTAAATAAACAAAGTAAAAATTAATTTAGCCGGTTCCTCCAGGTTTCTATAGATATCGCGATATATCAATATTGTGAATTATTTTGGCCACAATAACCGTGGTGTGTAAAATCTAATATCGTGACAGCCCTAAGGCTTTCATATTATTTAGAATTAGTGCACAAAGTATTAGGATCATCTTACATTAGGTGCCCTTTTTCATTTTGGGCATGACAGCTCCATTCGCTTCATTAAAAGGAATTTAACGTGCCCAGGAATATTCTATTTCAATGACATTTGACCCCCACAAATATGCAAATAAGAGTTGTAAACAGACAGTGTTAGCAATGTACAGTGTTAATAACATGCAGTTATGGGAAATAACCAGAGGATTTAAAGTTAACCCTGTAACGTATGAGCAAGTGTGAATATGAAGCAAATATATAAAGCCATGCTGTTCTTTTGATGTTCAACTGTGATAATAAGAAATGTTCATTGAGCAGCAAATCATCATCCTAGAATGATTTCTAACGGATTCATGTGACACTGAAGACTGGAGAAGAGGCTGAAATCAGCTTGCATCACAGAAAAAAAAAATTCATTTTAAAAACTTCAAATAAAACTGTTGTTTCGAATTGATCATATTTTACATATTGTATTTCTACTGTATATATAAGATATATATATATTATAGATATATAGTATAGATATATATAATAGTAATACCAGCACAAATTTTGCAAGGGTATATGCTCAAGTAGGGACTTCCAAGACAGTATTATTCTCATAACCACACAGTGTTTTGCTCTGTGCAAGTGTCTGTGGATTGAGCAGAGGAGAATGAATAGTTGGAGTGGATGCATTACCTACACTGGGCCTTCCCAGAGTGCAGGAGGTGAGACCAGCCTGTCTTCCCCATTACTTTCATCTATCTGTCTATCCATTTTAAAGCGCGAAGGGAGCACGGAGGCAGTGCAGGTGCTAATGTCTTACATTTAGCTTTCTATTTTAAAAAAGTGTGCGCTCCAAATAAAGTGTCTTTCAATCTGTAAAAATCTTTCAGCTCGGGCAAAATTGTCTCGCTTTGACAGGCTAAAAAGTGTTTGTGCTTATTGGCGGCTGCCATATATTGTGCCTGGGTCAAGGAAGTCTTTCTTATTCAGTCTTGCTTTCATTTGGAGTTGCCTTCACACAAACATTCAATTATACGCATATACACAAATGCTCAAACTGTCTCAGCTATAGACACCTCCTCAATGACCACATCCCTCTTGATGCTTGCATTTCTCTGTGGAAAATAACCCTATCAACATCAAGGTATTATTGTAAAATCCCTACCAATTTCAAGTGTATTTGTGACTAAATTTAATTTGCATTCATTCATAAAAGGAAAGCATTTTATTTCCCTTTAGAAATGAAATCAATAGGATTTAATTTGCATTCTCCATTGCACTATTCAGAGACCCTGTTCGTGTCTTACTGACCTTAACTGATATGTTTAATTTGTGCTCTTTCTTTTGCATCTCAACTTCTGTTCTATTTATTAGCCTATTTTATTATGTAAACGCTTGTCTAATAAGCACAACATTTAGCACAAGCAGCCAATGTGAGTTGTGACTTCAAATCAACTCTGACAAAAGCCAAACTGTGTACCTCAGCACTGCTCTGCTCTGAAAGGAGCCCTTTGATAAGGCAGCAGTCAGGAAGGATGCAGGGAAGCAGTCAGAGACATTAGGACTGTGCGTGTGTGTATATAATGTTAATTCTGCTTTCTTGTCATAGACATTTTGTTTTTATTATTTTTTAAGAGACTTAAAAGTTCCATGAGCACTAAAAGTGAGCACATTTGTTCTTCTTGAGCTCTGTATTTTTCCTCATTTATTTGTTAGTTTGTTTTTCAACCATTAGTGCTTAAGAGTCTCCAATCTTTTTTTGTCTTGTGCACTTTATTTGGTTGCCATGACAAACATGAATGCGAGAGAATCCATTTGAGACCCTTTCTAGTGCGGATGGTTAGTGCGTAATCTTTAGTAGGTGGAGATATGAGTCCTCTTGCTCTCTCTCTCTCGCAGCACTGGGCTCCCAATGGCACATACTGTATATCACTTGTGTCCTATGCATCACTCCATTACTTCTTTACTTTACTTTCGCACTCATCACAAGTGTCTTGCTCTAAAAGTCTTGGTCAAAGCAATCAAATTATTAAGTGTAGTTCACTTATGATTTAGCATCACTTGATATATTTGCTTATTTATATATAAATAGTAAATACACTAACCTTTCAAAAGTTGGCTTTTTCAAAATAGTAAGCAGACACACAATTGTTTAAACATCGCTAATAATAAAAAATGTTTACGCGGCAAATCATCAGAAGGATTTCTGGAAGGATCATGAAACACTGAAGACTGGCGATAATGACTGTGAAAATTCGCTAATTACATTGTTAAAGAGTTTGTGATTGCCCCTATTATGGGTTATGAAAGGTTCATATTTTGGTTTTGGAGTCCCCAACAACAGGTTGAAATGCATGCAAGGTCAAAAAACAATTTCACTGTCTTATAATATGCATTTATTTTTAACTTACTACTTGCTTAACGACTCCCAAATTATTCACTCAATGATTCAGTTTTCCAAACCCCTCCTTTGCGTGACACAAATCTGCGGTGATTGGTCCGATTGGTCTAATTTTCATTTCATCATGAGCCTGTAATGCCTGATAAAGCAGCGTTTGTGAGCTGTGCTGCTTTGTGTACAGCGTTACCGGGAAACAGCTATTTTTACTGCTCCAAAACCGGCACCTAGTGGCAAAGAATGAATTAGCATTTTCATTCAGACCAATTGAAAAGACCAACAAGTGGGCGGGCAATATGATAATGTTTCTTGTTGACTTCAACATGAAACGGCTTGGGATTTGTTTTAAAAACAACTTGTTTCAATGATTCAGAGTCGGCTTTTTCTTTTGAGAGACAATAACTTTATAGACGCTTCACTTTCAGATTTAAAGGGGTCATATGATACGATTTCTATTTTTCCTTTTCTTTAGTGTGTTATGTAGCTATTTGTGCATGTATAAGATCTGCAGAGTTACAAAGCTCAAAGTCTCCCACAAAAGGATTTAAAAGAGAATCTAAAATCTAAAAGAGGATCTAAAAGAGAAGGCTGATCCAGACCGCCCTTACCAAAAAGTAGTATACTGTTGTAGTATAAGTTGATTTTATTAAGTATACTTAAGTAAAGTTCAAGTATAGTTTTAAGTATACTTTTTGTAGTAAGTATACAAATATCAGTGTAATAGTAGTATACTTGTGAGTGTACTATTTCAGTACTCCTTGGGGACTAAATTGGCCCACTTTCTAGTATATAAAACTATACTTTAAATATACTTTAAGTATAACGTATATAGTAGTAAACTTTGAGTACACAACTAATTTACATCAAAATGTTTAGCTTGTAATGCAACTATACTAAAAGTGAACTTATAGGTATACTGATAGTTTACTAATTAAATACTTGTAGTACACTTTGAAGTATAGTCTCAGTAAACTAGTTTAGTAGTTTTATACTGCAAGTATACTCATAAGTTTCTTTAAGTGAACTTTACATCATACTTTAAGTATACTACTATGTCCCTATTTAGGTATTAATTTGTATATATTTTGTTACATGAATATCTGAACATAAAAAAACATCAAAAGAACAGGGTATCTGCTGTCAACAAAAATATTAATACTAGCTTTTTTTTTAAACACTTGAATGTGGTAAGTTTCATAAATAAAAAATAAATGAATAAACAACATTTTGAACAAGAAGTTGAAAAAAAACTATGAATTGGATTCAGAACGATAACCAAAATGTAGATAGAGTCGATCAACACCACAAAGCTTGACAGTCATTACCTCTTTATGGGTTGATATTTTATTCCATAACGTTACACAGTTTTCATGCTGTTTTATGTCTGATGATCGTGTTAGAATACATGTGGAAGCATCTGTTGTTTCAGTGTCTTCTTCACTTGTGTTTCTTTGGAAATTCTGTACAGAAGATGTGAAATAGCGCCCCCTACCGGATAACAATAAAAACATGGATTCCCGGAGCACAAGTATAGCTCAAATATAACTTTTCTAAGTATAATTCAAATATACTTCAATGTCATTTTAAGTATATACATTAGAAGTACATAAAAAGTAGATACACGTATACTTTCTATTTTTTAGTTTAAAAGAAGTGTCACATAGCACACTGAATAAACTTTGTTTCGTAAGGGCGGCTAAAAACACCTCATTCAAACATGCCCCACATGTCTAGTCACGATGTGGAAATATTGGAGTAATGCGCCCAAATGGTGCACGCAGGAGAAA
The DNA here is from genome assembly GCA_018155175.1 of Sinocyclocheilus anophthalmus. Lineage (NCBI taxonomy): Eukaryota > Metazoa > Chordata > Actinopteri > Cypriniformes > Cyprinidae > Sinocyclocheilus > Sinocyclocheilus anophthalmus. The sequence goes on along the minus strand of JADLZN010001501.1, from coordinate 68,948 downwards.
GAAGGGCGTGGTTTCAGAAACCGCAGTAGTGTTGATACAGCATGTCAGGGAGACGCTGTGTTTAAGTGCGAAAGCAAAAGCACTTTATTTAACCTTCCGAAAGTAGATGCATTTAGGAATCATTGGTTAAGATTTATTTACAACAGAACAGCACAAACCAGATGTTTGAATTTGTGCAACGCATTTTATGAACAACAGTTTTTTTTTATCCTAGAAGAGTACAAGGCTGGCTGTGTGCAAAGGCTATTTCTAAAAAAAATGGGTCAGTTCCGACTTTACTATGACAGTCTGGCGTAGGGCTGCCACGATTAATGGAATGCGATTGTCATGCGCATTTTGAGAGTAATGCCGGTTCTGTAATCAGCAGAAAATCATCATCACATGCTTTCAGATGCCGCAGAGTTTACTACACATAGCCGTAGTTCACTAACAAGTTACGCAAAAAAAATCGCAGAAGATTTTATTTCGCGATTATGAAATCGAAGAAATCGTTCGCGATAATGACAGCCGTTTGCATAGCTTCTCAGTGAATTATGGCTCTGTGTAGTAAATGCTGCTCCTTCTGGAAGCATGTGAAAATATCACATTTAATAAAATGTTTTTACTCCAAACTTACTTCATAACGTCAGTCGAGTTTTTGAAATAAATCCTTCTGTGAGATGAGGTGGGTTCTTACACAGAATAAGGCACGCAACAAATTTCATAGTATTCTAAGCAGTGATAAAAGCACTGCATTATAAATATACTTTATTTTAATGAAAACTATAATAATAAGAACTCAGATAAACCGTAGTCGTGTGTTTATTAGTCACGATGAATCAATGAAAGCAGTTGAATCTTATGTTTATTCAGCTGCAGCGATAGGCATGTTCTGGGTTTCTTCTGCGAGGCGTATTTGGAGATTCAGCGCTAAGAGCGACCTATGGCATTTGGATGGGAGATTACTGCTGATCACAGAACCGTGCTTTACTGAAAAATACGCATGACAATCGCAGCTTCTGCCGAATCGCGATCTCGATTCCATTTCGATTTATCGTGCAGCCCTAATCTGGCGCTTATTCTGAATCAGCTACTGCAGTATGTTTTCTTAATAGTTCATTGACTGTTCAAATGCGGAGTTTTGCCACCGTTGTGAGTAAGTAATCGCGTCGTAGGGTTGTGTGTGGTGTGTGTGTGTGTGTGTGTGTGCCATGAGAGAAATCGATAGATGGAGGTCAGCTTTCTTCCAATACAGCGGTAATGCAACAACATAGCATTCGCATGCTGTGTCTGTCCGCGACTCTGTCCCTTTCGGGTTGAGCTGCTAGTAAATAAGGAATTATGTACTGTCTTCACATTTATGTTGAAAGCTGGATGACAGTTGCGATTATGGTAAAGGGAGGGTAGCATTTCTGACGCGTAGCTTGTGGTGTTCGGCCCAATCACCAAATTGCACTGGGGTCAGGGCTGGCAAATTAAGAGCAGGACTGCGCTTGTCGGAAGATGGGCGTTTTGTAGGAAAAAGACGAAGGGTGAGAGAGGCACGGGGGGGGCATAGAGGTACCTACAATAATGTACAGTATTTGAAAATGAATGTGTTTTTTGAACATTAAAGCAACATATTCTGTTACACCAAATACACAAAATAATGTTCTTTTTTTAGTAGCATCATATGACCCCTTTAAAACTTCATTTACTTAGAGCTGTGTTACACACTGCATGAAAGGTAATTTTCAAAAATCCATAGTAGGGGAACTTTTTTTAACTGTCAAAATATTTCACAATATTACTTTTTTACAGTATTTTTGATCAAATAAAAGCAGACTTGGTGAGCATAGATATTGATTGTCATAAACATTAACAAAATCATACAGACTAAAAGATTTCGAAACGTACTTGCTTTTGTTTTCTGGAAGAATGATGATATGAGCAACACCCCCTTTCATAAGATAAGCTAGGTGAAAAATTAATGATGTTTTTAAAAAGTATCCGAAACACTTCAGGGAGTGGACAAACAGATAGCACAATGTTCTTTGCGCACAAAAAGCTATTCTCATAACTTCATAAAATTACAGTTGAACCACTGATGTCAAATGGACCATTTTAACGATGTTCTTACTATGTTTCTGTGCCTTGATCGTGGTAGGAGCCTTGCTGTCTATGGGAGGGGCAGAAAGCGCCCAGCATTTCATCAAAAAAAATATCTTAAGTGGGTTCCGAAGAAAAGAAAGGTATTAGCGGTTGGAACGACATGAGGGTGAGTAATTAATGACAGATTTTTTTTTTTTTGGGTGAACTATCCCTTTAATCTGTGTATCATTAATTTGTTTTTAATATAGAAAAGAAAAGAAAATAATTTTAAATAAATTTAAATAATACATTTCTCCTTTAAACACATGCAGCATTCAGGGTTAAAACAGGGTTTCCACAAATTCAGTTACTGGAGGAATGTGAACATACCAGAATGTGTGTCCAATGAATTAGTGGAAAAGATCATTAGATCACTGTGTGAAACAGTAGTATGAACCATTGCAGTCCCCTACCAATAAATGTCACCATGCCTTCCTCTTTTCAATCACACTTCCTTTACTGAACCCATCAATGGCAATGAAAACATCATCAGGTCATATATTACCCCAGTGCTTAGACCAGTGAGCACACGGGATCATCACTGTCTCCTTTTCTTGCCTTTCAGTTGCTCTCTCAATCTATTGGCATCTCTATCTTTCATTGCTCCTTTATTTCTTGCCTTCCCTCACTGTTTACTCTCATAGCCTAAAAAGGCTAAAAAATTTCTGACAAAATAGTGAATAGTCAACGTTACCTACACAGATTTGACTTTTGAATTTGTCACTTCTACACACTTTGAAACCTTAACAAAACCTCATCCTAAGTCACATCACACTCTTGCTGTAATTTAAGATCATATGACATGTCCAGAATCATGCAGCTCTTCTCCCAGCGACCAGCGCTTTGGGTAGAAATGTCAGCTGTCTAGTATGAGCCATACAGATGGATTTTTTTCCACACAGGACCCGTAATTCAATCAGAGGATCAGATCAATAGGCACCATGATCAAAAACGCAACAGGCCAATAACAAACCATTTCTGAGCAGGAGGAGGAGGAGGGAACTTTATTGGCAGCCAGGGAAAAAAGTAAGTGAAATACAATAAGACTCTATATGACATACACTCAAAATCAAAGAAACGTACAGAGAGGAATAGCAGTGAATTTGCTCCTTAAATTATCTTATCATAATACTATCTAAAATAATTTTGTAGGACCTCAGTTCAAAAACAGCATGCTTATGTGTTTGTATTTTTACTCCTGATTGAATATAGAGAGGGGTCATATAATTTAATAATAACAACAATTTTATTTTTGTGTTTTTATTAAAGGGATCACATAATTTAGTATTATTATTAATTAATTAATTTTTTTCCCAAAAATATAAATGCGACAGGTTCCATGCTGAAATGTTATGCACAACCCGCTAGTTTCTAGCATTGGGATCATCGTAAGCATTGGCAGAGCAGCAGGTGCTACACACAGCCAGGAACAGCACAATATTGGACAGTCTTTTTCCAACACAATCTCATGACAATTCATAACTATTTTTCATTTTTGCTCATTGGTGGCTAATTTATATGAATTTGTTATTTGTTAAATCTTATTTACACTTTTGTATGATCTGCTTATGCTCCAGTGGTGGTTATGTTTAGGGGCGGGGGTTAGGGGTGGACCTTAATGCTTACTTCTTTTCTAAAAATTGTATGTTTTTGTGCAATTCACAATCCCACCTTGACATTGCCAGCTAGTAAAATAGTTACATTTTCCTGTAAGATTGGGTTGGTTTATTTCATTTTTTAAATTTCTTGTTTCCAAATTTAGCCACCACTTTACAGTACATTACTATAACTGGGTGAACGTCTCGGTTACTTGTCTAACCCTCGTTCCCTGAAGGAGGGAAAGGAGAAGTCACGTCAGTGACCGACAAATTGGGAATCTCGCCAGAGAGACCAATACACTTCGAGTGTAAACACACAGCCATTACAGTTTGACGTGCGTGTTTCGCCACGCGCACCCAGTTTTCGCAAACGCACATCAGTTTTTCGCTGAGGAGCCGAGACTACGTGACCCGGCCGTACAGCTGTTGTACAGCAACTGTGGCGACGGAACGTAACGTCTCCATTCCCTCCTTCAGAGAACAAGGGTTACATATGTAACAGAGACGTTCCCTTTCAGTCAGTCACTTTCTACGTTACGTCAGTCATGACTGACGAATTGGGATCCGTATGGAAAACGCCACTATTGCAAGTCCCCCCACACCAGCTGGGGCATGATAGGACAGCGGCTAGGCAGAGGTGTCCGCCACTGCTGTTCCATACAGTGGTACATTGGATAACACTGGGAAAGCATACCCAGTTGGGAGCGCTACGGAAGCCACATCCTGCGCATAGAAGGTATCATGTGGAATACACATATGGACTGGCCCAGGGCAGTGCTACATATGGAAGTCCCTGCGGTAGACTCAACCCGCTTGGGGTGAGATAACTACGCAGCAGAGTTGGCAGTGAACGACTGCCAGGGAAAGAGATGGGCTTACCGTGAGGGGAGCCGTACCATGGTAGAATACACATGTGGGATCACCCGAATGGGGAATCACTACACACGGGCACCTATCCCAGTACAAGGGCTGACCTTGGGCATGCACAGCAGTGCTGAGCCTGGCGTCTGGCGCTCCGCCATGCCTGACCGCCGAGGGTGCGGGAGGAACTCCAACAGGGTTCGCCATGGGGAACTGAACTGAGAAGTAGAAAAGCGCACGTATCCGTTCCTTAGAGGGGAATGGCGCAGCAAGCGTGATCGACAACGAGCAGGTCCGGTGTTACTGACTACCTGAGGCAAGTGCACAAGAGGACACGGGCTCTACACAGAGATAGAATCTCGCAAACGTGTTAGGTGTCACCCAGCCGGCAGCTCTACAGATGTCTGCTATCGAGGCGTCCCGCGCCAATGCCCAAGAAGATGCCACTCCTCTCGTAGAGTGAGCTCTCACTCCGAGGGGGCACGGTAACCGTTGGGCCTGGTAAGCTAAGACTATAGCCTCCACTAACAAGTGGGCAAGTCTTTGTTTGGAGACTGGTCTGAGGTCCTGAAGCTCCGTGTACAGTCCACGTAAATGCGCAGAGCGCGAACGGGACAGAGCAGAGCGATGGCTGGGTCTGCCTCCTCCCAGGGCAGCGCTTGCAAGTTCACCACCTGATCCCTGAAAGGTGTGGTGGGAACTTTGGGCACGTATCCAGGCCGGTGTCTCAGGACAATGTGAGAGTTACCCGTTCCGAATTCTAGGCACGAATCGTCGACCGAAAATGCCTGCAGGTCCCCTACCCTCTTGACCGAGGCCAATGTGGTGAGGAGCACTGTCTTCAACGACAGAAACTTAAGCTCTACCGACTGCAGAGGCTCGAAGGGCTCCTTCTTCAAGGCCGTCAGGACCGAGGGGAGATCCCAAGAGGGTAACAGGTGAGGGCTCGGAGGATTCAGCCTCCTTGCCCCTCTGAGAAACCTGATGACCAAGTCGTGCTTCCCCAGAGACTTACCGTCTACTGCCTCGTGATGTGGGGAAATGGCGGCAACATACACTTTGAGGGTGTAGGTAGACAGCCTTCGCTCCAACCCATCCTTCAGGAAAGAAAGCACGACTGCGATCGTGCATCTTTGGGGGTCTTCCCGGCGGGAAGAGCACAAATCGACGAACAGGTTCCACTTCAGCCTGTAAGCGTGTCTAGTAGACGGTGCTCTCGCTGAAGTGATGGTGTCACTACCTCTTGGGGTATGTCACTTAGAACCTCCGCTTCCCGTCCAGGGACCATAAGTGGAGATTCCACAAGTCTGGACGCGGGTGCCAGAGGGTGCCCCCTCTCTGAGAAAGGAGATCCCTCCTCAGAGGAATTTGCCAAGGAGGGGCTGTCGCGAGGAGCATTAGTTCCGGGAACCATGTCCGGGTAGGCCAATAGGGTGCCACCAATAGGACCTGCTCCTCGTCCTCCCTGACCTTGCACAGTGTCTGTGCGAGAAGGCTCACTGGGGGAAACGTGTGTTTGCGTAGGCCCCGAGGCCAGCTGCACGCTAGTGCGTCCGTGTCGAGGGTCCCCTCGGCCAGGGAGTAAAACAAATGGCAATGGGACATCTCCGGGGAGGCAAACAGGTCTACCTGAACGTCCCCAAAGCGTCTCCAAATCAGCTTGGGACCCACACCCTCATCCTGGAACACCAGTGGTGTGACATGCCAGAGGAATGAGAGGCCCGCGGAGACGTACGCGACGGGGAAGCTCTCACTGTAACCCTCAGGTCTCCCTGACCATGATCCGAAGTAGCCCTCCGAGAACCAGAGTAGCTAGAGCGGGGCATGACAAGGGGGTTACCCCCTGTTTAATGAGGAGGTATCTAGACCACAACGTCGCGATGGTCATGTTCCCGCACTGAGAACATAACTCATCCATGAGCGCTGCTTCAGCGTGCTGTAAGCCCAGGCACGAGACACAGCGATCATGACCATCAGATGAAGCCAGGAAGCGACCACATCCAGAAACTCACGAGCGGGAAGCCATCTTTAAAAAAAGACACCCGTCGCTCGTGAAGCTCTTTTAAAAATAGCTCTTTTAGAATTTTTGGAAAATACTCTTTAAGAGAGAGGGCTGAAGCGCCCAGGGGAGGTCGCGGAGAGACCGCAGAATGGAAGCTGCAGCACCCCGAGGTTTCTAGCAGCACTGGATGGCAAACCCCGCTGACACGCCGTAACACCAACGCCAGCTGTTTCTTTCAAACACTCGCTGAGATTCGTCCTGAGAAGACTCGGCTCCGAAGCGAAAAGCTGATGTCCATTTGCACGCGCTCTCCTTTTATACCCGCGCGGCGGGGCGGGGCGGGGTGCGCGTGGCGAAACACGCACGCCAACTGTCATTGGCTTGTTTTAGTTACACTGAAGGTGTTGGGCTCTCGTCGAGATCCCAATTCGTCAGTCACGACTGACATAAGAATTTTACTAATGACCCTTTTTACACTATAAGAACCTTTTGCACAATGGAAAGTTTCCATTGATTAAAGTTATAGATGCCAGAAAAGAAACTTTATTTTAAGAATGTATATTAAAATATGGATTTTTCATGATACGAGTCCCTGTGAAAGGATACTTTTTAATATAGTCTGTCAGACATCAAATCTTAATGTTTACTGTGAGCTTTTTTGTGATGAAATTTGATCTTTCCTACTGTATTCTTTGTACCATTTTACATTTTCCTGTGCCGTCCCCTCTTCTCCTCTTGGTTACCTTTCTTCCTTTCCCCTGGCTGTATTGCTGTGACACAGAGAGGGAGAGGAGAGGAAGAGAGGCTGGGTGTGTGTGTTGGGGTGTGGGGGGGGGGGTACCTCCAGTATAAAACCTTCAGACTGAGAAAACGCCTCTGCAAACATACCCTGTCTCTCCTCTATATCTGCTTCTCTCTCTTTCTCTCTCTCACGCTGTCCTTCACTCCCATGCGCACACTCGCTCACTTCATCCTCTCTTCCTCTTTGCTGCCTCTGCCATCTCTCATTCTCTTCATTACCGAGTGCAACTCTGTCCACCAGACAATGGGATCGACTTTTGGGGAGAGCGTGTGAGCGCGTTCGCATGCATGCGCGTGTGTGTGTGTGTGAGAGTGCGTATGCATGTGAGTGTGACCGAGCGTATGTTGGATCTGTGTGAAAGCGCTTTCCTGCCAGCCCATCGGATCCAGTGAGCCAGCTTAGCAAGCCAGGCGTGCACGGAGCTGGGCAAGCGTGTGATAGCGTGTGCATGTGGGTCTCTTTCACCCTCACACACTCCTCCACACGCTTGGGATAGGGCTTGGCGCCTTTCCCCCGGGACCCCCCCTGCACCTCTCTGTCTGTCTCTCTCTCTGCGGTCTCCTCTTCTCCAGCAGTCACCATTTCGGCTCCCGGCAGACCCACGCTGGCTGCCCAGCCACTCCCGCGCCTCAGCCTGGGCAGGAAGACCCTGGTGGCGGCCGCTGTAGGGGTCATGCTGGTGCTGGTGCTGGTGGTGCTCATCCCCGTGCTGGTCAGCTCCGTGAGCAATGACAACAGCCACTATGAGATGCTGGGCACCTGTCGAATGGTGTGCGACCCGTACCAGAACAAGGGCACCAGCACGGGCATCGCCAGCACCGGCTCTTCTGTGCAGGCCGAGGCCGAGGCACTGGCCGACCACAGCAACATGCCTCCACCCTCCACGCTCCTCCAGGGGCCACAGGGGAAGCCGGGCCGGCCAGGCAAACCCGGACCTCCGGGGCCACCAGGGGAGCCAGGGCCCCCGGGTCCGATGGGGCCCCCGGGGGATCGGGGGGACAGGGGCCGAAACGGGGTTCTGAGTCTGGGCAATGATGGAGCTATCAGCACGGTTACATACAACACGCACCCACGGGTGGCTTTCTACGCGGGACTGAAGAACCCTCACGAGGGCTATGAGATCCTCAAGTTCGACGACGTGGTCACCAACCTCGGCAACAACTATGATGGCACTTCGGGCAAGTTCATCTGCAGCGTGCCGGGCACGTATTTCTTCATCTACCACGTCCTGATGAGAGGAGGTGACGGAACCAGCATGTGGGCTGACCTGTGCAAGAACGGACAGGTGAGTGCCAAATCGTTCCTCTTTGCATAAAAGTTATTTGTGAACATGTTTTTTATGTTGAAAGTCTTAGCTATTACATTACACATTACATTATGTATTATGCATTTATATATAGGCCTATAAATATAAGTTAATCTTTTATTTCAATGTTACTGTTTTAATTATTTTCATTTTTATATATGTATATTTTTCCTGATCTTTTTGAAGTGTTTCTAAAATCGTGTTGCATATCTATGAAGCGCATTTCTTCATCTCTTGTTATGTGCTTGTGGTTTGCGCCGGTATTCACAGAGCGGATCTAAAATTAATTAAGCTGTTAATAATGACCCCGCAGAGGACAAACGAGACTGTCGTTTCGCTCTCTTCTCTGCTTTTTTTGTTTGGTGTGAAACTGGTGGGAGACGCAGTAACATCTGCTGTGAGTTTCTCGTTCCCCCAGAGCACACGGGTGAAGTTCGCACAGCTGCGGAGCCACAAACCCGGCGAGAAGACACGCGCTGAATGCGCTTAATGCGTGCTGACATTATGCGCGTGTCCCCGTCAACAGAGGACAGAGATTCTGCCTCTCTCTCTTTTATGGAATTGTCTTTGCATGGGACACTTAAAAGTTTGCCGGTCCAAACTTTTTTATGACGTGTCCAATATGTTAACTTTTTTTTTTTGCATTTTAGGAGCATATATTTTATGTTTATGGATCCATAAATAATATAGGTAAAAGTAAAATGTTTAGTGTTGTTGTCGAGTTTATAAGAACTATTATCATTACAGATATTAAAGGGAGAAAATACAACACAGGTTGCTATTCCATCTGTTTACTAAGTCATGCTCATTTATTGGTTTTAAGGGAATGTTTCACCGCAGCTGTGGCTATTTTGCCTACAAAGCTCGGATCAGTTGACGTAAAGCTCCTTAATTAGAGGGTGCGAACGAAAATGCCACATTCTGACAAGAACCGGCAGCGCGAGCGAAATCGTGCAACTTCATGAACTTGTAATCACAGTGCCATGAAGACAAGCTACAGCCACAAACACACCTTATTATCTCAGCATCAGGAAACGACCATTTAATGTGTGCTTTTTACTCTTTTCTTCTTTTTCTTTCTGTCTGTGCCTTCCTGTATTTGCATGCTTGCATCTCCCTCTGTTCAGAGTTGTTTTTTGCGCTTTTCAATGAGAAAATGTGCAGTTGTGCACTAGATGCATTGGCGCGTCAGTGCAGACAGAAACAGACAGAAGTGGGACGTGCAATGTTTAAGGATCTGATGCGTTTACGATTAGGGTTTGTTGCCACGGTGGTAATTCCCGATTCAGTATTTATTAGGAGACCGTTATATAATTATATTGCGATGTTGGAGTGGTTTGGCACGCGAGACTAACTCTCAGGTGGGAGAAAAGCGCACGTGCAGCGTCATCCACTGAGTTTCTGCCGCACGCGCAACGGGGAAGCTGTGACAGATGGAATAGAATTAGACAGTAGACTTTAGAGTCTCTTCAGGATCTAGTGAATTAGAAATAACATTTTCATGTAATGAAATATTACATCTAAGGCCAGTATTGGGTTTTAAACTATGTCCTGTCAGACATTGACAGAATCTTGACGTGTTTAATCACATTACTTAAATGGTAGGCTAAGATCATTATGAGCACTGTAACTACCATGGTAATAATAATAATTCTATAGATATATATATATATAGCCTAGCTCAATAACAACGTATCAAGGTATCAAAGTTTTTCTTAAATATTTTATTTATTTATTGGCTAATCTAAGCTTTATCTGCTCTGATGTGTCTTTAAATGTAGATTGTGCGCTTCGTTCAGTGCTTATAAACGGGCACCATTTTACTGAGTTACAGTGTGCATGTTTTATTAATAGCCTCCATAAATCAAGCATTTAATCAAGCATTTAACACTGACAAAGCGACCCATAAAAGTATGTTTGTCAACATTTATTTTGAACAATTTAGCTGGAATTGCACCTGGAATTGAAAATGGGGTGAGGAGAGCAGCACCTGGAGGGCGCGTGTGTTTTTAGTCTTTCCTTGGCCCGGAGGTCAGCGCGCGCAGGACTCGGCGTTGCCGCAGCAACCGGAGCTTTCGCGAGACAGCCGATATTTCAGCCAGATAAATACAGTTACCGAGGGTTATCCGACTGCCGCCGCGATCATCCAGCAGCCTCTGTTAGAGGAAATAGTTCAACTCTCATAAAGAAATTGTCACAGTAGAAAGACCGCCAGACGTTGCCCAGAGGGTAAGCGGGAAAATGAAAGAGATAATAAAAGGAACCTAACAGTCACTGTAATATCTGGAATTGAAATAACGTTATGTTTTTTTCCCGTCCTCAACATGTCTTTAAACTCCATCTCCTTCTTTCTCAGCTCATATGTGCTCACTATCCCCTATGTTTCTGTTTTTTTGTAAACCTTATTTAAAGTTAATCATGTTCTTCATTAGATCAAACCAGGCAGCTTGCTGAGACAGAGTCCTTGTAAGTGCTGCCTGTCTTTTATTCTCTTGTTGCCATATTAATTTAACTTGTCTGGTCCCTTGGTGGCATGACAATGTGGGCAGATCACATCCTCTTAATTGAGATGAACACTTGCTTCTGTCACAAAAACATCTTTGATTTGATTAATTATGCTTTAATCTGAACCCAGACTTAGCAAGCAACCTCAGGGAAGTACCTTCAGAGCAGGAGGGCGTACCTTTGTGTACTTCTCTGTTGTACAGCTTAAAAGTTTGTCTGCTAACTTGCAATCTTCCCAAGTGCTGTTTTAAGGTTTCTTTGTTTTCCCCGTGCCCTAACTAGATTGCCTAAGCAAAACCATAAAAGAAGTACACTAATGGCAAAGGCAAGAGCAGGCAAAAACTGCTGGGAGCACAGTACAGCATTTATGGAGTGTGTGAAGGAAGAGCGTTGGGGAGGGAGAGCATATGTTGTCGTAAAGCACCGTCTGTTGAACACAATGGGTCCTGATCTCTAGAGACCCTCCTCACAGACACTTTAGGCAGACATGGGCGGCGAGCCTTCCTCCTGAGAGCAAGCTAATCTTTATAAAGTGGTTACCGCCTCACTAATTAAACCGCTATTCCAGATCAGAGGAATTGCAGCAGTGTGTGTGTGAGAGAGAGAGTGGGCATATATAGGACCTCAGGCGAGCCGCTGTTGGATGCGCTGTTTTCAGAGTCTCACGTCGTTCCCTAACAGTTTAAAAGAAACTTTTACTATTTAACTTTGTTGTAACCCTCTTACTCTCAGAATGTGTGTGAAAGCAGTACAGTGTTTCTCAATGGCAGTGATGGAGTGCTAACAGACTTTTAGCTAGTCTGCTGCATCCCTGTGGACTTGCTCTATTCTTCAAGCGGCCACTGACCATACCGCCATACAAACCCACACAGCTGGTGTGCAGGATGTGTACGTGAGAGAATGAGGAAGAACACAAAATAATATTGTTGTTCTGGTGAGACTGCAGTCTGTGTGGGAAAATATTAGCGCTCTATTTATTACCATCACATTGTGTATGCTTAATGGATTTTAGCTTTAACACACAAAAGATGCATTCCTTTTCATCCATTTCCATTACTCCTTCCAAGCCTCTTCTGTTTATTCCACGCCGTCTCAGCTTTCTTTTCTTAATTTGCCAAATTTTCTCTGGAAAAAAAATCAAATTTTTGCCAGATGGACATGTACAGATGCCTGTGCGTTCCTTTTGAAACTCCACCGGCTTTACAAGGAATTCCACTTCAAATGTGATAAAGGAGTGAGAAAAAAATGAAAGGCCGTAAAAGAGAAAAAAGGCGTTTGTCGTGTGCCAGAGAGTCTTTTTAATCGTAATTAAAAACTTTGAACCGCATCCAGATTGTGCTGGCACCTGTCCCCGTGTTCCTTCTGTTGATATTGTCATTAATCCACCCAAACCCATTCTGACTTCATTATAAGCAAATGCATCCAGGCACTCTTTGTGTTTCTCAAGAGGCTCCTTCGGGATAATCTTGCTGTCTCACACTCGCACGGGCGCACACACTCACGCATGCGCAGATGTGCACTCGCACGGTCGAGCACAGTTATCTGAAGATTCACCTGTTTGGTTTACAGCTGGTTTATAAAATACTGGATATGTTTTCCATGACGTTTTCCAATGAGTTAAAGGGAGTAAAAGTGAGTGAAGTGAGCAAAATGGATATTCTGTCATCATTTACTCACCCTCATGTATCTTTAAGACATCTTCTTTTGCCTTGCAACAGAACTTTTTGTCCCTCACATAATGAAAGTCAGTGGGGTCCAGTAAAACACTGGACCCCACTAGCTTTAATTGTACAGAATTTTTTTTTGTCAAAACATGTTCTTTTGTGTTCCATAGCAGAAAGGAAGTCATACAGGTTTGGAACGACATGAAGGTGTGTAAATGATGACAGCATTTGCACTTTTATGCATGACATGACACTCTATTTTCTTTATTCTTTTTTTGTTCACTTACTCCTTCCTTAAGATATCTCTGGGAATAGTGTATGCTTTTATGCAATTGCGTGCATAAAATGTGCTATTATAATTAACATGACTGGGAGCAATACATATACAGTATGTGTATAGCACTGTATGTGTTTGGAAAAGCAGCACACCTCATCATCTGAAACAGAAAAAAAACATGTTTTTAATTATAGATTTCAGAGTTCAGTTATTAGAGTCAAACAAATTACTAATGTTTAATTACACAGTGCACATAAATGCAAGTGTTGTTCATTGATATTTGGATGAAGAGAGAGACAAGTAACATGCTGCTAGAGTGAAAACAACCCCAGGATCAATACTATTTTTTGCAGGAAACAGGAAAAAAGAACATACAGTATAGCTTATGCAATATAACCCTTTTGGTTGAAGTATACCAAATCTTTCACTTGTCTTTTCAGTCACGAAACAAACTTATTATCCTTAAAATAATCTCCTGAAAAAAGTCTGCAGCATCTTTTAACAAGTCCAATAAGCAGTCCTGTTCAATAACAGCTTGTTAATTTGCGTCGGAGTTGGAGGGTGTGCTTGTGTTTCAGTCAAACACACTCTTCCCGCTCTCCACTCGTCTAATCAGCTGTTGAGGCGCTGGGGTGGGGCCTTTGCCCCTGATGTGATGTCTAATTGGACACTAAATTTGCCACCCAGTGGAGCAGAACATTAAAACCAGTCTAATTGGGTGCTGTATGGTTATTAGCACTGGATTTGCCCGTGCTGCGAAGAAATGCCACACATGTCAGATGTGTCTGGGTGTAACGGAGCAAGAGCTGCAAAGGAATCCATCATTTATTTATAGGTGAGGAACTATACTCTTAAAGCACAGTCCTTCTGCACCTCAGCTCTATCAGTCAAATATCCAGCCCAGAGAGACTTCAGCAGTACTGTTGTGAGCGTGTATGTTGAATACATGTACTAAAATAGCTGCGCCTCCCTGTTTGAATGACTGTGGCCTGGCTGGTGACTCAGGAGGAGACCCTCTTCTACTTTTAATGAGCAGAAATCAACACTCACACTGATACCCCAATCATGTTTTCATGTGTTCAACACAGACGCATATACACACACGTGCTCTCCCGGCGAATAACAACGTGCCCCTTGGCAAAGTTCTTCTGTAAGCATCTTGATGCTTCGATGGTGTTTTCAATGACTCCTTCCACTCAGACGCTACAAACCTACGTAGGTCCGCTGCGACTCCCTCGCTCAGCCCACTTACTCGGTCGAATTAGTCAGTACGTTTACGTGCATGTTTAACACCTCGATCACCTCGGAAAATAAACAACAGCTACTGTAAGATAACAACTATCCGCCCGGCGCCAAATGATGAATAGGGCAATTCATGAAAAATGTATGCTGCAGCAAAAACCATACGTTTCTCCCTCGCTCCCTCTCCTCATCTTTCTCCCCCAAGACTAGAATTGCTGCACTCTCCTCATTAAGGTACTGAGAGGAGGTGAGGCTACTCTATCACACCATAATGCGTTATAATGCAGCGGGACGTTTCATTATGCAGCTGCGCTCCTCAAAGACTTCAGAGGGGCTTAGCGCAGAGGTCAGGCCACTGTGTGCACACCATGAGCGAATCTAAGAGTTCAGCTTCAGGGGGAACTGCCAGTTTCCCTTAGGGGGAATATTTCTTGCTGTAAGTGTGAGGTCATTAGTTTAAATTGAGCTCGACTGTCAGTTCTTTTAAACAAACCAATTAAAAGGCATCTGTTTGTCAGTTATATCAGTAACAGTGGCATACACTTTAGTTTGGGATTGCTTGCATTAGTTTGTCACTTTCTAGATACTACTTGATGTATCAAGCTTTTTTAAAAACTTTTTAAACAACTGTTAAAAACTACAGTTACAAACTTTTGAAGGACTGTCAAATATGATGTAAACACAAATGCAAATACAAAGGCAGGTATCCACCTTATTTTCCCTGTAAGAGCAGATGTGGTAATTTGTAAATGGGATGGGTCTGGCTTCGGTGTCATCGCTTCCAGCTTTTTAGCTGTAAAAAACAGTCTTTTGCTGCTTGATATTGAACATTTGTGTGTCATACATTATTATTTGAATGTATTATCTTAATTATGAACACAGGTTTGTAGTGCAAACAGTTTTACAGTTTACTGCAATTGTTATTCTTATCGTTATTCCTACAACAGTAAGAACCAGAAGTCTCACATATCACAGGGAAAACGACTTTCCCACATTGAAACTTAGGTGGAGGGTGGGTATAAAAGGCAAAAATCTTTAAAATATATGAAAAAATATATATTTTAATGTATAATAGCTCATTTATATTGTGTTAAAAGTAGTAATATTAATTGTTTGCTAAATATAATAATTTGCTTTGTAACGTCTTCAGTTTGTATTAAACTTTATCTTTGTATTAAACAGTTTGTATCTTTAACTTTATTAATCTTTTTCATATATTATGTATTTTTATTTCAATTTGATATTAATTCAAATTTTATTTGTAGAGCACTTTTCACAATAAACTTTGTTCCAAAGCAGAGAATATTTTAATAAGTTACAGGTTTTGTGTGTGTGTGTGTGTGTGGGCAGATATGACAGAAACACCACCAACATAGGGTCTATAATCACGTAATCGGCAGTCAAACTTGGCAAAGATTCATAATGAATTGGGTTACAATAGACTGCACATGTTGTAAACTACCTGGCTATTTTGTCAACCGTTATTAGAATATATGACTATCAACTAATGGTTCTGTTTTATATAGTTACAGTTCTACCACAACAATCTCTGCAACATCTATTTGTTTCATCCTCCTTACGAATTTTCTGTTGCGGGGGTGATTGGTTGTGATGTTTGTCTGTTCCTTGATCTTCATTGTTGGCCTTGAACTTGCTTTGTTTCCATGAAGCAGCTTCTGTTTAGATGTATTTTATGTATGCACTCAAGGTTGGACCGAACTATGTGTTATTATAGCTGTGACGCTGGAATTAGCTTTGACAGGTTGTTGGCTCTTATTTCTTCTGAGCCCAGCTGGCCTCGTTAGTTACCACCGGCCAATCAGCGTCAGACTGACATTATTGATTAAACTCTTTTTGAGTATTTATCTTCTCTTATGGGTGTACTATCGTGTCTTACGACAGTTTTCATAACAACTTTCTCTTGCTCAGCGCACGATTAATCGTTCATTTTCTCTATGCAAAACATCTCCCTTGCTCCTTGGTCGTATCCTTCACACACGTTTCCTTCATATCACTTGTTTTGTTTTAAATTACTCTATCTAGTGGTCTATGTATACGTTGTTATTTCCTTGTGGATCTTTCGCTGACAATTTGACTAAGAGTAGCAGCTTTGGGAGTTAATCTTTCCTTGGCTTTCTCCGGCCACGCGTGGCTTCTTCTGCGCACAGATGGGAAAATGAATTCAGCGTGGTCCAGTACACTTTCCTATTTGTTTTCGTTCTCACCTTATATTATCTCTGTGCACCCCTCCTGTCAGGCTTTTGCGTTTTGGTACAATACCCCAGTGTGACCAACGGCTGTCCACATGGTACCCCAAGTCTGACTGCACTGTCCTCATTGCACTTGTTTTACATCTTTATATGTCCGCAAGCTGCGTTTTTCGATCTTTCCATCGCCTTAGGCGCTTCTCTTTTGTCTCCAAGGGGGGTTTGGGGCCCTCCACCCTCACTGATTTGAAGGGTGCCAACCATCCGCCTCGCCGAGTTGCTAGCTCACTTCTGTTCCCCACCGTTTAAGTCTACTCTCTCGAGCCAGGCACACGCTCAATTGAACCACAACTACCGCTAATGTCTAAGCGCCTGTAAGGTGGTACGCGAAGTCACTGGTGTCAGTCCACAAATACGGATACACCACAAAGCAGAACCGAGAGTATATGGAAAACAGTTGTTTTTTTGGACATGGAGACAGCCGGAGGTCAGTCCAGCCGATCTAGGTTTGTTTTTTTGTTTGTATTGCCAATGCAATCTGTTTCTTCCATCGTCACGCTTGACAGATCAGTCTCTGTTGTTTTCAGTCGGAGCGGCACAAGGTGTACATCTGTAAGAATGTATCCACGGCTATACTTTGTGTTTCTTTAGTCCGCAGCTTTTGTTTGCTTAGTCTCTCACTGATCTGTACTTAAGCAATTGCACCTCTTTGCCGAAATTGTGCCTTATTGTGTGTAAGTTTGTTGGTTTCACTGTTAAGGTTGTGTTTTGATTGAGTGCTTATTGGTTTCTTTTTATGATAAACTCGTTTCATATGTTTTAAACAAGATTGTGAGAATTGTATCAGCCCCATGTTTGAATTAGACTCAGGTTCAAACGCCTAAACGGGTTTTTGATTGATGACTAGTTATAAAAAAAACGTTTGAAGGTTTAAATGTGGCTAATGTTTGAATTCCAAACGTACCCCAGTTTTAAAGGACTATAGTTGAATATGGGCTCGTTATTCTATCTCATTTATTGCCATTTTTTAGCCTCTCCTACTATGGCTCCGTTTTCTTTTGACTTCTTTTTTCTATCATAAAGCATATACCTGGGGTGGAAACCTTGTTTTGTACTTTTCTGCAAACTATAAGCAGCACAAACTTGTTTTCACGCTACTGTCATCCGATAAACACCCAGTATTATGTATTGGTTAATCCTAATTCCATTGATCACTATTATTTTGCGCAGCCTATCCAGCATATGAATGATTTCTGAAATGCATTCCTGGCTATCTGATTAGATATGGTGACGACCATGCTTAATAATGTTAGTTTTACGCAATCATCACGGTTTATACATTCACATTGTTTATAAACTAGGTGTAATAAGTATGATGAAACTTTTTTTTTAAGTATTTTGACTTGGGAACTATTTTAATATCTTTTTTTCCTCAAATAACTGTTAGCCGTGGTGTGCTCTTCAATTAAGTTTCTTGTAATAACCAAAATCTTATTATTTTACCTACATACCCTTGGTGTATGTTAGTGTACACATTGTTTACAAAAGCGCTATCATATGAAGCATCTCAGTTCTCAGCTGATTACTCGACCTTTTTGTGTTATGTTGTAGATGTCTTCTTTACCACTCTTTAACCAAAACATCTCATGTGTATAAACAATCTTACCATCAAATACCATGATTAGTCAGTTATTTATCTTGTACTTACTTGTTTTTCTCGCGTTGTTCTTACTGTGGACTGTCTTTTGTTTGATCCATTGCTAAATTGGCCTATGACGCAGGTACACTGTTTCCTACAGTCCAAAAGGTTATGCTCTGATGCAATGTCGTATTAAACACATGGCTGTGATGTGCTTCCGAGCTCATCATACGACCCGTGTTTGCCAACCCATGGGAAAAATTGTGGGCGTGTCAGACGTCCCTTCATTACGGCCGTTCTCCCTGGTCTCTCAATTTGTTTGAAATGTCGTAAACTGCAGATTTCTGTTATGTTTCCCTGTAACCTTAGCCCTAATTATGCCCCCCATCGTATTATGTCTTTGGACTTACATTCTTTGACTTTGCCCAACTATACCGCCTCCCTCTTTCATTTGTTCCCCATAGACCTGGCTTCCAGCTATTTCCCTCCCTGTTAAAGGAGCATTCTGGGTTAAATATACTGTAAGTATACGACAGCATCTGTGGTAGATTTCCGGTGTTGATAAGACTACTAATAATCTATCATTGTATTTCTTTACCAAAGGAGAAAGAGTGTTCCTCGACTCCTTTTGGTAGTAATTAAAAGGCTTCTCGTTGGACACATAACTATAATTGCTGTGCAAAATTGATACAGCTCGTCACTCGGGGCAAAGCTGCCACCAACGTCCCTGCCCCCCAAGCAGGCTCATTGACAGTGCATATATATTCGTTTTAGTGTTTGCGACAACCGACACTGCTTGGTAAATTCACCAGCACAATGTCATGTTTGTTCTTGTGTACATCGAACAATAATTGATTGCCAAAGAGCCTTGAATTTATAGCCTTGTAAATCCTCAATGTCTTACGGCTCAGGCTGTCTTTGTAATGATTTGTTGGGATCCTGATAACAGAGATGCTCCTTGTGGGTGCATCATACCATGTACAAGTATGTCTCAGGGAACCTAGCCAACAGCGACAATACTACATCTATCTTTCTACTTGGAAGGTATAGGTGTACAAACGGTTGCCGAACTGCCTTGTGGTGTGTGTTTCCTGGTGTCGTTTTGTTGATTTCATGTGTCCATCAGGACATCGGGGCTTTACACAATGACCCCTAATTATTTGTCATGTTTGTGATTAGTTTGTCAACCTCAGTATCACGTCTGTCGTATCCATTTTATTGTTTTATTTTATTTCGCCAGTTTTTTTAATTTGTCTGAGAGGTTCACACGCTGCAGTACAATATTGTCTTCTTAATTGACTGCAAGCACTATCTATTTTTCAAAGGACCCCCGCACCCAACACACGGACAGTCCCGCTTCTAACAAGGCGGCACCTAACCTATTCAAAAAAAACAAAACAAAAACCTGAGTTTTAAACCCCCGTTTTCGCCCGTCTACCCTCTGCCATCTCTTTCTTTTTTTTCAATCAAATCCCACAGCTAATCCCCCTCTCCACGGGCCAATCTAAGTGCTGTTCCACATTCATTTACGGATGCTGGTAGTCAAGGTCTGTCCTCCCCCGGTGGGTGCTCATAGGCCTGGCCATTTTCCCCTTTTTATTTTTTGAATATTGCACGGCCTTTTCACGCTTTGCTCTACCTTATGGACCTTCAGCCAATAGTAGATTGGTTGGCACCCCGTCATATTATGATACTCACCTACATAGATTTAAATTTTCTAAGGATTGCTATTAACAATGTGTATCATTGATAAACACGTCCTACGAGACTAAAAGACCCCTCCCGAGTTGAAGAGACGACACCGAGTCATCTGGTTGCGGATGGGCCAAGTCTCTTCATTGACCGACAGAGCCTTTATGCGCGACAAGGCACCCAGAGTTGCTTAGTGCACTGAAGGGCCATCCACAGAAAACTTTACTTATGAAACGGTATAAAAAGGGGCGAGAAATCAGAAATTGATAGAATTTTTACACAAACATACTATCAAAGAAGTATCCAGCAAGAATTCCACCTATTTAAGCATTAAAAATGCGCTCCCACCCCCCCCCCCTTCTTTGTACTGTCTTGTTGTCACCTACCTGTATTCCAAAATTTTTTGATTCCCAACTTACCCCACAAATAAATTCCATTGTGTAGCATAGTGTTTTGAACATTCTGCACAATACTTTTCTTATTCAACACTAGTGTCATGTCAATGTTTTATTATGTTGTTTACAATCTATTTGATGTCACTTTATCTGTCACACTCCGAGCTATTTGGTTAGTATTCTTCACATTACAGTAATTATGCCCTAATATCTTTGTCCCTGATCGTAACCTGGTGTAACGCGACAAATAAAACTTTGCACTATCATACATACATTGTCTTTTTTTTTGAACTTATTACACGCTTTTTACCACTTATATCTCAGTGGTTGTTCAAAGCACATTGCACCTCCCTATCCTCATTATTGATAAATGTTGCCCAATCCGTGCTTAATCGCACAGGTCTCCTCATCCTTTCCTGGAGTGATATCCTGATATGTAAGCACTGATTCGAACATTAATTGTGTGATGACATTAACAAAGTAATTTGTACCACCCAGCTTCAGTTATGTTGGCAGACCTAAAACTTTACTTGATTAACGCAATATTGGTAACGTGTCGCTACTGCTTTTTGACAACCTGTAGATGGATGATCAGGAAGAATAAATACGTGGGATTACACGTTTACCAGTTTTAAATTTTAAATAAAAAATCAATCGTCAAGGTAAATGTACCAGAACTGTACTTGTTAATATTTATAATAGGCTACCCCATTACTAGGCTGATGCTGGTGGGCGGTGATAGCAGGGTGGACCGCTGGTCAGACAGGCTCAGTTGGTTCGTCTGTATCTTCAAGTCATTTCATCTACCTCACTCAGACCGCCTCTGCGCCCTCTTCCCTGAGCTACATCGCCTGCTAGCGGCACTCTCCAGCCTCCAGATAGGGCCGAGGATGGAAACAGACATTTAGGATAAGAACAAAAAAGCAAAGAGCCCCCTTTTCCCGAGACAGTAGAGACGACCGTCTATGATATAGCTATAAAAAACTTGGGCTGGCCGAAATGCCATGTGCATTGCGATTTCCTAAAATCCCTTCCGAGAACATATAGATTTGATCAAAATAGTTACCGATCTCTCACAATATCAGTCTGAGAACATCTGTTCGTTTGTGAGACGAAGGATGTTCACAACCAGCTATAAAGTGACTTTTCGCCACTATCCGGGTCTTGGCCAATTGCAGATCTGCCTTCCAACCTCGTCTGCACTTTATTCGACTTTCATTGTTGTACCGCATAATTACTTGCTGTCCACACGCACCATTTTTCATCGTCATTAACTCTTTCTCTTCTGTTTTGTAGGTATTAAACACCCAAGCTTTGGTTTAAAGGGTATAAATAAAAGAGACATTGTTCGATGATTAGTCTTTATTTGCAACAATTTTATGGTTGTGTGAACGTTCCTGGCTGTACTATTAACATCTCTGGCAGTTCAAGTTGGCTGGATGTTTTCATTGTTATCATAAGGCTTCCCCTCACCGGGTTGTGCATAATCTTGGCTTGATAGCCTACGCCCACGCAGACCAGATACCCAAGTTTACCTGAACCCACACTTTTAAGTCTATCCCGACTCGTAAAAATCCTTGATTTCAACACTTTTTCACCTCCGCGTCAGGTTCTCTTGATGTTGGGTCAATGTTTTTAATATGACACTGCAGGTTTTGTACAAGATAAATCTTTGATTCTTTTTTTTTCATGCTACACTTATTGTTATAGGTTTTGCTGCAATTATCTGCTTAGTTTGTGGTGATTTTACAAACCTGACCGTTATCCTTACCGACAGTGTCTTCTGAATTATGAAAACCCTCAAGCCCAAAAACACACTCCCACACCAATCCTATTTCCCAAATCATAAGTTATTTTATTTTTTTGATGTGCTGATTGTGATATTCTGTCAACCCATTCGTATCCACAGAAATGCTTGAAATTTATTCTTATAATCAGTTACTAATATGGTTTAGTGAACTTCGCCACCAATCATTTCAAACTCCCTTCATTGTTCCCTTAAAACCCACTATAATAAGAAACCCCCCCCTTAAAGTATAGAGGCAAAGAAATTCATATATTTCAAGCATGGCTTCAGTGTCCAAATATTCCTGTCTAGTCACTGTAAATATACAGGTGTGCCTGAGACTTCATCTAAGGATTTTGAAGCTCTCTGATGGTTATAGAACTGCCAAATCTCACTCTTTTGTCACATTCCTCCTTCCATTCTTCGTTTCACTCTTGCCACCTCCTGTTCCCGACTGATCTATTCTTAAAGAATACATCATTTTTTACGTGTCTCGCAATTGATTTGACATTTTTATTTCACTGCTTCAGCCAAAATGAATTTCCCAAATCCCCTTGAGAACGACTACTACTGCTCGTGTTTGCTGACTACCCCACCCGCCCCTCCTCAACGGACTGCGTCTGGTCTCACCCTTCCTTTGTGATGATGCCGATAAGCTTCCCAAGGTTTGGACACCTCTATCTCTGCCCCTAAGGAAAGTGGATACTAAAGAGGACGGGCAGTACTCTCTCGTTTTCTTTCGCCCACTGTCCCTTTAGCAGTATAAAGTTACACTGTACACAGGTCAAACTTTCACTGCCGTTAAACTCCCTAAATGTGTTTTTTCTTTTTCTTCCCCCGGATTTACATAAGGAATGGTATATTGGCTACAGAGCCCTGTCTCAGCACAAGCCTTGTAAACTCACAGCAGTACATCTTCGATTTGACCAGAATTGACTTAGCTCCTCCCTTTCCAAGACTTGCCATTAATATATATTTTCTCTCTCTCTCTCTTTGTTTCTTTATTGCATTTTCTTCCACCATTTGCCTCTTCGTAACATGTAACCAATTCTTTACAAATGTAGTCTGGTCTCATACGAGCTGTTATGCTCGCGATCTATTTTGCTGAATTTTCATTTTAGACTTGATTTGGCTACAATTGAATTTCGAACTCCCAGTTTACAACTCCCATCACTGGTTTGCCCACACTTGTGAACACACTATGATGTATTTTTATTTTACTATCCAGTTTTTTTGCCAGTCTCATCTTGTGTCGTATTAACATCGCATGGATAATTTTGGTAACAAACCCATATAGGACGATGGAATTATTAGTAACATTGTACCAGTACACAACTTGTCAAAACGTATGAACCCTGCGGCTTCAATGACGACGCGCTTTTGAGGTCCTGTACACGACGAAACGCATATTGTTTGTGCCACAGAAACTTCCTTCCTTCCGATCGTTTTATCTCATTTTCCTCTAATACACCACAATGTCCAACTGTATTTGGGCGCGCACGGCTTCTGGTGCGTGAGGTGTGTACGCGCTCTGACGTAGTTTACGCATGTGCCGGAAGTGATCTCTCGCGCGTATGTCACTCATTGTTTACACAGTGCACAAACATTGTAGGTACGACGGTTAATCAAAATGGTACTTACTTGCGCTTATCCGGATTGTTCAAACCGACTTAAAACTAAAAGATTACGTTCTCTCGCGCGAACTCATTCGGGAGTGGTGACATTCCACGTATTCCCAACTTCTGAGCCTGCCCGCCTGAAGTTATGGTTGATTGCTCTTCGGCTGGATATCAACACACCCATTAAACTATGCCAGAGCGCGTACACACCTCACGCACCGGATGCCGTGCGCGCGCCCAAAGACAGTTGGACATAGTGGTGTATTACAGGTAAAAAATTATGTAAATACTGTTCGATTTCTTGCACAAACCGATCGTTTCGTGTCTTACGACATCAATGTGTCGTCACTAGCCGCAGGGTTTAATTTGGATTTGTCTGTGCATGTTTTTTTTTACTCTCATAGATTTTGTTACCATTGCCATGCATTATACGACTGATAGACTGCAACGGTTGGAGTTAAAAATCATCATATGTGTTCTACTGAAGAAACAACGTCACCTACATCTTGGATGCCCTGGGGGTACAAGCAGACAAACATCAAATTTTAATTTTTGGGTGACCTATCCCTTTAAAGCAGTTTAAAAGATTTTAAGAATATAATATCAGAATCAGAAATATTTCATATTTAATAAACCTGGATATTCATACATTTCCGTGTAAGCATAGAGAAAAGATCTGTGTTTATGTATCTGCAGATTGAGCTTGAGTAAAGTGTATTCAGCAGCAGCTGGTCAAACCAGCACTCCACCACTACCCATTACACATCAGCACCGCAACCTCATGTGTCCCTCTACAGCCACCATACCACATCCATATCGCCTTGACCTCAGGGAATCCCCTCTGCCAGGATCTTTACAGGGTGTTCGTGTGGACGAATGAAATTAGACAGCTACACACGCACATGCATACCCGCAAACACTGGCCAACATTTCAATGGGACAGGTGGTGATATGTGCCTGGCTAATCAATCCAGTCATTTACTCAAGCAACACAAACATACTAAAACCTAGAGAGCTGCCTCGCTGCTCACCGTCTACATAAGCAGCTGAATCTCAAAGGCAGAGATTCCACACAAATAGCTCCACACATGTATGACTCAAGCAGCCGATTTCAATAGATTTTGACCAAAGTACCTTTTTAAGGAAAGTCAGTTCACTCAGCGGCAATATTTGCAATGCCTCCAAGCAGCTATTTCAAGCATGCAAGACCAACCTATCTACTTGAATCAGGAAACACTTAAATCTCAAAACTGCTTGCCAAACTCACATTTAAATAACATATTTTGAATAAGCAACTAATTCTGACATAAAGTCACCCTTAATTAAAAAAAAAAAGCAAGAAAGGCACATATTTCAGTCCCAAGCACACGTCTCAGGTCACTGACTTTCTATAAAAACCAAACTTCTAATGGCCGCAGAGACGCGATGACTTCACTAACAGCTAATTGGTTCTTTTGAGAATGCGGGACATTTTCCACCATACTGCGAGTCAACGGTGTCATTGAGGCTTATTTCATAGAAGCAACCTTTACATTTCAAAGATAGAAAATAGCCTTTGATATGAAACACAGCATATGAGCAATATAAAGGAATCCTCTTGTTATCTTTGCTTTGACATTAGCATGTTGCTAGCTAATGACACAATGCTTAGTGGTAAACTGGTGCACATACTTTACACATACATTTACAAAAATCATGTATTTTTAATTTAACAACAACAACAAAAAAATCTGTACTTTGCATTATTGGTTGTAAAATATGTTTTCAACTAATTTACCTTCTTGAATGCATATTTTTCCACAAGTTCGTAAAGATACATGCAGTGATATCTTAAAATGTGGCTGAAATTTAATATAAAAAGAGGCCTTTCAAAAAATGAAAATTCTGGCATTATCCAAAACCTTTGACTTTAATTCTTGTGTGGAACAGAAAAATAGATATTTTTAAAAACGTCTCAGTGTTTTTGGTCCAGTCAGTTGGGTCCATTGTTGTTTTGAATCCCATTGACTTTCTCAGTATGAGGAAAAACAGTTCTTCAGAATATCTTTTTGTTTGTGTGTGTGTCCCACAGAATAAAGAAAGTCGTACATGTTTGGAATGACATGAACTACTGTGGGTGGCCTGTTTAAAATTCCCTTTTATACAAAATATTAAAAAAATGGATTTGTCAGAACGTGTAAATGCAACATGCTGCACAGAGTATGTGCATTTTACTTACGCAAAAGAAGCAAAGTGAATTCATTTCTGACCCTTCCCCTTCCAGAAACCCTCTTGCCTTTACAGTATATTTCTTACCAGTATTGCCAATGAGCGCAAGCCACATTGTGTGGGAGGGACACACATACACACTCCAACTCCGCCACACACACTGGTGTTGATTATAATAGTGTATCGGGGTTTGCTCTAACACCTCTGCCTACGGAGCTCTCCCTCGAGTCTGCAAAAACCTTTCAAACAGAACTCTTAATTAGATGGAACAGAGGTCATCTAGAACCAGATCACAAGGACACACAAATACACTCCCACACAAACACTTCCTTCCTTCCCTCTTTTTCTCTAATAAATAACATAGACATTAGCACTTATCAGAAGCTGAACTTTCTGTCTGATAATGAACTGGGAAAAAAAGTCGGCCTGTCACATTCATTGCTTTTAAAACGCATTCACATTTCACAGCTTGTTGTGAGTGAGATCCAGGCAGTCAAGCCGTACGTATTCATGGGTTCACCACCAGCTCAAACGTTCATTCACCAGACAGATTACAGAAATCCTCAGCAATTTCCCCAACACTGTTGTGTGGTACTCGAACAAATCCACACATATTAAATCCATCTGTGTCTCAATCTTTTCCCGGCCCGCTCAGGTGAATGAGAACAGTTGTCATAAATTTGAAGCCAATCTGAATGTGTGTCAACGCTTGCGTGTTTTCATGCATCCTGGAGTCTTATGCGAGCTTATGTGTTGGTGGATATCCGATTCTTCCTGTTTAATGAGACAGATTTAACCTTCGCAGACGTTGCCGATTTTAAGTATCAGAGTCAGAAAAGGAGATCTCTCATAGCATGATTTGTCTTTAATACCTGGAGCAAGCTATCCATTAGCATTCCAATACATCCCAATGGCAGTTGCTTGGCTGGTGCAGGACCTATATGCAGTATGGCATTTAAATCTGTCATCTTTGCCAGTTTTGAGCCATTCACCTAAGATGTTACTCGCATAAATACTAGGGCTGTCAGTTTAACGCGGTAACTTAATTATTTAGTTATGAAAAAATAACGCGATTAAAATATTTTAAACGCAGTTATCGCACTGGCCCCGCCCCCAGACCTGTACTTCATCTTACATTTCACACAGCTGACTGTTGACAAATATGATGCAGGGAAACAACCCCATAAACAAAGTTATGCCCTAAAATTCAAGATATTGGGGCAAAAATGCTCCTGTATGAGTTTTTGTCTCATATTTATCACATGATAAGAGATATCACACGAGCAGCGAGAGCAGTATCACACGAGTGCTGTTTTTGTCCCGAATATCACAAGTGCAAACGTGATTTTAGCCTATACAACAGTTCAGTAAATAAGTTGATATTGTGTTATATTTTAAACACAACATTGTCTGTTTTTGCTCAGTTTTGCCAACAAAAAAATTACCTATAAAGCCATAGCAGAACTGTTGTGCGTGGGTGAGGAACACAGCGGTGTTTAGTTTCTGACTGAATTTATGTTGAATCAAATGAAATATTTCTACTATTTGTAATGTCTACTTAATACTTTCTCATTTAACACAAAATAGCTTTAAATAATCTTTTGGGGGTATTTTCACAGCCAAAATTAATTTAGATTAATCGCAGCACCCTGTAATTAATTTGATTAAAAATTTTAATCGACTGACAGCCATAATAAACACTAGGCCTACTCATCTGAATAGACTAAGATGACTTTTGGATCTAGAGTTACAGCATCAGCCAACCATTAGGGTCTATCTGGAGCTTGCTAACTAACTAAACCTTAACCAGCTGTGTCAGACAGACATTATTTTCTATTACTGATGCCCCTTGTTCGTTTTCTCTCTCTCTCGTGTAGGTGCGAGCCAGTGCGATCGCTCAAGATGCTGATCAGAACTATGACTACGCCTCAAACAGTGTGATTCTGCATCTAGACGCTGGCGATGAAGTCTACATCAAACTGGATGGTGGCAAAGCCCATGGGGGCAACAACAACAAATACAGCACATTCTCTGGCTTCATTCTTTACGCCGACTAAATGTGAGCGCAGAGGAAAAGCAGTTGGACAGAAAGAAATATAGCGAAAGGAAAGTGGAAGTGAAGGAAGGAGCATTTAACATCCCAGTGCTTTATTTGACCAGGATCTCTCCATTGCTTCAGCACACATTTTTACAGAAAGAGACTCAGTGGAAAGAGGGTTCAGTAGCTTCTCGTCGATTCACCTTATTGATTGATAAAAGACAAGGAAATAAAGTGAAAAAAGTGATGTTTTTCTCTTTCGGTTTTGGAAGGGCATTTTTTTCTTTCTTGTTCAAGACTCCAAGAGTGACTGGCAGAGATCTTTAACCTCATCCTCATGTGCTTTTCCTCAGTAAAACTCTTTTTGCCCACATATATCTAATGTTAAAAATATCCCTGACAACCTGTGGAAAAAGTATTTTGCTTTTGAAGGATATGTGGATCTGATGACAACTTGTGTATTCATATAATTCTAACGCTTGTGTCCGATTTCTCCTTACCTCTATATTGGACACAGCACCCCCTGTTGGCTATCGTTGGTAACTGGTTTGCATCTGCATTCATTCCGTATATGTTGTACTCTGTTGGGACTGCAGTAGCTGATGATCGGTGTGAATGAATGTTATTCCTTACAAGCACTTGATACTCAATTTAGACAACTGATACTCTGCTACTCTCGCGACTCCTTTCCTCCCCTGTCAATTAGCACTCGACCCTAATCTCGCTCCTCTCAGTCACTTTCTGCCCCTCCAGAAACACCAGATGACTTATAATAGTCTAAACTCTTTTTTTTTTTTTTACGAAAGAGACGGCTTAAAGGATGCTGATGTTTTAGTGTTCGTTAACTTACTGTAGAATGAATGGAAAGCCTGTGATGAACACAAAAATGGGATATTTTTCTGAAGCTAAATTAAAAAAATATATACAAAAAGTTCAAATGAAAACATAACAATAGAGTTTGGCAAAGATTCTGTGCTATTTTAAATTATAAAAACCACCCAGCCACACTATTACTACTTTATAGCAATTATTATTTATAATCTGAACATTACGGCGAAATTCAGACGTCAGACGTGATGGCTTAAAAAGTATTGATTTTGAAGAGGGCTGGAGGATGAGTTGAGGTGCTGTTGAGAGGCTTCACTTGTCACTCAATCATTCCTGCTAGCCCGCGGGCAATGCAACACAAAATAACAAAAGGGGTACTTATTTTTCTGAAGCTAAATTAAAAAAATATATACAAAAAGTTCAAATGAAAACATAACAATAGAGTTTGGCAAAGATTCTGTGCTATTTTAAATTATAAAAACCACCCAGCCACACTATTACTACTTTATAGCAATTATTATTTATAATCTGAACATTACGGCGAAATTCAGACGTCAGACGTGATGGCTTAAAAAGTATTGATTTTGAAGAGGGCTGGAGGATGAGTTGAGGTGCTGTTGAGAGGCTTCACTTGTCACTCAATCATTCCTGCTAACAAATGCAACAACATGCAGTGCGAATATTTACACGGTAATATTTTATTCCGGTTGGACGAATGAATGTGAGAAAATGAGGTTTATTTGTAAGTGTGCACGTGCGTTTGTGAGTGTGAGCGTGTGTGGTGTGTGTGTGGTGTGTGTGTGTGTGTATCTGTACCAACACCACAGAGAAACATATTTGTCTTTGCCACATTATTGGTTTGAGAAATGTTTTATGCTTTAGCCGGTCAAAGATGTGATATAGAGCCAATGAGATTGCATCAGACACGTTTAGCTAAGCCTCTACAGAGAAGATATAAAAGAAACAATAAAGCTGTAAATTAAATAAATCTATGCTATGTTTGTCAGTCCTACTCTATCTTTTGGAAATGTTGAATAAATTTAAATAACAAATGGGATTTTTGGAGTCGTTTGTGCTGTAATGATTTTTTGTTCAATGCGAGAAAACAGTTTTTGGGAAACAGAAACCCATTTGCATAAATCTTCCAATTTATCTAATACCTCACATAATAGGCTATTTAATGTATGCTTTAGTCATTTCAAATTGCATCAGAATAAATAGGAAGGCAATGAAGATTCACGTTTGTGCCTCTGCTTCTTTTCCATCCACAGATTTCTTCCTCCCATCTCTCTATTTTTATCTCGTACCTGTCACCTGGCCTGACTCACAAAAGCACATAGGGAAAAAACACAGCTGTAGACTTAACAAAAGCTTTCATTAAGTGTGCCTCATTGCTTGATTCACGTTGTCACCTCTGTTGCATCTCAGGACATTTTCTTCCAGAGGACACATTCAAACAGCCAGGGCTGGTGTTCAGAGCAGTCGCTCCCACTGAGACAGGAGAAAGAGAGAGAGATGTTGGCAGATATTTGCAAAATACATCACATCAAGTGATATTCTGAGAGGGTTTTAAATGAAGGTGCAGTTCTGCTCCTAAGCTGACGGCAACTGCAAGGTTTACCTTTTAAAAAAATAATAAAAGGCATCATAAAAACATTGCAGGGTTTTTTATATTCCACAAGACAACTGATTGTAAAGATATCATCTTGTTCAAAAGTTTACATGCATGAGTTTTTGTTTTGTCCTGAGCAGAGAAGGTGCCTACTGTTCTTAAGAAAAATCCTCCAAATACTGCAAGTCTCTCGTTATGTTTTGCACATTTGAATTTTTTCATATAATGGCTATATGATACCGAGATCCAGATTTGCCAGACGTTACAAAATATTTAGAAAGGCATTCAGAGGGTATAAACAAAGTTTCAAAAAGAAAAAAAAAAGTGTAAATTAAATTATCTTTTTATTGTGAAGTATATTAAAAATATTTACGGAGCTTCTTCAGGGTAGTACTACATCTTAAAATAAAAAAAGTTCTTTTATACAATTTCATGAAAATTATTTATATAATTTAATTTTAAAGAATTTTATTGTCATAGCTTTTAAATTTTGATCTCTTTAGAATAAAAACATCTACGCAGCTTATTTTGCAAGGGGAATGTGAACTCGGCAGAAGCATTGTAAATCATGAAATCTTTTCATTAAAATAGTTCATGACGTAAACTGAGATTGCAAATTCCCCAACCAGATAATCTCAATTCCCATGTTTAGTTCCAGCATTTTTTTTTTCTACAACTAACATTGTTGTCTTGTTTCTTTCAGTTTCCCCGCTCTGGTCCTCTTGTGTGCTGAGAGTCTTTTCTCATTCTAAACTCTCTTTACTGAACATCAGCATAGACGCCTGACAATATCATGGGTCAGAAGATCCTTTTATTTTCCCTCCGTTTCTCTCTCTCTGAACGAAACGGCGCTATTCACACACACCATGTACTTGGGCATCTCTAGGGAGCCACTGGAATACAAGATAAAACAACAGCAACAGACATCCTGTGCTCCTCTCTTCCTTCATGAGCTCTAACCTTCCAGAGATCGACACCTCCAGACTATTGTCCTGGGATCTGTCCTGCTCCAAACTGCCATCAAAGAGCTTCTGAGTTTAGTCTGATCACAGAGCAGTTTAAAGACTGTCAGACAGACAGCAATCCAGCTCAGAGGAATTCAGCACACCTGTTTGACAGGAACTGAAGCATTCACTGATTTCCAGCTTCCACACAGGAAGTGATGCTGTATCAAAATAGTTTACTTTCAGTTTTACACAATATTCTAATAATAGCTCAATAACAATGCCAACAATGGTTCTATTTCTATTATTTAAAATTTTTTAAAGATATTAAGTATTAATATCACTATAGTTATTTCAGTTATACACTGACTTTTACGAACAAGAAGAAATGTTCTTAATACATTAAAAACTGGATGTTTTGAATGTGTAAAAATCTTTAGAAATAATCATAATGGTTTCAAAATGATGAAATGTAATGTTCCCCTGACATTTGCATAACCAAGATCTGGTTTGCATAACATTGCATACCAAACCAAGACCTTCTCATAACATGGTAACACTTTATAATAACTTTCATGAATAAATCATTACAAAATATAGCCTAATCTAACAGCTTATCGTAAATTAATTATTCACATAGTTAGCAATATGAGATAATATGCTTGTTAATGTTAACTAATGTTCTTATTAAAAATTATCTAATGTTTAACATATTATTTAAGGTAAATGGAAATGTTACAATGTCATTAACGTTTCAAGTCGGCATCTGATCGTCACTTTTAAAAATGATATCGATCAAATGATTTTGACAGAAGGTTTACAATGATTAAAAGCTTCTTTAATAAAAAATTCTTAATCATTAACAAACATTATATAATGCTTTACTGATCAGTAGTTAATGTTTACAAAAGTCGTTACACTTTCAATTCATATGATCATACACTTTTTAAAAATCTACAAATGATTTTAAAAGAATTTACACAATGATTACAAGTTTATTTGTTAATGTACTTTTGAATGAGTTTATTTGTTAATGTACTTTTGAATTCTAAAAAATGTCATTAAACTTCAGTTCACATATGACTTAATGCTCTTTTTTTATACATTTTTACAAATGTGAAAACAAAAATAACAATTAGTAATTTTAAGCACTTCACAAACTCTCCATGTTAACATATTATTCATTAAATCACAGTCAGTAAAGGTCATATATTTGGTCTTTGTTTGTTGTGTAGACCTTTACTATTCGCATCTTAACAAATTATTTATTAATTATTTGTTTGTTTTTGCAGTACCCGATCTAAAGTGGAAACTCGTCAGCTATAAATGTTCATAAATGTCTACTAATCATTAGTACCCTTATGAGCAGTCATGTTAATGGCTAAATGTGTCCCAAACGACCTGAATTCAACATATTTTAACATCTTTACATATCATTTATTAATCGGTTGTTCATGTTTTTGCAGTACCCAACCTAAAGTTGAAATTATTCATCATTTGTAAATGTAAAATGGCATATGGCTTATGTTATTGTTGGCCAATCATTATTATATAAAAAGGTGGTGTTGTATAATAATTATTTTACTAAATAAATGGTAACACTTTACAATAAGGTTCATTAGTTAACATTAGTTAACATATGTTAGTGTCAAATGAACTAAATCATGAACCATACTGATAACATCCGCAGTTATTAAGCTTAGTTAATGTTAATTTCAAACAGTTACTAAGCTGCAAATTATTAAAATCAAAGGTGGTGCTTGTTTAACATTACGTTAGCGCTGGATTAGATTAAAAATGAAAACTGAACGTTTGATGAACCTAACGAGTGACTGTATTTTCATTAACTAACATTAACAAGGATTAATAAATACTGTAATAAATGTATTTTTCATTGTTTGTTCATGTTAGTTAATACATTAACTAACATTAACTAATGGAACCTTATTGTAAAGTGTTACCAAATAAATAAACAAACAAATTCAAAATAAATTCAGAAAAAATAAAAATGAATTATGTACACTTATTTTTGTATGAATGTTGCAGTTGACCGAATCAGAATCAAGTATTCCAATGAGCTGGACTGTGGAGCGCAGACCCAGCACAATGTGAAAAATCCAGCAGATCTTCAGGGAAGAAGCTCAGATTGGAAAGCCATGAATGTTCACAAGTGGTCCATGATAAAAAAATATGGTCTCAAACAATCCTGCAGCCTAGAGGGAACTTCTAATGTACTTAGACTGATTCTCAAGTGCAAATCTTCAGGCATCCTTTCATATGAACAGATGGAGGTTTATCTCTGGGAGATAATCTAAGGGCTGACGAGGCAGACAAAAGGGGAAATGATAATTGTGTGTGTGCATGTGTGATAGGAAAGGTGTTGTTGTGTCTGTATGAGTGTGTATGTTTTGTTTAAAGGCCACCGCATCACTGAGGGAGACTCACAGAGCCATCTGCCCAATTAGGCAATGCACCGGCCGCAACTCACTTCTTCAATTACCACACGGATCTCAAAACAACACACACACACACACACACACACACACACACACACACACACACACACACACACACACACACACACACCTGCATAGGGTCAACAGGAGAGGGAACAGCATCCACAAATATATTTGTGTGTATTCCAGCACAGACACACATACATTAGTGACTTTCTGATTCAAAGGTCAAAGTCACACAAGTCGAAGGCTCCTAATGTCAAGAAGTCACTGGTTTCCATGATGATGGCTGAAGTTTGGTCATCAATTTCTTGCTAGCTGAAAAGGCCACAGTGTCCTGACATGCTGGTTAGTTAAAGATCTACTGAATCCTTCTTAATAAATGTATGTGTGTGTGAGCCTAAAATAAATTAAGCACACGAGACATAGATTCATCTCCTGATATTCAACACTTTTAAACACATTTTCAAGAAATGTGCACCTTTAAAGTTCAGTGTATTTAATATAGGCTACTAAAGTAACTTTCCAACTGCTGGCAAAGGTAAATATTAATGCAATCTTTGTGTAATATTAGGAAGCTGTATTTATAGAGCTTAGATATTAACTGACATTTCACGAGGGAGAATCTTATGACAATAAACAGCTGATTGGCCAAGACTCTGCATTACATCATTCTCAAATATTCCTGTTCCAACCATTTCCCAAAAGAAATCTCTTATGCTTAAATGTTATTTGACTAATGAAGAACATTTCTATTTAATATGCTGCATTTTAAAATGTAATTTATTCCTATGATGGCAAAGCTGAATTGTCAAAAGCCATTACTCCAGTCTTTAGTGTCACATAATTCTTCAGAAATCATTCTAATATACCGATTTGCTGCTCAAGAAAAATATAATCTTCTTCTTCTTCAAAACAGTTTTGCGGCTTAATATTTTTGAGGAAACCATGATACGTTTTTTAGGAATCTTTTGAAAAATAAATATTTTGTAACTATAAATGTCCTTACTGTCACTTTTCTTCTATTTAATTCATCTTTGCTGAATAAAAGTTTTCATTTCTTTCAATGCATAATACATATCCACGTATACACACACAATACATAATGTATATGTATTATAAATAACACACTATATATAGCACTCCTGACAGTGCAAGTTGTTCCAAACGAATACATTTTGTCAAATGAAGTGAACTTCTACGGATACAACTCTGTTGAGTGTGTCGGGAGCAGTGAACACTGTAGATGGGAACACGGTTTGGGTGATGAATACTCTTACAATGCACTCCATTGAAAACCTAAACGAAAAAGAGACAGATAAACAGAGAGAGAGATCCAGTGCTGTGACTATGAGTGTCATACATCCGCTCCACACACCTCCTGAACCCAATGTGATTATGGCACATCCCTCTGCAAACACACTGATAACCACAAAAGCAGAAGTGTTTGCCTCTGGCTTCCTGACGGATGGGTCATCACAAAAGCATTCATCTGTATTTGGGCACCACCAAGCAAGGCATCATGGATCACAGCAGCGCTGCACAAACATGTTTCCGGCTACTAGAATGAGAGGGGAATCCAGCGGTATTAATAATTTGTCTTAATTGATAGTCAAATGTGTTGATTATGCAGTTTTCCTAGCAGATTGCAGGATCTGAAATGTATTTTTAATAAAGCTAATCCACACTTAATCCATCTTTTTTTATTATGAAGCTACTGTGCCAAAAAAAAAAATCCTGTGAAATGGGAGTTGAACTAGATTCAGTGTAACACAGAAGCCAGGTTTATGCTCTTGATGCAACATAGGCTCATTGGAAAAATGTACAATTCACTGCAGTTTCCATTTGAAATGAACACTAGAGACAGTAAAACACCAACAACTTTTATTCCTTTTCACACAAATTATGATTAGCAGATAATCAGTTAATGAAGACTAATTTTCACCAGATCCTTGCACAATACTGTTATCACCCAAAAACACCTTTACCATAGAGCATGATTTATAAACTAATACATTTTAACATTTGCATAATTTGCATGCTTTTCCAACTTGGTAAACTTGCTGGGTAGCACACCTCGTACAACGTTGCATTTGCAATGAGGAGAGCTCGGGTACGAGTCCAGTGAGACACAGTTTGACAAAAGACCAGACAAAAAGGTAAAATGGAATGGTTACCTCAGCAAATGCATGTATAACTAACATTATTGGTTGGGTTTAGTATGGGTGGTACAGTATTTTAGCATGAACCTTTTAGCACCACTCATGGGCCACTGGATTTCCGAAATGCTGTGATAAGTGCGTCAACTAACGTTATAAAATGCTAGTCATGCTTATATGTTTTGGAGAAAACTGAACATGATTTTTTAGTGCTACTCACTGGATATTTCACATTGAAACTGTCGCAAAACATACAAGAAGCAGCGTTAAAGGCGTCACAGGAACGTATTTTTCATGAGCCTTGATTGCTGTTATTTGTGTCCGACAACTCCATCCATTTCTCAATAACCTACTGTTAATTTCATTCATTGGCTCTTTTGTGTTTCATTAGCATATCTGTGTTCAGGCAACAAAGAACAGCAACCCCACACAAAGGCCTAATATTCAGTTTGACCCTACTTTGATTTGATTTGACATTACTTGAGTGCAAGCAATTATGAACTTTTGCCTGTTTGTAGCATTTCTGGCTGGCGGCAAAGGGACAAGACTGATGTCTTTACCCTGCTGCTCGGCCGTGTACGCTCTTAATGGAGGTCAACATCAAATACGACCTCTCAGCATCCGTGCCTAATGAAAACAAGTGTGTGCGTGAGTGTTTGAAGTGCGTGAAAGTCCTATCACACGCCATAATCCAAACACATCCTGAATTCCGCATGCACTGTCAACAGACTTAAGCAGAGTGCACACAATCCACTGAAGGAGTAAAGGGCAGCCTCTGACTTTGATAAAGGCCAGCCTTATCTCGCTCTCTGCTTCTCTTTCTCTTGCCTTCTCATTCACGTTTGTACATGTTGCCCTTAATCTTGCTGTTACACAATGGCATCCACAGACCCATGTGATTATGCATGATGGCAGTTTAATGCCAAGGAGATCAAGCATTTCATACAAAAATATGTATGAACTTCTTCTAAGAGGTTGTGTTAAAAGTTATGTCATAATCATGAAGATTTCAAAATGAGCTATTTTGTCTTGGTGGACAAAAAAAAAGGTTTGGCTGGTTAGCAAGCCCCTGCTGGTAGATGCTGTAACTACACCGCTGTTTTTTTTTTTTTCCAAAAATCGCGTTCCCATTGGCACTTTTTGAAAATTAGCAGTATATTCTGACTAAATACTTTTTTTTTTTTTTTTTGCAAGCAACATACTCTACTATCAAAGAGACATCCTATATGCTCACAATTGTGCATTATCATGATTCACAAAATACCAGTAAACCAGAACTATATTTAATTTAAGATAACTGTTTTAAAATTAATTCCTGTGATGGTAAAGCAACATTCAGCATCATTACTCCACTCTTCAGTGTCACATGATCCTTCAGAAAACATTCTAATATACTTATTTGCTGCTTAAATATATAATAGCGTATAATATAATTAATATAATAATATAATATAAATATAATTAATATAATATAATAACTATAAAAATATATCTGAGGAATGCCCATGCATGTCAGTGGCCTGTGGAGTTATGTGTTGACCTCCTCTAAGAACATGTTCCTGTCCATCCCCTCTGTGCTGCTTTAGCCCCAGGATAAGGCTAAATCACATTAGTGTTTGCCAGCAGAAATGCTGAGTTGGGCATTCGACTGACCCACTGCCTGACTCCCACAAACACACACACAAACTCACAACACATCTTCCATGGCAGCTCACAAATACACACACTCACAGCTGGTGTCAGATTTAACACAATGACCTTTGTGGCATGGTTTGTCGCGGAATCCTAACGCAGTGTGCTCTAGAATCAATGCATTACTTGTCAGTCTGACACAAAATATTGCTCAAGTACTTCCTTTTTACTTTTCTTTGTACTGGTGCACAAAGGTCAAGGACGTGTCTCAGAAAGGTCAGCGCTTCAGTGCCAGTCTGGAAACCACAACTTATTCTGCTGTAGCTGCAGACATCTGCTATAGCATATCGATACTCCCGGACTACTAGCTCAGCTTAGTCTCCAAAATGTAGCATTCACAGTTGTTATAGATTCAGCTTTTTATATATATTTATCTGTACTGAAACCATGATAATAACAGCACTGCAGACTAGAGAGTTTCAGCACCATGGACAGTGACAAAACTGAATTGCTCACTATGTGTCTAACATTGAATCCATCCATCAGGCAAGTCCAGAAAAAAAAGACATCACGTGCAGTTAAGAGTCAGGGAAACAGCAGCAGTTCTGTGACTGCGTTAGTGTGTGTGTTTGTGCTCATTAAAAGTAAAGAGGGGCTCCTCATGCATCAGTGTCCAGGCCAGAAGTGAGTAAGTCAGTCAGAGCAGCACAGCTATTTTAATGCATGCACTTCTTGTGTAAATAACAGTGCACACACTGCACATCCACACACACACATATACTTACACTAACACCACCTTCATTCATGGATATTATGACTACTGTGCATTTTAAAATAAAATGTGCTGGTGTGCACACTCTGTGTTTGAGACAGTGGGTCTTAATGACTAACCATTCATCCGTACACATTTGTGCATGAAATGTGTGTGCGAACCAAACCATGATTCACTGATAATTTTCTGGAAAAAAAGAAGGAACATCTTCATAGAGTGTCATATGCTGGCTGAAAGTGACGACAGGCTGGTGAAAAAACTTTGTGTGGAAAGCCCTTATATGGAGATGGTCAGGGTGTATTTTATGCAAATGAGTAACCTCTGGCACGCAGCCGCTCATTTAGTATACTCCAAATTCATTAACATTAGAACAACATTAAGAAGAACATTCATGTGTGTATTAGGTGGAAATGTTTCATTAGAATTAAGTTCTCCTGTGCATGTAAATACAAACAATTGATATAAGTGAATGAGACCCAGTGTTCCTTCATGTTCAAGAAGAAGGTGAGAAGAGGAAAAGGGTCGAGAGCCCCAGAACTATGCCTACCCCTTATACAAACCGTTTTACACTTAAGATTTCCATAAGCAAGTTTGTCTGTTTATTAATCCAGCATTTTTCTCCACACTATAGGCAAAAACGGACCTGCACACACACACACACCCTCTCAGAGGCTAAGATGCATGTCTGGTCTATAACAGATTCTGAATTTCTGATCCTACTGAGATCTGAGACCCAAAGCAAGCCATCTGATAATTATGCACATTTTAATCAGTCATATCCCTTTCTGCCAGTAAAGCTCTGTGTATATGTGACTCTGTATGTGTGCGTGTTTAAAAGATGGGGAAGGGATTGGAAAATGGAACTGAACCATGAACACACTTGGGGTACAGAAAAAAGTAAGTGCATCTATGTGCGTGTGTAACAAAGTCAAGG
Organism: Sinocyclocheilus anophthalmus; assembly: GCA_018155175.1. NCBI lineage: Eukaryota > Metazoa > Chordata > Actinopteri > Cypriniformes > Cyprinidae > Sinocyclocheilus > Sinocyclocheilus anophthalmus. The sequence continues at coordinate 29,661 of JADLZN010001501.1, read as the reverse complement.
GTAAAAAACTACTAAACTAAAGTGGACCTCGGGCCCCTGTAAGACTTATTAACCTTTCCCCCCCCCTGCTTTCTTCCGTCTCTTCTCTCTCTCTCTCTATACTCTGGGTCTCATTCCTCTCCTCTAATCCCACATGCTCAGACGTAGCAGGTAAATTGACTTTTCAGTGACAGACACAGGGGCTTTTCTTTGGAGCTTGACGGCAGTAGCCGCGTTCCTCACCTGTGACAGAGCATGTATACGGCTCACATCACTGCTCCATTCTCAGAGCTGCTGCTATTAGCTCCAGATCACTGCTGCCATTAAAGCAACCTCTGGCTAAAACAGCACTCCGACCGTCATCACCCCCTTCACACACACCACACACACACACACACACACATCACACACACACAAACACACAGAGCCCAAATAAAGCAACCACCCCTACCACTCAGGACAATGATCTGTCCACAATTCTCATCCAATGTTGCTTTGAAATTGCAAAAAAAACACTCCTTATTTTTATGTAGAATGAACCATTAAATTTACAACAAAAACTTCCAGTTTCAATTTATATTAAAATATGTAGTGTAGTTCTCTAAAGAAATAAAGGAATGAACATTTCTTTGTGGAACGTAAAGGTCCTTCTATGGCAACAGGCTACAGAACTCTTGATGAATCTATGAATCTATAATGAATCTTTATTTTTTGAAAGTGTAACAGTATCAGATGAAAGTAGATTACTTCAAGAGATTACACATGAACACAAATATTCTTACACATTAACATGACTATACATGAACATTCTAATTTTGTTGCATTGTGTTACATCACGTTGTTTGGTTTAAGTGAGTGCACATATGGTATGAGGCCAAAGAGCTCAAAGGACCACTGCGAAAGAAACTTGAGACACATGCCACTCTATTCCTCTTCCTGTTTGAGGGAAATCTAAGCCCCATCTATCCTGCTGAGCTCGAGCTGTATTTCAGACATGCATGAAAATCCGCATGCATGCGCACACGTGCACACACCACGCAAACATTTTTTCCCCGTGGATGAGCTGGAATCAGCCAAATGTGTTTCACAGTTTATTCCATTACTTCATTGCAAACAGCTCTCACGGCAGCGGAAATAGAGAAGACACCCAGATACACAATGTTTTGTGTGTGTGTGTGTGGTCATATCAGGCATCCATTTTCCCCTCTAATTGCACAGGATTAGAAGACGTTTGCCCAATTTAAGCAACAAGGAATGGCTGTTTAATCATTTGTCTAATTGCTGCCAACTTGCTTCCTGAATCTCTCCATGGGCTGCATGCACTCTGTGAGTGAGTATGTGTGTGTTTGAGAAAGGTGGTGAAAAGATATATGTTCATCTACGTCTGTGTTCTTCCAGGAGTATAGGTGTTTGCTAAGCCTGGTTCCCCTGATCATGCAGCTTTCTTCTCCTTCTCTTCTAGCAGCTGTAATCTAAGACTCGTACAGTAATTTAGACAGTAGACAAATCTGTTGTGCTTTCTTAGCATAAACAGTGTCAACAGAGCCATGTGGTGCTCGGCTGTAACGAATGGACCTGCATATGAAGTCATCAGTGCAGCCGTGTACGATAGCTAGCAAAACCCTCCTAGGGACCAATTGGAATAAGTTGCTATTTGGTGCACTTTGCCTTGTGTGCTAATTGTATAGGTGCTTGTGAGAAACGACTCTCAAACACAAAGCATTCACCATTCCATATTTCCTAAGATATTTAGAACTTACATTAGATTTACACTTCTTATTTCTGACTTTAAAAGAATATTAAAAGTGTAGTTGGGCACTTAAATGTGTGCCATGTTCCAACGCTTCCCTTGATTTATGAACAAGTTTTACACGGAATTAAACCAGTGAATTGGGTAGGGGGGCCAATTTACGTAACTGTGTGGTTTTCAGCACAAAAATCTGCATCTAACAAAATAACGACTTAAATAACAGTCTGTTACTGACACAAAACGAAACTCTATGTTAAGAGGAAATAGATATATATAGATTATTATGATATTCTTCCTTAGTATTTTTGTCTTGTTTTCTAGTATAAATATCTAAAAATTCTTGAATCGGGATGCATTTTCTTGACAAGTAAAATGATTTAAGATATTTTGTCTTGTTTTCTGAAAAAATTATCAAATTTTTGTTAGTTTTTGTGTAAAACAAGTAAAAATATCTGCCAGTGGGGTAAGAAAAATAATCTTAATTCAAAGGCTAAACAAGATTATTTTTCTTACCCCATTGGCAGATATTTTTGCTTGTTTTAAGCAAAAAACTAACAAAATTTGAACAATGTTTTCAGAAAACAAGACAAGTCATTTTACTTGTCAAGTAAATGCATCCCGATTCAATAATTTTAGATTATTATACTAGAAAACAAGACAAAAATACTAAGGAAGAATAATATTTGTTTTATATTTAAGACAGAGAGGGATTTATTAATTAATTAATTCAGGCAAAACATTTGCAAAACAGAAAAAAACGATATACTGTTAATATATATACTGTTAATATTTAAAAATGGAAAACATAATATTTTAATTGGGATAATATTTCACAGTATTACAGATTTTACTGTATTTTTCATCAAATAAATTGGCAGATTGAGAAAGTCTTTGCCAGTTTTGTAAGCAATATGCATCAGACAGTCAGTGTGCCTTTGGTTGCTGAGACAACGCTTGCAGTTATTGAGGAGAACTGACTTCATATACGTGCACTAAAAAAACTGTTGGTTAAAAGTAATTACAGAAATAGCCCAGGAAAGTCAAGTTACTTGTGAGAAAAGTTATCACATCTGTAAATGTTACTTGATTTGAAATTTTGCTAATTAAATGTATACATTTAAGTGTGACTTCAGTGTCTAAATACTTTATAGGGCCTTCTTTATAGGATTTTTGTATATACAACTGTTTTGGTCAGCAAATCCATTTCTCCGTCCTGTCCTTCTGTTTTCTACCCCTCTCACTTCTCAAACGAAACTCCATATTTTTGTCTGTTTGTTTGTCAGCATGTCTCCACTGACATGCTTTCATGCGATTTTATCACACAGCACCAGCAAAAAAGTTCCCGTTGCTCAAATCTCTGTGACTCACACTCATACGCTCAGATTGATGTGAACATTCAGAGCTGTCTGTGTCTCTCTCATGCTGTATGTGATTCAGGATGATAAGTAGAAAACCAGAGTCGTCGCCGAATTAACATAAAGGTCACGTAAAGAATCATTTCTCATCTTTCTGCCCATCCTTTCTTCTTTCACTCAGCCTATCTTTCGAAACATGGCATCTTCCAGTACAAATACCTAAACTTTCTTAAATCAATATACATTTACTTGATAAGCAAAATGCAATAAAATGTTAAATCTTGTTAAAAAAAAATGCCAATAGGGTCAGAAAAATAAATGTTTGAATTAAGTTAATTTTTTCTACCCTACACTGGGAGATTGTTTTTAGGCTTAAACTCACTTCATTTTGATATACTGTATTTTTTTTTTGCTTGCCATTTTGCTTCCATCTTCATTTAAGAATGTTTAGACATTTGTACTGGATAACAAGAAATACTAAATAAGAAAATAATTTTATTTGAAATGCAATGGCCATTTTAATAACATTAATAAGTGTGGGTATAATCATTAAGTGTGATATAACAAAGCAGTTTTCCCCCTTGTAACGGTCTTGTAATCTTTCTTGTAATCATTGTACTAAAGAAAAGTATTACTATATTATCCAGAAAATATTGTTTCCTTTTTTATAAAGTATATTTTTCTACCCACTATTGAGTGGTTAGATGTAATGTACACACCTTTAAAAAATAAAGTTTGCTTTTATTTCTTTCTGTTAACACTAAGGCTGTAAAGATGAAAACATATCTGTGATTAATGTCATGATTTGAAATAAAATGATTTTAAAAATCAATTAAATTACATTTTAGTGATAAAATTGTTTTAAGACAATATAAAAAAACATCCCCTTGTTTGAAAACTGTAGGTCACACTGGTAAGAGAAATGTGGTTTCTAAATCAGTTTGTGAATCTCTCCATGTACGCTGATTAATTAGTCATTTGTTTGTTTCCTTTCTGAATATCTCTTTATCCTATTATAGTCTCTCTCTCCGGGTCTCATTCGCTCACACTCCCTGTTCTCCCCTGCACCCCCTCCCTTGTCACCAGCAGTTCAATTAACTGCTCAGGCATTAGCTCACAGACACTTTGGCTGGCTGTTAATTTAAATCAGCCGTCACATTATACTTGCCTCATATTCATCACCTTCTCATAACCTTGTCATTCCTCTGACAAACTTCCTTCCCCTACATCTCTGCCTCTCTATTTTAGTCACCATCACGGCCACTAAGACTCCCAGCCAGTAGTTAACACTGTGGCAACATTAAAGAGCTCATGAGGAATGTTTGGGAGCGAAAAACATCTTTCATGATGCTGTGATGTAGGGAGACATTTATCCAGGCACGGATGTGTCAGACGAATATTCTTGACAGCAGCGGCCCGTCAGTGGAGGCACAGGGGGATGAGCTTCCTCAAAAATATATTCAAAATGACCGTAACTGCTGTTTAATTAATTTAAATACTTACTTGCTAATGTGTTCTTGCATGAAACTGAATGCTATGGTGATCCAGCAGCGCACAACACAATGAAATCTCCACAACACAACGAAATTAGTCCTGTGCGTTGGGGTGGGCTTTGTTTGTTGTGTTGCACTTGTTTTCTGTTTTGTTGGCTAATTTTCGTTGTGTTGGGACCCCGGGCTTGTTTTGTTGTGTTGTTTCTTGTTTCTGTTGTGTTTTGCTAATTTTGTGGTGTTGCAGCTTATTTCCGTTGTGTTGCAACTTGTTTCTGTTGTGTTGTGCTAATTTCGTTGTGTTGCGGCTTGTTTTTTTGTGTTGGGGCTTGTTTCTGTTGTGTTGGGGCTTGTTTTTGTTGTGTTGTGGCTTATTTTTGTTGTGTTGGGGCTTGTTTTTGTTGTGTTGTGGCTTGTTTTTGTTGTGTTGCAACTTGTTTCTGCTGTGTTGTGCTAATTTCGTTGTGTTGGGGCTTGTTTCCATTGTGTTGCGACTTGTTTCTGTTGTGTTGCGACTTGTTTCTGTTGTGTTGTGGCTTGTTTTTTTGTGTTGTGGCTTGTTTCTGTTGTGTTGTGGCTTGTTTCTGTTGTGTTGTGGCTTGTTTTGTTGTGTTGTGCTAATTTCGTTGTGTTGTGGCTTGTTTTTGTTGTGTTTTGGCTTGTTTCCATTGTGTTGTGCTTTTTTTGTTGTGTTGTGGCTTGTTTTTGTTGTGTTTGCACACTTGGTTCTCTGCTGTTTGTGCTAATTTTGTTGTGTTGTGGCTTGTTTTTTGTTGTGTTGTGGCTTGTTTTTGTTGTGTTGTGGCTTGTTTTTGTTGTGTTGCGACTTGTTTCTGTTGTGTTGTGGCTTGTTTTTGTTGTGTTGTGGCTTGTTTTTATTGTGTTGCGACTTGTTTCTTTTGTGCTGGGCTAATTTCGTTGTGTTGGGGCTTCTTTCTGTTGTGTTGTGGCTTGTTTCCACTGTGTTGCGGCTTGTTTCCGTTGTGTTGCGACTTGTGTCTTTTGTGCTGGGCTAATTTCGTTTTGTTGGGACCAAGCTTCTTGCTTCTGTTGTGTTGTGCTAATTTTGTTGTTTTGTGGCTTGTTTCCATTGTGTTGTGTTAATTTCGTTGTTTTGTGGCTTGTTTTTGTTGTGTTGTGGCTTGTTTCTGTTGTGTTGTGCTAATTTCGTTGTGTTGTGGCTTGTTTTTGTTGTGTTGTGGCTTGTTTCTGTTGTGTTGTGCTAATTTCGTTGTGTTGGGGCTTGTTTTTGTTGTGTTGGGGCTTGTTTTTGTTGTGTTGGGGCTTGTTTTTGTTGTGTTGGGGCTTGTTTTTGTTGTGTTGGGGCTTGTTTTTGTTGTGTTGGGGCTTGTTTTTGTTGTGTTGCAACTTGTTTCTGCTGTGTTGTGCTAATTATGTTGTGTTGCATCTTGTTTCCGTTGTGTTGCGGCTTGTCGTTTCCGTTGTGTTGCGACTTGTTTCTGTTGTGTTGGGCTAATTTTGTTGTGTTGGGGCTTGTTTCTGTTGTGTTGTGGCTTGTTTCCGTTGTGTTTTGGCTTGTTTCCATTGTGTTGTGATAATTTCGTTGTGTTGCGACTTATTTTTGTTGTGTTTTGGCTTGTTTCCATTGTGTTGTGCTTTTTTTGTTGTGTTGTGGCTTGTTTTTGTTGTGTTGCAACTTGTTTCTGCTGTGTTGTGCTAATTATGTTGTGTTGCATCTTGTTTCCGTTGTGTTGCGGCTTGTTTTTTTTGTGTTGTGCGACGGTTTTTCGTGTTGGCGACTTTTTTCTGTGTGTTTGGGCTTGTTTTTTGTTTGGGTAGGGCTTGTTTTTTATTGTGTTGCGACGTGTTGCTTTTGTGTCTGGCAATTTCGTTGTGTGGGCTTCTTCTGTTTTGTGTTGTGGCTTGTTTTTTGTGTGTTGTGGCTGTGTTTTTATGGGGTTGCGACGTGTTTCTCTTTTGTGCTGGCTAATTTGTTGTGTTGGGCTTCTTTCTGTTGTGTTGTGCTTGTTTTTGTTGTGTTGTGCTTGTTTTCCGTTGTGTTTCGACTTTTTCTGTGTTTTGTGCATTTCGTTGTGTTGCAAGCCAGTGTTGATCCTGTTCATACAACTTGTCAATTTAACATATTATTTATTGAATGGTTACATTTTATTTTAAGGACCAATTTTCACTATTAACTAGTTGCTTAATAGCATGCATATTAATAGCATATTGGCTATTTATTAGTCTTAAAGCACATATTCTGCATAACCTAAACTTAACAACTACCTTACTACTATTAATAAGCAGCAAATTAGCAGTTTATTAAGGCAAAAGTCATAGTTAACGGTTCGTTAATAGCAAGAATTGGACCTTAAAATAGAGTGGGACCGAATGTTGATATGCATATACAGTGGGGAAAAAATGTATTTAGTCAGCCACCCATTGTGCAAGTTCTCCCACTTAAAAAGATGAGAGGCCTGTAATTTTCATCATAGTTATACCTAAACTATGAGAGACAAAATGAAAAAAAATCCAGAAAATCACATTGTATGATTTTTAAATAATTTATTTGCAAATTATGGTGGAAAATAAGTATTTGGTCAATAACAAAATTCTCAATACTTTGTTATATACCCTTTTTTTGGCAATGACAGAGGTCAAACGTTTCTGTAAGTCTTCACAAGGTTTTCAAACACTGTTGCTGGTATTTTGGCCCATACCTCCATGCAGATCTCCTCTAGAGCAATAATATTTTGGGGCTGTCGCTGGGCAAAATGGATTTTCAACTCCCTCCAAAGATTTTCTATGGGGTTTAGATCTGGAGACTGGCTAGGCCACTCCAGTACCTTGAAATGCTTCTTACGAAGCCATTCCTTCTTTGCCCGGGTGGTGTGTTTGGGATCATTTTCATGCTGAAAGACCCAGCCACATTTTCATCTTCAATGCCCTTGCTGATGAAGGAGGTTTTCACTCAAAATCTCACTATACATGGCCCCATTCATTCTTTCGTTTACACTGATCAGTCGTCCTGGTCTCTTTGCAGAAAAACAGCCCCAAAGCATGATGTTTCCACCCCCATGCTCCACAGTAGGTATGGTGTTCTTTGGATGCAACTCAGTATTCTTTCTCCTTCAAACACGACAAGTTGAGTTTTTACCTAAAAGTTCTATTTTGGTTTCATCTGATATTATGACATTCTCCCAATCCTCTTCTGGTTCATCCAAATGCTCTCTAGCAAACTTCTGATGTGCCTGGACATGTACTGGCTTAAGCAGTGGGACACGTCTGGCACTGCAGGATTTCCCTGGCGGCGCAGTGTGTTACTGAGGTAGCCTTTGTTACTTTGGTCCCAGCTCTCTGCAGGTCATTCACTAGGTCCCCCTGTGTGGTTCTGGGATTTTTGCTCAGTTCTTGTGATCATTTTGACCCCACGGGGTGATATCTTGCGTGGAGCCCCAGATCGAGGGAGATTTTCAGTGGTCTTGTATGTCTTCCATTTTTCTAATAATTGCTCCCACAGTTGATTCTTCACACCAAGCTGCTTACCTATTGCAGATTCAGTCTTCCCAGCCTGGTGCAGTTCTACAATTTTGTTTCTGGTGTCCTTGGACAGCTCTTTGGTCTTGCCCATGGTGGAGTTTGGAGTGTGACTGTTTGAGGTGTGGACAGGTTTCTTTTATACTGATACAGATGCCATTAATACAGGTAACGAGTGGAGGACAGAGGAGCCTCTTAAAGAAGAAGTTACAGGTCTGTGAGAGCCAGAAATCTTGCTTGTTTGTAGGTGACCAAATACTTATTTTACCGAGGAATTTACCAATTAATTCTTTAAAAATCATACAATGTGATTTTCTGGATTTTTTTTTCTCATTTTGTCTCTCACAGTTGAGGTATACCTATGATGAAAATTACAGGCCTCTCTCATCTTTTTAAGTGGGAGAACTTGCACAATTGGTGGCTGACTAAATACTTTTTTGCCCCACTGTATATATAGGCACATGCATATATGAGCATGCACGCTTTCAGGGACATGGACAGAAGGTCGTGTAGAGTTCAACATACAGAGCAGAGAGGGCAGTGATGAGTACGAGAGGAGCACGGGCATGTCTGTTTTGCTCTGCCGGGCACAGAAGGATCTCTCTCTCTCTCTCTCACACGACACACACACACACACACACACACATACACACACCCAGGGACATATTCACTCAAGTCTCAGTGGAACTTTACCAGCCTGGATGTACCAGTCCCATCCATCAGCTGCTCAAGCCTAAAACCCCAGAGGACTAGCAGAAGTGCTACAGTATGTGTGAATGTGCATTTGTGTGCATACTTGTGTTTATTAGCGAGAGAGCGTAAAAGACAAAAGAAGGATGTGTTAGGTGGAGGATCCAAGTGTAAGCAATAAAGAGACTCGGCTACAAATAAAAGATTTATTTGAGAAGCTAAGCAACCTTTTAACTCCAACTCCGAATACTACGCTAGCTCTTTCTTCTCCCCTGGCCATTTTCCTCGAAACCAACTACAGTCTTGTCTCCCTGCACCAGCTTCAAAGTGGGTGATTCATAAAATCTGCTAACTTCCACAAAAAGTGCCCCTCAACAAATTAACACTGATTTCCCAGAGTCCCGAATGATTCAATCCCCTACAACACAGCCTGTTCAACCTCTGAACACCCTTCAGATACCTGTACATATCACCCAGAAGGCCTTACAAATGCTACTTGACCTTTTCACTAACATGTAACACTGCTGACACCACCTATACCTGTTCTTGCCCTCTCTGCTCCTTCACCGGCCCTCATCATTCTTAACCCCGGTGGCCCTTGCAGTGTTCTTCAGCCCCTAACCCTCCTCCCCCTCTAATGTTGTTGGCTTCACAGTTTGGATTCAATCCCAGCAGTGACAAGGTGACTGCCTCCTTATGTTTGCACTAATTAAAAGAGAAGCACTCATTTATCCCCGACTATATGAGGCTGGTCTAGTCGGAGAGCCCAGCTGTATGAGAGAGGGGAGAACTGTACGCCTGTCCTTTCAGAAGACCTATAAACAGTCTCTCTCTCTCCCACTCTGTTCTTGTCACACTGATGCTCCTGCGATGGCTTTATTATAGCAATTACATAGATGGGCCTGCATGAAAACACATACAGATGGAGTAAGATGCTTGCAAACATAAAAATTTGCATAAAAACCTGAAAAGAAATCATAAAACAAGCTTCATCTTGGTGGAGAATGCGGGTAGTTTAAATAAAGTCTTGGGCCGTACTGAAGGAATATCACTGATTCTGTGATAATAAAGTAGAGGCAGGGAAATCACCTCCATTTCACCCAGCAATACCCAGATTCATTTCCTCATATTCATTGCATATTTTCAAATAAAATGGGATATACGTAATCAGATGGTTGGCGTGTAAATGTTTAAAATAACATTATTATATATATTTGAATTGTACACAATGACACCAGAATGCATTAAGTGAATAGCATCAGTTTTGATTTCATGCTGACTTTAAAACTGTAAACAAAGAGTAGCCCTAACATATTCCCATACATCTGCAAACATGCTGCATAACACTGCATTTAACATATCATTGCTGAAATACATTTACTAAGAAAAATGAAGGTTTCATTATTCTTTATGGTCAATAGACTTTCTAAGTGCATGCAATTTCCATTCTAAAGTATCTGAGCAGCAGGTCAATGTGTGAAAGCGCTTATTTAAATATAAGACAGCAACCAGGAACAAAGTCACACATGATAAATTAATGAACGCATTAAAATAACACATATTCATTATCACCTCTCATCTCTGTGGTCCTCTCAGCCTACTTAGAAAGTACTGTGGTGGCTAGAACACAGAGCAAACACTTTAATTATTTTAAAGTAAGGTATTTATAACTAATACACTCACATATTAACTGTAAGTGGTAGGGAGGGCTGGTTTTATGTTTTAACATGCTTTACATTTACATTTTATGTTGGAAAAAGGAGGAAGTCTATGATGGTTAATTATCTCAGTCAAGATAAACAAAGAAAGAAAGAAAGAAAACCACTCTGTTAGATGTCTTGAGCAACAGAAGGGAAAATTCACCTTTTAATTCTACTGATGATGCCTGCACAGTTCTTGCTCCCATGGTAACCATGTTGTCGTTCTCAATCACAAGCCAGCGATCAAGCTAAAACTCAGTGACTTAAGTGTTTAATGAGGCAACTTCTACAGAAGTTGATTTTATAGCGATGCAAATCACCAACAGAATTTTAACAGTTTAGTTCACCCAAAAATGTAAATTGTGCCATTGTGTCATAAACATGTATGAATTTCTTCGCGTTTAGCATTAAGAGATATTTTGAAGAATGTTGGTTACCAAACAGTTGACGGTAGCCATTGAATTCTATAGTGTGAAAAAAAAGTAACATGGAAGTCAATGGGGACTATGCAGCAACTGCTTGGCTACCAGCCCTAAAATATCTTCTTTTGTGTTCAACAGAACAAACTCATACAGGTTTGGAAAAAGTGGAGGGTGATTAATAGACCACAAATTGAATTTTTAGGTGAACTATTCCTTTAAATTTTTTTACTAGCATTTGGTTGTGGATGACTGTAAATCGTTTTACTAGAATCAGCAAGGACTGGAGGACGGGACTCTGTGGAAGGAAGTTGTCAAGAAGTGCTGTAAATATAATGGAATTATCTGAGCTCTGGCCTTTAGTATTCGTGGAGCTTTATTTGTGCTCTCCCAAGGTATATTTGTCAAATTTCCATTCCATTTTTATAGTAGGACTTTTCCCCAGTTGTTTGATTGATTGATGTTAAACGAGTTTAATAACCTTACATATCATTTTGTCTTAATATATGGAAACTATACTTTACATCAATGATTTCCTGGCGTATGTAATTCGTGAACCTAACTTATTTTTCTCTCTTGCACGTGCTTCCTGCACTTTTTTTAACCAAGTGTTTTTTTAACGCATCTTGGTTTTTGAATGATAAAAGAATATTTGAAGAGTTCAGATGCAAAAACCTCTCATTTTAAATGAAAATTTCAAACAGCACTTAGAAGTTTTTGCATCTGAACTCTTAATTTGTATCTTTCAGTATTTGTAATGTCCAAAAATAAATAAATACGTAAAAATGTTATATTTGTGTGTGTGTATGTGTGTGTGTGTAGAAAAGAAATGGGTTATTATCATAAAGTCAAAAAAATAAATAAAAATAGAATAAAATAAAAAAAATTAACAAATAAACATTAAATAATAATGTCCCAAATCAAGTCTGAATTTGGACCTGCATCCTCTTGCTTGCTAATCATAAACATCATATGACAGAAATGATTATGTCATGTCTGAGTCAGGACTGTGTCACTGTTGCCCCCTCAAAAAATGCCCCTGCAAACATTTTCACACAAGTTAAGTCAAGCTGGCAGCCATATTTGTTGGAAAAGAATATGTTCCCCATGAGTATGACAGTGAGCTACAGTAAATAGACCAGTCAAAGAGCGTCCATCTCTGCCATGAAAAGTGCACTTCAACAACAGAGAAATCACACGACAAAGAGAGTAACGTGGGCAGAAAATTAGGAAAGAGCAAGCCAAACGGGGTCTTTAGGGGGCATGGGGACATAAAAGCCTACATAAAAGAGGAACGGAGAGAGAGATTGCGATTGATATTGAGATAAAAAAAATGATGGCTGAATGTCTAAATGAAAAGTACAGATAAAAAGAAGCACAGGCCGCAGAGAGACTATAAGGAGAAGACATGGGACAATAACAGCAGATCTCGTCTTTTGTGCAATCTCAGAATCAGACCACAGTGACCACACAGACATGACAAACAAAAGAATGTATTCTCTGAACCTCCATTCCACTGCAAATAAACAGTGAAAAGACTCAATCAAAAGTTTCAGAGTGCAGGAAAAAAAAACACAATTATAAGTGCAAAATGGCTGTTTTTATCTTATTATTCTTCTTCAAGGCAGAAATGATATGATACAATTTGCATGCAGGGATCCATTTTATATGTACATACAGTACCGTATATATTCATGCCATTATTATATAATCTACACATTCATCCTCCTTTCAAAATGTCAATCACTAAATTTCTGTACAAACACAGAGCAGAGTGTCAATAAATCAATGGATGGATAAAATCATACAATCGCCCTCAATGTTAAATGAAAAACAAACACAGCGCTCGCATCCCCTCATTCATTCACTTGTGCACCCACAGGGACAAAACTGTAAAGGAAAATCACTAAAGACCAGGAGCTTGACCGGAGCAGAGAAAAAAAATGTCACTTCCTGGAAAAGTGGGAGAGATGAGCCGTGCAGCAGGAGTGTGTGTGTGTGTGTGTGTGTGTGTGTGTGTTTTCTGACTGTGTGCTCATTAGGTGTCTACTCATGCTGTACCTCTTGCACCTTTACTTCCTCGCACCTTTTAACCCTTCTTCCTGAATCTCAACACCAGGGCGTTTTCCTCTTAAAACCCTCCTCTCACTTTTTTTATCTTTCTCAATATTTACTTTCCTTTTCCAAGACCCTCAGTCTCAAATCTGAGCTTCAGTATATTTTTTCTCAGCCTGTGCTCAGAAAGAGAAAAGATGGTCTCTTTTGCTCTCTCCATCTGTCACTCCTCATTGGTCCCTCAATCTCTCAAACTGTTTGACACCATCACAATCTTCATATAGCGCGTCTCGGCTCGCTTTACCGCATTTGCACACACACTCACGTAAGCACGCGTGTTTATTAGTGTGTCGCTGGGTTTGTGATCTACTCTCGCATCCATGTCAGACAGCTGGAGCTGATTAGCCTGCTGTCACAGTGTGTCATATGGAGCGTGGTGGTCGCTGCCGCCACAGAAACCACACCTTCTGCCAGCCAGCTGCGCCCACAGAGGGAGAAACCTCGCTGGGAATACTCAATTACAGAGATCAGCCACGTTCCAGTCTCCTATTATTAATAATCATGTGTGTTTTTCAGTCAGGTTGGTCATTTCTCATGTCTCATTCCTGGTCATAACCTGTGCTAATTGAAAGAAAACAAACTGACAAAGGTTTACAAGCATTTTTTAAAAGGCCAGTCATTTTTGAACAGGAATACTAAATAAGGTAAAGGATTTACAGTCACCCAAAAATGAAAATTCTATTTATTCTCTCTCTCTCTCTCATGTTGTTTCAAACCTGTATAACTTTCTTTCTTCTGTGGAACACAAAATACAATTTTTGAAAATGTCTGTTTGTTGTCTGTTTTTTCTTCTTTCTTTCTCCATACAATAAAAGTCACTGGGGTAACAGTGTTGTATTGGGCTCATTGACCTTCACTATGGATAAAAACAGCTGAAAAATTCTTCAAAATATCTACTTTTGTGTTCCTCTGAAAAAAGAAAGTTATAAAAGTTTGGAACAGCATGAGAATGAGTAAATAATTACACAATTTTCATTTCAATTTCATCATGTGCTACGCTAAAAATCCTTTAACTGATTTGGTGTTCCTGGTAAAAATAAAACTGCATGTAAATCTCATTATGCTGTGTTATCACTGAATCTTGGATTTCATTTTTTGTCAACTTGTTTTCTTTCAGTTAGGTTTTGTATTTCTTTTTGGAACTGACTTATCATAGGCAACATAGATCTGAGCTTATGCACCTCAGTCTTATGCTTTTTTAAAAACTTTTTTAAAGCTTTTTTTAGTGAATAAGCGCAGATCATCAAGGCCTATGGCCAATCAGTTCCAAAAAGAAATACGAAACCATTGCTGTGCTAATTGAAAGAAAACATGCTCATAAAAAAGAACCCAATAATTGATCCAATATTGGGTAATAATACAGCATTTCAGGGAATTTCGTAATTTTTGACTTGGAAGACAAGTGTAAGTTGTTATACCTGTGTGAGCAAAGTCTGTAGTGTTTAGTCCAATTTGATAACATGCATTTTTGGAAAATGTCCAGATAGAAATGACTGAAACACAAGTTATTCAAAATATTCAAAGTGATAATATGTTCTAGTAACGAAGAACAAAATAAAACTGACTTTCTCTTACTCGTACATTAATGATCAGATAAAATCTGCACCACTGATCATGACTGTCATTTTATACGTTCAGATTCAAAATAAAAATCTTCCCAGATGTTTGGCAGTTTGGAAATGATCAATTATAATAGTTCTCTAGGCAGTGACACAAGCATTGTGTCTGAAGAGAGAGTATGTGTGTGAGTGTAAACAGATGAGTGGGCCAGAGCAGGCAGCCGTTCTTGATGCTCATCAGACAGGTTGTTGGTTCAGTTGCCCCTCAGTCTCATGCAAACAAATCCAGATGGACAACTTTGCCAAGAGAGAGAAACAAGAGAAATGAGAAAGAAAGCACAACAACAGGCGCAGGATTAAAAAGAGAGAGCAAAGAAAATCATATCCTCAATCAAATATATTATATTCTAGAAGGAAGAACAGGCAGTGTTTGAATGCTGACACTCCAGATCGTGAAAATCAATACTCATAAATTAGAGATATTCTAAAAAGGATTTTGCTGTGTTTGCATGGTTTTATGCCTTTGCTTGCACTGTGCATCTGCTCTGTATTGCACGCCATATTTATTTATTCACTGTATGTATCGGAATTGTATTTTCAACAGATTACTATATATATCATGCTCACCAAGGGTGGATTTATTTGATCAAAACTAGGACATAAAACTAAGTAATGGCTATGAAATTTATTTTAAAATGAAATGTATTCCTGTGATGGCCAAAGCTGAATTTTCATCGTATTACTCCAGTCTCAGGTCACATGATCCTCAGAAATCATTGAATGTGATGATTTGCTGCTCAAACCAGTCTTAGTTAAATAATGTTGAAAAAAGTTGTGTGCTTATAGTTTTTGCTGAAGCTGTGATACTTTTTTCAGGATTCTTTGATGAACAAAAAAAAGACAGCATTTATTTGAAACAGAATTCTTCTGTAAGTGTTTTTACTGTTATATAGTACCCAAAAGACTGGCTGGTTTTAACACCTTCAAAGGACAGAGAGATCATGGTATTGGGTCACTAAAGGTGAGATGTTTTTCACCTTTAAAAGCTACGTAATGATATGTCATCTCCATCAACTGTGTATTATCACAAGCAAAAATAAGTAGACAAAAATAAACACGCAACCAATTATAGATATAAATCATTTCGTTCTCTCTTCACAGCCTTCCTGTTCTTATCACCCTCGCCGGGTCTCTCTCAGTCAGGGTGCACATTAGCGCCAGCCAGAGGAGATCGGCGCGCCAGTCCTAGCCTATGTAATCTGTGAGCGTGAGCCGTGTTTACTCCCCTCATCAGCTTTGATGCATGTAACCCCAATTATCTGAAGCCTGAGAGCCTCACCTGTGCCTAATTGGCAAAACGTTTGTCAGAATATGTTGCCTAAAGCTGACTGATAGCAGCCTGATCAGTGTCTGAGCTTTTGAAGATCTCTTCCTCTCTTTAACATGCCTAGCCTTTACATTTCACTTCTTTACTTGTATTTCTTCCTTTTTTTCCTCCTCAGTGCATCCGTCATTCTGTCTCTATCTCAATTTAGAAAATGTGCTTGCTCTAAGGTATTCACTCATACGGTCTCGCTCTTCATGCTTTCTATTTACAGGTTTCTCAGCTGTTTTGTCCACTGTCACTGGATTTTCCTGCGTCATTTTACTCCTCTTCACATAAACCTCTCTTTAACTGTACTTTATTTCGCCTATTAGGATGAGAGAGGAGAGGCACTGGCACTCTTGTATGAAGAGCCAGTTCCTCCTTAGAGGAACATTAGAACTGACACCTCATTTAAGGTAGTGAATGACTGTATGTTTCAAAGAGCCTGCAATATCTCTCGCCCTCGGGGCTTTTTTTCATAAGTTATATCCATCTTAAAAGCATAGAGCGGCTCTTCCATTTGAAATCAATTACGTGCATTTCATTTTTAATAAATTATATAAATATATTGAACTCTTTCTGAACATTTAAATGGGTTATATTCTCCGTTTTCCCTGCTGAATCTTTCTCAGACAGCAGCTCTTTTCAAACGCCACTGTACAAAGCTCTCCATCGGCTGACTTTGCCTCAGCCTTGAGGCAAGTAAGATGAACTTGGTTGTTTAAGTTCAGATATCACCAAGATGCAGATTTAGGGATAAAAGAAAAGGTTAGTCCAATTAAAGGTTCACACTGCGAAATGCTGTATTGTTCTTTATAATTACCTTGGTTTGACAAGGTTGTCTTTGTTATTTCCCAATTATCGCCGAAAACAAGCTAGTGCAAAACTCGCTGTTCTCATTACGATTTCAATTCCTACACCCTTTAATTTATTTTCTCCCAAATCTGGGGACAAATAAACAAAGTGTGAGCTCAGCCAACGGCCTCCAGCTCATTTGTAACAGTATCACCAGCCTAATTACGAATCCCATCTCTACTTCCCCCACACAAATCTGCTAAATGAAAATGTCAACCTTTACAATGCCATCGATGATTGATCATAGGAAATAGAGGCTTTGCAGCAAACGTGAACGTGAGCTTCAAAGGCCAATCTTATCTAGCGAACAGATAACTTCATCAACCCTAAAATCGCAATGACTGCTAAACTATGGGATTGTTCTCCACTTGCATCACATTACAGGACTCCTGCATCACTGTAACTGCTACAGTCAGTTACCTGTGCAGTGCCGACCCATAACTGTATCAAATGGTGATTACATTGCACTTGCATGCTGATGTAGGGAACATTTGCAGCACTACTGTATATGCTAAATAATGGCAAACATGCTTTATAGGCTGAGATTAGACAAGAATGAGATACCCCAAGGTGTTTAAATATGGTTTGTGATAAAGACTGTGAGATCTCTATATGATTCAGAGAAGGATAACTGAAAAGAAATGTTGGAATTGTTTATTTTGCAGGCAATTTGTTTAATGGTCAGGGCAAGAAGGAAGAAAAGCTTAAAGCTCAAGGCTGTTTACAATAAAAGACATGCTTTTTAAAAGAAAAGTCTACGTGACTATATCAAAAAAGCAACTTGTAATCAGTTACGTAAACAACAGCTTGTATTGCGCAGAAAAACTTCACTAATATATGACCCATCAAACCAAAATAAAACACTTTTAATGAGCAAATCTTCTGTCTGTGTTAAGGAAATCTGCTTTTAATAGGAAACTACTTCTGTTTGTCCACTTTGTGTTTGTGTGGATGTGTGCTGAATGTACGGCAAATTATCTTCAGATGTAGGGTGTGCATTTTGATCGAGGTCTCACAGCACATGGTTGGAATCGGTGAGCTGAAGTGAGTACAGTCCTCGTACTTTCCCCTCTGACCCTTCACAAATGTCAGTGCCTTGTGAGATAACTGACAGTAATAACTGACTACAACCATCCGCCACAGGGGAGGACAGCAAAGAGCAGAACAGTGTCCTTCAAAAACAAACGAGAATTGCTTTTTAGTTTATATATTGCCATGTTGGTCTCCAGTGGTCAGAACGTCAGGAAGGACAGTACAAACTGCTGTTCTAAGGGAAAAAAGAAATGGTAGAAAATACACAAAAAATAAATAAATATTTACCCGAATACAATTTACATGCAAATACATAGAAAACTGGGCTGTCAATGCAAGTTAATTTAGTCTGATAAATTCAGGGAGCATCAAAATATCAGGGAGCATGTCATATGTAAATTCTGTAATAATTACATTTTTATTAGCATATATGTTGGCATTATTAGACAATAAAGAGCTTTTTTCTGAATATCTGATATTCAGCCCAACAGATTGAGAATGTGAAATTGCTATTATTTAACAGTTCAATAAACATTAAAAATTAATATGAGGTAACTAACAGTTATAGTTCAAAATGAAGTCAAGGGAATTTTTGTTCCTGAATGAATCAGCATTTTTGAATGAATCAGTTAAGTGAATGATTCAATGACTCACTTAGATTGGTTGCATCCAAAATCACATATTTCCATAGTAGGCAAAAAAGTATGTGAACACACAGTAGTATG
Source organism: Sinocyclocheilus anophthalmus (assembly GCA_018155175.1). Classification (NCBI taxonomy): domain Eukaryota; kingdom Metazoa; phylum Chordata; class Actinopteri; order Cypriniformes; family Cyprinidae; genus Sinocyclocheilus; species Sinocyclocheilus anophthalmus. The sequence continues at coordinate 11,128 of JADLZN010001501.1, read as the reverse complement.
TCCGAATTCACAATATTCATAAAACAGTAGACAAAAATGACTTACTGCTTTCCATGAGATTGTGAAGTACACATTCAGTGAATACTTTACTATCCCAAGAGACCACAAGAGAGGAGTTGTGAATGACAGTGAAGCAACACAACTGATGTCACATGACAGTGACAACATTATGGGCCAGATTTAATAAACAGGGCAAATTAGCATGAGAGCACAATCCCATAAAAGCGCAGATGGGAGTGGAAAATTCTGCGGGTGATTTACTAACAATGCACAAATTAAAAAACACAGAAGCAACATCTCATTTACATATCGACCAAAACAATCTACCAAGAGCAGCGCAAATTAACGCCTGCTTTAAGACATGCTTTTTTGGGCGTTAAATAATGGCGCAATTCAGTAATTTGACGAGTGCAAAGTTAGGAATCGCGTGCGTGATGCATTTTAAATCTCCTCCCAATAAATGTGCGCTGAAAGAAACTCTACAAATGCATTATTCAATAAAGTGAGTCGCAAAATAACTGTGACCCCGCCTTTTCAGCGCTAATTCTTCACTGTGCGTCTTTAGTAAATCCTGACAATACTATTTTAACACCAAAAGACAGTTTGCACTGGTGCAAGCTGTTAGTAAATCTGTCCCTAAATGAATAAAGTAATACATAAATGAGTATTATAACTCAAGATAACACTACTACTACTAATAAGGATAATTCAGAGATGTCACACTACTGTGGCACATAAGGAAAACATGAATAAACATTACACACAGGTGTGTGTAATGTTTATTCAATGATTTCCTCATGTGCCACAATAGTGTGACATCTCTGAATTATCCTTAATTTAACATTTTTCTCATATATTGATATATAAGCTGCATACCATGCAATTAATTAAACTAACATTTGATTGATAGCCTAATAAAAAGAGAAAGATATAAAATGTAGACATTATGAGGAATCACATGAGTGAGCAGCCACTTGGAGACTCAAGCGAACAAAGGGCAGGGGAATTTATAGAATCCTCCAGGAGGATTTTATAGAAAAGACCAGGAGGTGCCGGCCACCTCCGGCTACAAGCAACACCTCATGTAATTATCTGTAGAATCACCAATTAAAAGACGGGACTGTCAAAGAGGAAAGTGCTGGCTGCAGCCTGGCTTCCATCTTCCCTCCCCTGCTCATGTTGTCTTTTTTTGGTTGTGGTGTTGTTGTTGATATTTTTTTTTTTCGGCTGGTTTTTGCATTCACAGTAGAGTATCACAGAATGGTGCTATTTATTTCCACAACAGCTTACTGATTCGCCTTAATTAACATGTTTCGTTTGAGGGGAGGGATGATGGTGTCAGCTTCCATTTCCCTCCCTCCTGCTCGCCCTCCCTGACAGCCATCTGAGCTGATGGAACGAGAAAAGGCTAGAGAGAAAGAGAAGAAAACAATATACACCGAGACTCAGAACAGAAATGGAGGTTGCCTGCCGGATGCCTCGCATTGATAGACAGTTTATTAGGGCTACATATGCTGGCATTTACCTCATCGTTTCTCTCTTGAGGGTGGCAGGCAGGGTCATGCGGCCAAGTTTGACCAAAATACGGGGCAATTTGAGTGCGATGGCATGGCGCTAGAGGACTGACTGACTGACAGGAGAATATATCCATTGGTTGTGTGGGAGTTTGGTGTGAAAGACAGCACTGACTTCAGAACAGTCCTAAGCGGTGCCACCTCAGACCATCTTGCATCCTCTCAGCCTTAACAGCTTCCTTTGCACTGTCTTTAACACCCAACAAATGGCTGTAATCAAATAAGTGGGCTTGGAAATAAACAGCCGCGTGTAAAACTGACAAACACAAGCGAGCAGGATGGGGCGGGATCTCGCTTGGGGTGCAGCCGGCGCTTCGGCAGCCAGCCGGTTAATTGGAGCGGAGTGACATTTTCAGCGTTAGGTGTTGCTGGCTTTATGTCACCACTCGTGCAGAGAGATGCCAGGCCCGGTCATCCAAGTTCTAGGGGGGAAAAACACGATTTCCATCTCTCTTGATCTGATCTCTCGCTCGTTCTGCCATCTCAATTAAGTATGACCTGCACAGCCATCCAAATAGTAATCAATAACCAGAATCAATCGGCTCTCTTGCTCCCTTGTTACTTCTCTCGCTTCGCCTTGTGCGCGGCTGCTCCTCCCTCAGGCGTTTGAAGCCACTTGGAGCAGCTATCAACTTCACACAAATGTCACAAACGCCATTAATTGACTAAAATGGATATTCAAAGCGTCCGAGGCTCTCCTCTTCAATCACTTTCTGATTAGAAGAGCAGTATCTAAAGATGAGAGGTTTAGAGAGAGAGAGAGAAAGAACGACGCACTTATTACTGATGTGCATTGCAGACACGTTTAACTGAGAGAAACATTCATGGATCGAAGGAGAGTGTTTTTTGTTTTTGCTTTGTAATAAGAATTCGGCACAAACGCGATTCATTCACTTATTTATTCACTTAAGTTATCAGAGGTTCAACAGCACGTTCGTATATAAGTGCAAATGGCTGTGCATTTATTTGTGTTTTTAACTCGATGGGAGCTAAATGAAACTCTGAAACCGAAGCTGTGTGTTGTTTGTCTGTCTCCCCTCTTCCCCCTCCACTTCTCAGCACACCACATCCACTTTTTTAACATTTTTTAAAACTGTGGTGAGAAATAACCAGTGCTGAAACGGGGGGTTTCATGACCCTTTAAAGAAGATGACTCTACAGTGCTAGCTGCTGAAATCTATTCCCAGCTCTGAACAGATGCAAGCCAGAGGAAATCGACGCTGTTCCATAATCAGCATAATAACCAAGGCAACAGAAAGATACAGGTATAAAAATGCACTACTGTATATGGGCAAAATGATGTTAACATATGGGCCCCACCCATATGTGCTTGTTGATAAGCTTAAACCCTTCTGGGAAGGTTTTCCACTAGATACTGGAAGAGACACAAGAGCATCAACAGCTATGTCTCCATCCTCCACTTTTAATTTAAATATTGAGAAAACTATTTGCAAAGAGAGCAGCACTTCCATCCCATGTGTTTAATAGAATAAACTGATCACTTCTGGAGAAACTGTCAGAAATAAAATTGAATGTTGTAGCCACTGTTTTATTAAATATATAACGTTTAAAAAAATGGGGTCAGTAAGTCAGTAAATATTCAGCAAGGATGCATTAAATGCTTGCAGTGGCACAGTAAGACCATTTACATTGGTACAAAAAAATTTCAAATAAATGCTGTTCTTTTGAACTTTCTATCCATCAAAGAATCCTGAAAAAAGTATCACAGTTTCCATAAAAAAAACATTAAGCAGCCCAACTATTTTCAACATGGTAAAAAGAAAGGTTTCTTATAGCAGCAGAAAGGAAAGTTTCTTAAGCAGCGTATGAGTGATTTGTGAAGGATCATGTGGACCTTGACTGGAGTACTGCTGAAAATTCAGCTTTGCCATCACAAGAAAAAAAAACTGCAGTTTAAAAATAAATTAAAAATAGAAAAAGGAATGCAACTTGCCAACAAAATTTCACAATATTACTGTTTTTGTTCAAGTAAATGCAGCATTGGTGAGCATAAGAAACTTTAACTATAGGGCACCTATTATGCAAAATTCACTTTTGCATGTTGTTTGAACATAAATGTGTTTACACAACCACCCTACAATGATACAAATCCATTCACTCCTTTTTTAATCCCCAAAAATCATAAAATAGTGTTTCAGAACAAGCTGTTCACATAATCTGTACAATGTGACATCACTTTGCACAGGCCCCGTCTACAACTGTTGACAGACACTGCTGTATTAGCAGAGACCCCGTCTGAGTGAACAGCACACAATCCTCCAAGTTTATTTTCATACTAGAGCATTTAAAAGCAGCATTCAAATAACAAATGTCTTATTAAAGCTACAGCTTATAAGGTTTATTCCTCCAAAAGCAGTGATTTCTGTTTTTACTTCTGTTGACGGCACATTATCCGAATAGGACAGCGTATGGTTTGTATATACTGTAAGCTCTGCACTTAATAACAGATCTAATATAGCATACGATTTATTTTCCAGCGTTTACCTGTCACAGACATAACCATATGCGTTTGGGAATTTGAGTCCTGTGTTTTAACATGAAGTCTGTGTATTTGGACAGTTAACGCGCAATAATAAAGTACCACATGCCATGTGACAGCCCGTTCTGCACGCGCGCTTCGGATTTGTGTGCGCTCGGAAACCCGTATATCAGAAATACATATGTCCCTAATATAAGACAATGTTTTTTTCTTGGTAATACATCTGAAAAAACGCGGTCGTCGTATATTCAGGGTCTAGACTTTGACTTGTCAATAATACACACACAACAATAGGTGGTGCCAGATATGCATAAAACGAGTGTGCCATGAAATACTAATGTAATGCGTGCTGTAAAGATCGCGAATAAAAACAAAAGAAAAAGAAAACCTTAACGCTGCATGAGTCGTGACTGTCACGTTAACCTGATGGGACCAAACTCCCTTTGTGATTTTAAAACGTAAGACAGTACACAGATTTGAAGACTACAGTAAGATTTAATTTCTACTGTTAATAAGATTTTGGTAGGTTGCTATTAGATGGATAGCCTAAATGTCTTATTTCAGATGGGCTACCTGTTTTTTTTTATTTTAATGGTATATCAAAAAGTGTATAGTTTTTAAATGTGATTGTTGGCACATTTTACCAGCTTTTACCATACTTTCAAAACAAAAATAAAAAAAATAGGAAAAATATGCAATATGAAAATAATGGAAGACAAAATGTGTTTTACTGAGAAAAACAAATTTGGTTTTTAAAAAGCCTTTTTCCAAAAGGTAGATCTGGAAAAAGGGGGGTCGTCTTATAAACAGGGTCGTCTTATATTCGGGCCTACGGGTACTGAATATGATATGGTTTACAAAAGCATGATTTCAGCACACATTAGACATGATAATCAAAACAAAAGTGTTTGTTTTTTGGCAATCATTGCATTCATTTGATTTAAAGAGGACATGAATGAAAACACGCCGCGTTCTGCTTTCATCAACATAGTCCTTTTCAAAATGATATAATAATGATATGGGGTATTTTCAGCTGAAAACTCACAGACCACATCTGGGGACCCATGAGCGATTATTATTACATTGTAAAGGGCATAATAGGGTGCCCGTTAAAAAATTTTAAAAAATCTTACTGATCCCAAACGTCTGTATACAGTATATCAATATAAGATACATAAAAATACATGTATGGAAACAACTATTGAAATCAAGCATTTACAGCAGACTCTTTAAATTATGTCCACATACTTTTAGAGAGAAAAAGAATATGAGAATATAGACAAATTTTTTTTAAATATAAATAAACGTTTATGTTGTAGTGAAACAGCATTCAAACTCAAACTACACAATATATTTTTTTTGGGAATCGGTTGAAAAGTCTGATCCTCTCCGAGACTTTCCCCCCCTTGTTCCCCAAATCCACCAAGCATTGCAGCCATCTTCCCAATCCCTGCATGCCCTCTGCACAGCAGCATAAAGGGCAAAAGCGTGTGGATAACAAATACAAGCACACACACATCCAACATACATCAGCAAATTCATACAAAGATCCAGCACACATGCTGAGAGATCATTTTCCAAGGCCTTCCCGGTCGCCTGCAGTTTGATCCAGTCTCACTCTAAAGGGTAAAGGATGTCTTTTTCCTTCAATGGCCTGCCATAAAGCCCATCTCCAGAGCCCATCATCCTCTCCAGAGAATTCCAGAGCCTTTACCCCAGCTCAGCCCCTCACGCACAGCTCCTTTCGGCTGCTGGCAGCCTGAGGATGTAGAGCTGATCCAATTAGGGGCAGGCAGACAGGACAGGCCGCAGTGCCAGGTTCACCCTGGGCCTCATGGAGCCTAATGAGGCATTACCTTTAGCGGTGACAGCCCAGTCCTGCACCCTGACAGCAACACTCGGTGTGTATGTGTGGACGGGGGACACTGGGGTGAGCTAAGCTTACAACCAAACATCATAAGAGAGCACATGTGGAGAAGAGAGCAAACAGAGAGAGAGAGAAACAAACAAACAAACATGATGACTACAGCAGAAACAGAGGACACTGTGAGAAAAAATTCCATATTAACAAAAAAATTATAAAAAATAGTTATGCAACTCTAGCCAGAACCATGTCTGAAAGGGTAAAAAAAAAAAAAAGGCACAACACATATATCACAAAATACAACTTGAATGCTATATTTTAAGCTTATGGATGTTTTATGACAACTTGGTGTGAGGAACAGACCAACATTTTAGTTTTTATTCCTAATAACATTTTGCGTTAAGGCTGTGTCCACATCCAGACCAGTACAAATACAACTGACTCTAAATAGACATTGGGTCTAGAACCAATCGTGATGACATTTATGATCATTCAATTGTTTTCCCCTTTTCTTTTGGAGGTTGGCATACGTTTTTCTCTTCCCAAACTGAAAACGAAAAAACATAAAATAACATCAAACAGGTTTGGAACAACATGACTCATGAGTAAATAATGATACAATTTTCATTTTTGAGGCGAGGTGAAAACTACCTTTTAACGATAAAACATGAGATAGAAAAATAAAAATAAAAATCTAAATCAACCAGATGGCAAAAACATTAATTAATTACAAATAAAACAAGACATTAAACACACTGTTACTGATTACAGTTAGTAATGAAATAGATAGCACATGTTGTTGGTATATGCGATGTGACTGTAATTCTGTAAGACTGCAAGTTGGTTGTTGTTTTGATTTGCATATGGAGGGACTGTTTTACTACCAAACTACTGAGATAACAACCTTTTATATTACATTGAACATATATATTGAATTGTGAGTTGAGAAATTAAAAATGTTTCGCTCATACACAATTTACCATTGTGAATTAAAATGCTTAAAAGAAATGAGGCTGGGCACACCTAATATTTTGAAAAAATAATAATTTGAAGTTTAACAGCTGCTTTCAAACATTATATGGGCAAAATTGTGTTATCTGACATGATCTAAAACACCATTTTTCGATTTAAGAAAAAATATTTCAATCGTCCGTAGCAGCCATACAGCGGGTTAGAATATATCTAAGCTGAGCAAAAGTACAAGTCTAACAGAACAATCTACAAAAGTTTCTACCAATGCCTATGAATGGTTCTGCAAATTGTGGACGGAGAAAATGAGCGGATAACGTGCCCTAAGGAGACAACTAGAAAATACTGGTTTGAGTCAGCACTTTGTCCAAATGGAGGAGGCGTTGTTATCTCCAGCCATAGTGATTTTTATTGTGAGATGTTATTTTGGAGGATTACATATGTGCACAATGTGTGCAGCTTCTCTTACTCTATGTCTGTAAATAATTATTAAGTGGATATTTTAATCACTAAAACAAGAGTGCTGTTATACTGAATCTCAGAAAGGCTGCGATTTGACCGTAAGCATGAGGTCAATATGCTACACAACAACAGCACAACTGCAAGTGTGATATTGTTTCCATACATTAGTCCTGATCTCTCTTTTAATATGTAAACATTTACTGTTAAGGACGTTCACATAAAAGACGACAACTGTAAATAATAATGATTAAATTAACTATTTAAAAATGATAGAAGAAAATGTGTGTGGAGTAATTGTTACTTCTGTAACTCATTGTCTGGGCAAAATACAATACAATTTCTCTTCATTATTGACTATGTGGCATCTGTATCCTCCATTAGTGACTGTGAGCATTGGCTATCAGACACAGGGAGCGAAAGTAAGACAAATGCCTGCTCCACTCATTGTACCCAAACAGGTCAAGTGGAAGGAGGGAGAAGATGAATTATGAACAGGGCCTGCACTAGGCATCTAAAGTGAGCAGAGAGAAAAAGGAGAGGAATGCTCATGAAACACTTCAAGATACAAATGGACTTGAAGTTGGAGGAGTCAGAGATAAAGTAACGGTGATTAGTGGTGGGTGACAACAAGTTGCCTGCAGTCAACGCAGAGAAATCAACAGGCCTTCTATTTTCTCCCCTCACTCTACCTTATAATTCTCCTCCTTCCATGTCACACTAGTGACCTGTCAAACACAACCACCTTCAACAGCACCCTTCCCATCACGATGTGAAACCGTCTTCTTCTTAATCGCAATGTTTACCCAAAACGGTGAATAGTACCTTCTGAGAGGATTTGCCATTAACACTGGAAAATAAACAGAATTAGGCAGATTATACAAGACAATAAGATAAAAATAGGATTTTAAAAATGTTTTGAAAGAAGTCTCATAATGCCCATAAAGGCTGCATAATTAGATCAAGAAACACAGTTAAAATGCGCCTAAAAATAATATTATTTGAATGTTCTAAATTTGTTACACGATTCGATTTTAAAACCTGTAGTTTAAGTTCATGTGAATCATTACTTCAGTCTTCAGTGTCACATCCAACATAAATCATTCATATATGCTGATTTGCTGGTCAAGAAACATTTGTTTTATCAATGTTGTATACAGTTGTGTTGCTTAATATTTTTGTTGAAACCATGGTATATTTTTCAGGACTCGTTGATGAATAGAAAAGTTCAAAAGAAACAGATTTATTGGATTAGAAAAGCCTTTATATTATTGTAAGTGTTAACGGTCCCACGATCTTTTCGTCAATTTAATGCAATCTGCTGAATAAAGGTATTGAGTGTTTATACGGTTGCGAATTTTATATGGGTTCAATGGATTTCAGAATGTTAACGTCACTTAAACTATTATGCTATAAATCACATTTGACAAATGCAAAATAGATGCATTTTCACTAATGGTTTCAGATATATCTGGACGCTGATTTTCCCCCTAAACATGCAACAAGAAGTTTAACTTTTTTTTGCACTCTGCTGGAGAAATCTATCCGTGAAATCTCTGGGTGACATTTCTAGCCTAATCAAAGCCTCCCTGACACACAATGTCAGCTGAACACACCAGACAAATGCTGGACATCCTTCCTGCGTGACAGGGTGTCAACACAACAGTTTTACTGCACAGCCCATCTGAGGACTAACAAATAAACAACTGCTCTCACTTATAGGATGGAGAGAGGTCAGTCAGACTTAAACACTGAGTTTGTTTGACTTCTTTAAATAAACTTAGCGTGATGGACAGAGAGTATGAGAGAGCGAGAGAGACAGAGGCAACATCCTGCATGCAGTCATTTTCTATACTAAGAGACAGGTCTCACGGATAAAGCCAGCTTACCCCTCAGACTGTGCCCGTGTGTGTGTGTGTGTGATTTTTTAAGAGACGGATGCGTGGCTGGTGAGCAAACGGTACAGAACCGCACATTCTGCCTCTCGCTCTCGCTCTCTTTCACTCGTCCTCATTTCATTCGCTTCCTCTCTTTCATCGCCTGCTAATCAGCCACCTGTCAGGGCGAAAACATCCAGTGTGACAGCTATCACCAGCTACCTGTCTCCCTGCTCTGCATCCTCACACCTCCGCTCATTTACACAGGCACGCCGGCCCGCTCGCTCTCATTGTTTGTTTGATTCATAAGCCCGGGCTTGTTGCAAATCCCCCCGTATTGGGAGAGGTGACAGGAATCGTTTGATGGTAATGCCGGTGGCATTTGGGAGTGTGGACTGTACGACAGGCAGAGAGGTAAGGAGTGATCTGGCATTAAAAGATAATGCTGTCGCGACCTGATGGGTGAAACAGGAGCAGCCATCAACACCTCAATGTTTAGAGCTGAAAAATAATGCTGCCGATGGCCTGGCTTGACCTCTGACTCCTGCTGAGTGATCACTATTTGTTTGTCTAGGCTGGAGAGGCATTGCCCGTGTCTATCCAGTCCACAAGAACCAAGATTTCAAAGGCAGAAAAAAATGAATGAATGAATATTAACCATGAAATAGCTCAGTTTAAAGAAGAGATGAAAACTAAATGTATTATTGCATGAAAATCTTGACTTCTGTACATTCAGATCTGGCACTTTTAAGACACAAGAATATAGCAAGTCATATTGCAATACGACTGCATAAAGGAAAAAAATTGCTTACAAACTTCACTGGTTTCCAGGAAAGTTAAGTTCATTTTACTCGCATAAATCTTACTGTAAAACAGTGTTGTTGTTAACTAAAAGTATTACAAATCATTTTCTGTAATTTAAATAAAGCTGATGAAACTCTACTTACGTATCAATGTTAAATTTTTATGAAAACTACTTAACTAACTTAAGTAAACTTAAAGGGGTCATATGATGCTGCTAAAAAGAACATTATTTTGTGTATTTGGTGTAATGAAATGTTTATGCGGTTTAAGGTTAAAAAACACCACATTATTTTCCACATACTGTACATATTGTTTCTCCTCTATGCCATGCCTTTCTGAAACACATCGATTTTTACAAAGCTCATCGGTCTGAAAAAGCTAGGTGTGCTGTGATTGGCCAGCTATCCAATGCGTTGTGATTGGCTGAATACCTCAAGCGTGAGACGGAAGTGTTACTCCCCTTACCATACTGTGATGCCATGTGCCGTGCGCGACGAGACAAAAACATTAAAACCCATTATAAACGGGCATTTGTTGCATCCAGTGGGGACAAAAATGATGGATTATAATGACTTATACTGTCTATTTACGCATTGCATTGCATTGAATCGCGCCGCGTAAACATAAAACTTTGTCTGTATTTGTGATCGGAGAAATGACAAACTCTACACTCTACAAAGTGCTACTCTACACTGCCCAAAACTACGCGTTTGAATCATCAGTGGATCAAATATTTAAAATGAAAAAGTACTTACGTGAGTCATAACTGCGGCATGTAGTCTAACGTTACCTCTCCAGGATCAGAACCGTCCTCCATAAATGTGCGCCACACATATGGATATTTGCAGGGTAAAAACGGTTTGCGGGACCAGGGTTTGTAAATACAACCTTAACACACCGATATTTGTAGTTGGTTCTCTTTGGAAGACCAAAACAAAAAGTAGTTTCGCTTTCACAACGAACAAAACAGTGGCCTAGCGTGAGGAGAAGCCCCGGCTTAGCGTGCACTGAGACCGGGATAGAGTGAGCTGAGGCCCCGGCTTAGCGTGAGCTGAGGCCGCTGGGTCGAGAACGGCGCGCC